>JAQISU010001241.1:85000-685000 GCA_029339505.1 Unio delphinus | reverse complement strand
TCTACGCGCGAATTCATTATTGATTTGTTCAATTTGATATGATCCGGTTGGTATGGAAACAACATTCCAGTCTGGAGTACCGTCGGGTTTATTCTTATTTGCAAATACCAGGGAATTATTCGGTTGTTGACCACCAAATGATTTTGACCTAATATTTGGCCAACTGTGGTATACTCGTAATTTTGCTAGCGCTATCTCCTTCACTGGGACCGGAGAGGGGAAATTCACACTGAATTCTGGATTCGTTGAGGTTATTGAGATCATGCTTGTTTGTACTGGATTTGTGTTCTCCACTATTTGTTGAAGTAATTCCATCTGTGTTGTCATTGTTATTATATTCATGATGTATTTCTAATTTTGACATCGCAGAATCATATATATCTACCATCGCTGAAAACTCACTCTCTGATATAATTGTATCATCGAGCGATGACGATATCAATGAGGATAATTGCGAGTATGCAGTAGACACAACATGAAATTGAATTATGTAGTCTTGTAGTTTCCGTTGGCTGCATGATGATATTTTTTTTGTGATTATTGAAATTATTCCAGCGATTGTTGTTGCCGCAGAAATGCAAATTGGAACAGCTATCGGAGCCATCATTGTCACTGAAGACAGTATAATACCAGCTCCGGTGATTACACCACTCACAGCGTACACAGTAACATCAATTGCGGTAATTCTCCTGCGATATTTTTTATTTTCAATTCATACTCCTCAGACAGGGTTTTGAGTCTAGTTTGATACTCTCTGACCTGATCATAGCGATATTGCGATGATGAAATCATTTTTATTTTAAATATGCTATCGTTTTCAATTACGATTTACTTAAATCCGCTACGAATTCCACATACCAGGTTGCTGAAACCCTAACCAAATTTGTATCAGTAGCTATTAACGTGAACTGTTCAGTTGTATCCTTGTCGATGATCGTTGAAATCGTATTATTGACCCCGGATGAACTCGACGATGATATATTAAATTGAGCCGTTGTCACCAGTGTTAATCGATAAATACCCTTGACGGTTGCAGTGATGTCTAATTTGTTGTTTTCAGGTGTCCACTCAAATGATCCGTGTTGGATTGTATATACTACGTTAATGGTTTTCTCATGAGGAATTTTTGTTTTTTCAATGATTGTTATCATCCTCGAAAAATCACCTTTGACGGCTTCGATGAAGTTTTTCGTCTCATCGATGGATTTTTTAATATCAGGGAGTTTTAGTTCAATTTTATCCAACTGGGTTCCAATAAATTTATCAATGATATTTCTACGAAATGCGGTAAACTGTTTTATGTATTCTTCGGTTTTAAATTGAAGTGTTTTTAGTTCCAACAGAGAATCGCCGAGTTCAATTATTCTATCTGTAATAGACCAGAGGGGTACACCTGGTTTGAGTTTACCCTGATCGGAAAATAACGCAACGGTGTTCTCGATTGCATTTTGTTGTTTAACTAAAATATCATCCAGAGAGATATTACTGGTTTTCAATTTACCCTGATCGGAAAATAGCGCAACTGTGTTCTCGATTGCGTTTCGTTGTTTAACTAAAATATCATCCAGAGAAATATTACTAGATTTCAATTTACCCTGGCGATCTTGAAATACAACTATTTCATTGGGTTCAACACTTTCTAAATTCAACGTCTCAGCTATTTCATCTTTAATTTTTTTTGTTATATCCTTGATAGAATCAGGGGTTGCAGTGTCATCGGGTTTGGGTTTCAAAGATCTCCCCCAAATATCAATCATGTTATTGTAAAACTCTTTCTCTCTCTAAAAAGCGATTGCTGGTGTAGTCATTTACGACAATATGAGGTGGTTTTCCCCTTGGGTTACCCAAGGAGTTAGAAATAGCGTCAAGGACATTTAATACTTCACTGCCGCATATTGGTGGGTCATTGATTTGTTGTGTTGGTAGCGTAGAATACCAAGTCTTCATTGGAAGGGTTTTTATATACCGCATAAACTCTTTTGGTGGGGCTAATCCATATGAATCAAAATAGACAATCCCACGTGGATCAATAGCGTATGCAACCCAGTGAGTTCCAGGTCCGGTGCTGTTATCGAGATTAATAATACCTGTTTCAGTTTTGTTTGGTTGATGTGGTAATTGATCTTTCATAAAAACACCTCTGAAATGTTTAATCGCTAGTTTTTTAGCAGCATCCATTAAATCAAAATTGGACATTGGAATCATTGATGATTTCTGTATTAATAAACCGTTCCTGGTAGTCTCAGGCCTGATCCGTGAACGGATCTTCCGCTGTACCATGAATACGGGGTTCCTGGTAGTCTTAGACCTTTTCCGCTGTACCAAGAATACGGGGTTCCTGGTAGTCTTAGACCCAATCCTTGAACGGATCGTCTCTTTTTTTTATATCCTTGTCCAGCTGCCTTCTTAAGTGCCATTCCTGCTGCAGTACCAACGGCTCCTAACGCTGCTGCTTTAGCCACTGCTGGGGCTGCTGCTGCAATCAATGCTGGTATTGCAGCTAACAATGGAAATATACCGCCTGTTTTCATCATATTTTTAATAGCAGCCGCAGAGAGAGTAATCTGAACTCCCTTTTTATCCTTGAAAGCATCATTGAAATGTTTCACCTGACGAGTTGTCAGCGATAATTTATTTTCACCACCAGTCATTTGATTAGGTTTCAACGTGATTGTGGTTCCACATTTTTTAGCCGATTCTGATTGCAATTTTTTGATTTGACCAGGAGTTAACGTAACACTAATAACACTATATGACATTATATATAATTGATTGATTCTAATTCAATGAAAAATCGTTCAAAGATTTTCTACTGGGGCATCTACCACTCTCATTCTTCCACCAACACCTTCGAGTAGCATTGATTTATCACTGAGAATGACAGCAACCGCTCTATAATTAGCAATAGCACCATGAGTCACATTAGCTCTAAAGTGTATATCAACAACTGACTGTCTTGTCAAATCGAGATGTTCCAGTGAGAAGTAGTAGATCGGATACAGATTCTTAAAATCAAATTGTGATATTTGCAAACCAGTATCGACATTTTGATCGCGTGCCATAAATGACAACAGACGATGATAAACTCGTGCAATATGATTTTCTGTGTAATTAAGTTGTATATCCTCAGATGGTTCCTGCTGGCCGTTTATTCTCAGTGAGACGTCTTTCACACCTAATTGATCAAATATCATATGACTGAAGATTTGATTGCCAACTCGTGTGTTATCTTGGAACGCAATAAATATATGACGTGGCGCAGAAACGCCTTGTTTTGATGCTAGGTTCCAAGTGAATAACCCGTTGATATTTGATTGTTTCACATCTGTACTCACGGTTAGCCAACTCAACAACGACTTTCCTCCTTGGTCCATAAATGATAGTAGTCGTTGTTCTGCGGTGATTGCTGGAGTCAACACTGGCATCCACAATGATATTTTTGTTAAAATGACTTTACCGGCATCATCATTTATATGTGCTGCAGCTGGGTTTGCTGGAATCCTCCAAATTGCGTCGTTATCATCACTCTTTCGTACAAGCGATACTGTATGCTTCGCCCCGTAGATAACTTTTCTGACGTTTCTACAGAATCCAAAAATATGATGCAGTGGAATCGCGCATGAAAATGATTTACGATCTCCTTGCAACATTGCGTTTCGTGTTGCAGCTCCTAGATTGAAATTAGGATCGTTGTTTATAATCATATCCTCGACATCAGCATTAGCAGCACCAGCATTATTCTTTGGTCGTCTTACAACAAATGGATTTCCACCAGCGGTATTCTTACCATCTTTTGCAAACATCATAGAGGGTCCTGCTGATCTTGTATAATCATCAGAATATCTCGCTAACCCTATGATTGTTGTGGCCACATCAACATCGCGATCTATGGACTCAATTTCTTTTCCATCAATGAGATATCTAGCACTCTCAAATAGCGCCATAATACCATTATTGACAAAACCGACTTGAGTACCAGCTGGATACGGTGCTGGTACATTAGTAGTATCAGCAGCTGTTACAATTTCTCCTTCTACTTCAATAAATGCTTCACAGGGCAAAAAGTATTTACTGGTATCATGGACTTGAAGATCAATTCTTGCTCGACTATTTGAGTCTATGGCATGATAGGCGTAATATTGATAATCGCGTACAGAATCATCCTTGCCAACTGGGGCGTCTATATCAAACGCTGGATCATGTGACTTTTTGAACATTTTATTCTATTTATCAGAGTCTAAATAGTGAAATCGTAAACGATTTTTCCATTTTCATCGACGTAGTTTTTTAAGGCCACTTCCCGCTATCATGTTTGCAATATTACTTTGGTCCCCTTGATTTACCATCGACGCTAGTTTTTCATCTACTGCGTTATTTATTATTTTACTAACACTTGCAGGCATTTCTTCTGTAGACGGTAACGGTTTCTTTTTTCGACTCACTAATGATGTTATTTTATCCTTCGCAGTTGAAAATGCTTTCCCGGCAAGATTTCCAACAGTACTAATACCCTTATCACGAATAACATCAATGGCTTTCATTGATAACTGTTTAGCTAACGGCATCACTTTTGGAGCCATTCTTGAAAAGAATCCTAAAATGGTATTGCCGAGGCCATCTCCGTAGTATGCTCTATAAACTGGAAACCGTGAATTAACTACATAGACTGGGGTTGGTTTATCATGATTGTAATGGATGATCATTATTATAAAAACAATAGTGTTTTCAATTGTTATTTAATCGCTATGATACCCATTTGCTAACTCGTCAATGAAATCTCGATAGGTTTTGATATCCATGATACCGCCGGCAAATAACCGTCTACAGATATCAGCTGCTTCATTAATTATTTCCGGTGAATTATTTCCAGCTCGTTTTCCTCCGATGAGAACATCTAATCGTGATATATCATTGATAACGCTATCAGGACAAATGTTTCCAATCCTTGGATTTCCTAATCCACTTCCGCTATAACCAGCTGCTTCATCTAGTTTTTCTAAATCCGTAGTTTGTAAATAATCATCATCATCATCATCATCAGGTGGTAGTTGTTGTTTTTTAGGTGAAAAAGATATTTTCTTTGCAGGTTGCTCTCGCTTTCTTTGCAATTTTGGCGGTTTTTGTTGTTGTTTTAGTTCTTCATATTGATTATACACGTGAGCCACCATCCTGATATATTCGATGTATGATGCACTATCCGTCTTTTTTTGACTTTTTCCAGTTTTGATTTTGTAGAATATATCAGCCCAGTGAGTTAAATTCTTAACATATTTATGATGTTCTGGTTTCAACATTTTTTTTCTGTTTTCATAAGAAGTAACAACAAGCGTAGGAATTTCTGTTGGATCAGTCTCATCAATTGCTGCTAACCCTTCTTCGTTAAATCTCATGCGTAAATCATCTACTGTTCTCTTTGATTCTATTTGTTTTGTTTGTTCAGTTTTCGCTGCTAGTTTTTCAAGTTCACCAATAACAGATTTTCCCGTCTCGGGACCATCTCCCAGTAAAGCACGCTCTACCCCCTTCGTTGCTGTGGTTACTGGTTTAAACAACTCTTCAGACCCCAGAGCAAAATCAGTTTGTAAACTCTGTCGTTGTTGCAGTTTATTTCTTACAGAGTCACGAATTGGTATAAATTTCTTAATTGCATCCAGTCGTTCACGAGCCAATCGGGTTGTTAATGCTTCATTGACCATTATTTGAAATCGCAAACTATTTTTCAATTGCAAAACACTTGACATGTCAGATGATTTTTTAACACAGTCATGGAAGTGTTATTTCATCGTGAGACACCTTCTATCAATGATGAGGAAAGTGTGGAATTCTCTAATAAAATAATTAATACCACAGTTTCCTCACTTTTGTTACATGTCGGATGATTTTTAATACCACCATGGAAGTGTTATTTGATTGTTTTGACAGCTCTATCATTGATGTTGAAACTATCAAAATTGTATATAAATAAAATAATACTGATAGTTTCAACATTCTAGTTTTGACCAATCTGACACATCCTCCATTTATTTTTGACATCTCCCTTGAGGGTCGGCTAAAAAAAATGATAAATAATCGGGCAATCAAAAAATGATAAGAGTCGGGGCAATCAATGGTCGGGCAATCAAAATTGTTCATTTTCTTGAATTAATGCTCGTAGGTTTCTAATTTTAGAGTTGACTTCTTTTTTCAATTCGTATTCGTACCCCAATTCTTTTCGTATTCCCTCTACGATAGCATACAACGGGACGAACACACTGATGTCACTGGAAAATGAAAGAGAGTCTTTAATAGAATTCTGAATTTTTTTGATGAGTGCATATTTCTTGGGTAGCATATACTTGTTAGTGCTAACCCCGTATTCTATATCTTGAAAATCAGACACAATTTGATCAGGATTTAATCCATCTGATAGTTTGATATCCTGATTTTTCAATTTTGCTATTTCAACTATGATGCTATTCATGTTTTCAGAATTCATTATTCTATAAGTATGACATATCTCTAATTGAAAATTATGACGCATTAGACATAACTAAATTTAACTTTTTGTCCCGTCTTTTTTGAAATAGCCGTTTTGGTTACCCCCTCTGCAACGAATCGTACTGAAGTTCTACAAATATTGAAATACTTGCCGGCTTCATATAATGATTGAAATATTTTCTCTTCGTTAGTTGTTGTATTCAAAGATTTCACTGGTCTCGCTTTATTTGAACAAGTGCCATTCCTTCCTCGTTTGATATTCTCACCTTGTGTGATAGCTTGCAGATTGGATAAAGAATTGTTCCTTGGATTAGAATCAATGTGATCAATAATAAAACCATCTTTGATCAATCCATTAAAACATTCAAATACGAAACGATGATTGCGAAATGTCTTCCTTCCAACATTAAACACCAAATACCCCATACCATTATCCCACCCAATTGGGTTCTTCAGTCTACAGTTTCTGACAGTACCATCACTAGATGCTTCGTAATTTTTAATCACTGGGTGTAGTCTGAATTCTTGGGTCATTATATACTACACTATTGTCTAATTCAATGACTGACCCATTTTGCATTGATTGATTATACATAAATCTTTCATTTAGACACCTGTTTTATATATAGCATGAAAGAGTTCAAGAGATTGACTTCGAAAAATGCTAAATTCAATGCTGATAGAGAGTTCAAGAGATTATTGAAAATCAATCCTAGATTTAATCTCGATAGACCCAAAAAACGTGTAGTAAACAGAAACAAATGTCAAAGAGACGGAAACATGAAAGAGTTTAAGAGATTATTAAAAATCAATCCTAGATTTAATCTCGATAGACCCAAAAAACGTCCAATAGACGGAAACAAACGTAACAAGCGTCCAAGAGACGGAAACATGAAAGAGTTTAAGAGATTATTGAAAATCAATCCTAAATTTAATCTCGATAGACCCAAAAAGCGTAACAAACGCACAATAGACGGAAACATAAAAGAGTTTAAGAGATTATTAAAAATCAATCCTAGATTTAATCGCGATAGACCCAAAAAACGTCCAAGAGACGGAAACATGAGATCATCATGGAAGGATGCTCAATTCAATCTTGATATAGTTTCTAATACACCCAAGAATAAAATTCTTGATAAACCCATCAGAGACTGTTTTAATGAATTCAAGCGTGATGGAGCATCTTATTGTTGGTCAACATTTCGAATTGATGGTGTTGTTGACGCTACCATGAATGATGAAAAGGCAGCAGTGATCATTTCACGTATTGGGGAAAAAAGTCATTTTTTCCGAATCAAATTCGTTATCCGTGAAGATGGCAAATGGATTATTAAGGATAAATTTGAACCCATTCTCAGGGGCAAAAAAACTGTCACCGTGAATCAGGATTCCAAACCGGGAATTTTGACTGGAATTGATAAACCCTACTACGAAAGATCTTATCCTGTCACAGCAGTTGTTTACGGGATCTATCCGCTCAATGAAAAACCTGATATTTCAAAACTAGCACCCATGAAATATTCGACAGGGCTCAATTGTGTAGCAGAACGAATAATAGAACACTTCACAAATGCATCCCGGGGGAATAAACTCACTGATCTAAGACGAAAAAAAATAACCGAGTGGGAGTTCACGGTAAAAGAGCATGGGGCAACAATTCAGGATATAACTAAATTAGAAAAATCATTAAGATTTCCAATATCGGTAAGAACAATCACCGGAGAAGTATTATACGAATCGAAATATAAATCACAGGGGGCTCCCATTGAAATTATTGATCATAACGAACACGCGTGGTCATCTGCAGTAACAATATTTCCACGGGATAGAACCGTAAAATATCTATCCCAAACCGAAGAGTTTTTTTCAGAGCAGAAATTATTTGATGCTATTTACCATTTGAGTAAAAACGATCCTGTGTCAGCGTGGCTATTTCATAGTAATTCAGACGAGGAATGCAGATTTGATCAGTTTGTAAGGCCCAACGGAGAATTATACCGTACTGAAGAACTGCAGAATCAAATGAAACAACTAGCTAGTGAGTTTTCTGAGGACGGAGAAGAAGACGATCAATTATTAGCAAACTGTTTTACAGTACCATCCATTGCAGCACATTTTGCTAGAAAGAAAAACGCGTGGAAACCAACACGAAGTGAGTTTTTATCAGATGTCAAATTGTCCTGTCTTGAATACGGCCACGGCGGATTATGGAACAGAAAATACACCTCTGATTCCGTTATTTCAGTTGATATGATTGCGTGTTATCCAGGAAGTTTTCTTGGGTATGGAGAATGCGAGAAATATTTCAAACGATTTGGACACCCTACACACGAAATGACCCGCGTTGCTATTAATGGACCACTTCCTGATTTTGATTTAACCGGATTCGCTTGTGTGGTATCATTTGAAATGGCTGAAGGACTTCATCCGTGTAGTTATCTTTGGATTGGTAAACACATGTCTGAAAAACACTGGATGCCAATAGTGTTGTTACGGTATATGCTTGATTGTAAGATGTTAAAATCATTAATTGTCAGTGAAGCAATTATATCCTATCGAGCACAGAAATCAGTCTGGTTACCACAACCTGATCTAGAAAAAATAATTAGCGAAGAGCGAAAACTGTTTCCTGATTTTAATGAACAACAAATCATGGATTGGTCCAGACAGTTATTTGAAATCAGAAACAATGAAGCAAAAAATCTTGGACGAAGAATAATCGGTAAATTTACCCAAGGTGGCAAAGATGATAATACGAAATATTCTTCACGATTGATTATAGACAACGCTGAATACGATTTTGTAATGGCGGATTTAACGAATAAGGGCCTATATGTCAATCGTAAGGACGCATTTATGTCCGATGGAACCAAATTGGGTACAATTGTTACCTACAATGATGGATACCATCCGCAGTACACACATTTGAGAGCTTCTATGCTCGGTTATGCTTCTATCAATCTGTTTTCAATGATCAATAGATTTCCTACCACCGCAGTTAGAGTTGCTACTGACTCATTTTACATAAATAGCAAAATGGCTGATTTTAAGGCTACTGGCAACGAGAAATGGGGATCATGGAGAATTAAGAAAGAAATGATTCATGATTATATTCAATCAGCAGATGTTACCATTGAAAATAATTACTTAGAAAGCAATCAGTGTTCAGAATTTTCTAATGCACCACCGATTTCTGATCCAATATGCCTGTATAAAACAGTTTATTTAAACGGCTGTGGTGGGTCAGGAAAAACAACCCGGGCAATTGAGTTATTTCGTCGTGGAAACGCTAGCGTTTCTAACATGATTGTGCTAACACCAACTCATAGACTTGCAAGAGAAATGATACAGAGAGGGGTAAATGCTTGCACTTATCACAGCTTTTTCCGATGGAAGGGAGATAAATGGACTCCTGAGCGCATGGGAGAGAAATTTATTCCTGAAATTATCATTTGGGATGAAATAGACACAGTGTCAGAAGATGTCTTAAAAATATTTCTTGAGTGGTTGTTATTGAAGAATACAAAAGTCGTCATGTGCGGTGATCACGGGCAACCACCACCATTTGTCGGTGCATCCCCCCATGAATGGCTAAAGGGTTTTGTAGACTATTATGAAGAAATTGATACCGATCACAGATCACTTGATAATGAATTAAAAGAATTGAAGAAACTAATTAGATTACAACCGGATAGAATCCAATGTGAAATAGCCCGTGAAATAATTTCGGAAACTCCCATGAATGAGTTCTGGGAAATGTGGAGACCAAACGATTTAATCATTGCAAGTAGAAAATAGTCAGGGACACACTTCAGATGAAGTTATTTGAATTGCATAAACAAAAATTTGCAACACTTCCAGTGCCTCTTTGTTATAGGCCATCGGATACGCGAAAACAGAACATCGAAGTTGATATTCCAGGACAAAGTGAAAAACAGAATTTAGTATTAAATGATATTGTGCTGGTTGATATCAATGTTGTTGAAGATGCATTGCGTGCCAATAAATCCCCGTGGACGCTAGGTTATGCAGCAACAATACACTCTTCACAGGGATTGACTATATCGGATACAACTCTTTGGATGGTAGATAATCGCATAGAATGGTCGAATTTAGTCTATCTCGCAGTGTCTAGAGTACGAAAAATAAATCAACTTCGAAGAATTGTCCTGACAGAGTCAGGCGATGATGAAATCATTGGTGGCGATGATGAAATCATTGGTGGCGATAATGAAATCATTGGCGATGATAATGATATTATTGATAAAAAACTCTCCGGTTACAAACAACAGGACAAAAAAAAAACAACGAGAATTTGATATTGATGCTGAATTAATAATCACTTTGAAGAAACAACAGAATAATCACTGCGCGAGTTGCAATTGTATAATGCGTTGGCAGTATTCGGATAAGGATCCTCGCCAATTCACCGTAGACAGAAAAAATAACAATCTCGGTCATGTCAGAAATAATGTGATGTTGACTTGTCTTGAGTGCAATAGACGCAAGGGTGCTAGTTAAGCCCATGGGGTGGCAATTGAGTATCCTCGGGTATCACTTGTAATTGTTGTCTAGTAAAACCCCGTTGAGGGGCAGTTGAATCCAGTTTATAGATTGGAGGTCTACCCGTAGATCGTGTTATACTAGATATCTTATGCGTAGTGACGCTCCAAATAGGATCAGTAGCCCTTTTTCTATCCCCTTCAAGCTCTCCTGGTTCGTATAAGTACCTCACAATGACATTACTACCAAGAATTGGTTCTTTGAAATCTTTTTGTGGTTTTTCAGGTATCGACTTCTTTTTAATCGCGTTGATAGGTTTCATGTTGATGGTTCTAGTAATCTCGTTATTCAGTGCGGTAACTACACCTGGTAATCTCTTAACCCATTCACGGGATCTTTTTTCTTGGATGAATTCTTTTGCATATTGATATCCAAATAACCGCTCAGCAAGGGTTTTATTAAATCGTTCTACAATGGCCTGATCACGATGCAGTGCAGTATGTCCTCGTCTGATAGCGACATTGTGATATTTCATTGTAGATAACACTGCACCCTGAAATTCCTTGCCCGGATCAACTTGTAACAGATTTGGCCAGTGCAGAGGACTCCTTCGATAAATCCTTTCAAATGCAGAAGCGACTTCAGTGGCCGATTTTGTTTTTAACGGTTCTGCTTCTTTGTATCGACTTGCAATATCAACTACAGTTAACGCATATTTGTAACCACGATCATGTGGCAGAAATAATAGATCAGCCTGATGAACTTCATTGGGTCCGGTTACATCAAAATGCGAGAATTGAATTTGTTTAGGCGGTGGTAGATAAATTTGCCATAGTGCCTGTTTGGATAACCAATGAGCCGCAGTGGTTTTTTTCACTTTTGCGGCGCTAGCGAGTTTACTGATTGCAGCGTTACCCTTCCAGTATCATCTTGGGGAATAGTAAATAGATTCGATGTTGCTATTAATTACCAGCACCTAACATCAATTTACTTTTCATAGCCGATTTTATCAAAAAGGAGGCCAATTTTTCTTTGAAGGATTTATCAGTGATAGAATTCAACGCATGAATTAATTTCACATCTGCTAGATGCCTGTGTTGCAAATTGCTGCTTTTATAAGCAACATCATGAAGGTGACAGGCCTTATCAATAGCGTTTATTGGTTCCTCACCGGGTCGGGGCTGATTTTGATCATTGAGTCTGATATCAAGTCTTGTTCCCGGTCCACAATAACTATACCCTGGAAGGTGTTTTTCTCCGGGGTATTTTGCCCATGGGGTTCCAGGGAGTTTTGCTAATTTGGCAGCGATATCACCTCCTCGTTTTTTTTTAAAGGTTCCTTGGGTTCCTTGGGTTTAGAAACAAATCTAAATTTCTTTGTACTACACTGTACGCATTTACCAGAAAGCGCTGATCGGTTATTTTTAGTTGTAATTGTCGTCAAGTCATCTGTGCCAGTACGCGCCTTACACTTCACGCAATATAGATCCATAATTTATGTATAGAGATATG
Source organism: Unio delphinus (assembly GCA_029339505.1). Lineage (NCBI taxonomy): Eukaryota > Metazoa > Mollusca > Bivalvia > Unionida > Unionidae > Unio > Unio delphinus. The sequence continues at coordinate 672,508 of JAQISU010001241.1, read as the reverse complement.
AATATAATTGATTTTTCAGCGACTAAAACAAGAGAACCAGTGAAGCATCATGCAGCGCTACCAAACTCTATCCGCGTAATTATAATCGGGCCATCTGGATCCGGTAAAACGCAATTGTTGCTCAATTTAATAATGAGATGGATGAAGTGGGATAAGTTGTATTTAATTGCCCCTAGCGTAGATGATCAACGATGCTATGAAGTGCTAAAAGATTTTAATGAAAACGCTTCAGAGATTACTGGCGAGGATGTTATTGAATTTATAACCGATATTGACGAGGCGCCATCCGTAAATGACCTCGATGGAAGTATCAACAATTTAGTTGTATACGACGATGTCATGTTAGATAATCAAAAAAATCCTGCTAGAATATTTTCCCGAGGCAGGCATAAAAACACTGATGTGATCTATGTCACTCAACGCTACACTCAGATTCCAAAAGTGATTAGAGATAACTGTAATATGCTTGCTGTATTCAACGGCGTTGATACACATACGCTACGAAATATTTGGCAGACATGGTGTTCTGATATGGACTTCAATCAATTTAGAAATTTCTTTAGTCATGCTCAGTCTGCCCCACACGGATTTGTAACAATAAATTTACATGACCCTCGAACACGATATCGTATCGGACTGGATCAAATATTCGGTTAACCCATAGCAGCAGAAGGGGTGAGTGACAACGATGTTGTAGTCCCTTTTTTCCAAAAAATCGATGGAGGATTTCATTAATTTCATTGATTTTTTCATATTTTTTTTTTGGACCTAATCCATGATTCACACACACATTTGGGCCCTGATGTCATTGACTTTTGGGTCTGATGTCATTGGTTTCATTGATTTTAAGCGTGATTTCAGTGAAAACTTGTCTAAAAATGTTGTCTGATTCGCCCCTTCTGCTGCTCCCCCACCTTTTGTTTTGTTTCACCTGTGCTTTTTCGTCAAGTGATGACAGGTTGACCGCTTTCCTTTTTTATTGTGGGCCCTTTCCCTTTTGATATTGGGTTAGAGCATACGTTTAGTATTTCTGTGCCTTCTTCAATGGTTAGCACTTCAAAAGGGTTGCTTGTTGGAATTTGACTTTTGTCTTTCCGTGGTGTTTTGGAGTTTGTGTTATTCGGGGTGAGGAATTCGTACCATTTCTCTGCCGTTTCCGAGGTTTTATTCGATGTTTGTACCTCCCTCACCTCTTGAATGACTTTTATTCATCTGCTCTGTTGTTGTTTCCTTTTTGCGTTGGGGGGATTTCCCTGCAGCGACAGGGAACTAGACATCTAGATTCTAGTACTTGTAGTTGAGAAGTCTCCTTAGTATTTTCTATCACAATTACATCTTTAAAAATGAATGAATCAATCAATCAACCGGAAAGCCTTGTTGATATGCTGTTGAGCACTACACCAAAAAAGTATATTATATATAACATGCTGTACTGTTTTGAAATAATAGAGAGTAACATTACCATGTAAAAGTATGTTTAAAATAGTAAAGGGTAACATTACCATGTAAAAGTATACTATATTTAACATGATATACTATTTGGCGATTGGTTCAGATGAATGTCTATGACACCAATAAAATATTTCACAAAAAGAACTGTTCCTATTTCGCAACTACATTATGCAAAAACAAATTTACGTATTTGTGAATTGATCAGACAACAGTCTATATAATTATTTAAATGTTTGTTAAATATTGTGTTGTTGCGCCTCGAAGTAATTAATGTGTCATCTATGCCTGAATTTTCTCGCATGGTAGTATGGCGCGGAAACAAATGCTAAAGGCATTTATCTACCTGCATAATCCTAGCAAATAACCTTGATGTATGGAGTAGAGAGGTGTATTTCTGATGTGAAATCATGGATGACATGTAACAGATGAATGATGATAAAATTGAGGCTATTATGATCACGACCCAAAGACATTCTCATTCACATCCTTTACCTCAGAAAATAAATATCAGGAACACCAACATTAAATTCTCACAGTTAGTACGAAACCTAGGTGTTACTCTAGACAGTACTATCACATTCACCAACATGTCATGAACATATATATGCAAGGCTGCATATCTTGAACTGAGATGCGTCAGTTCCATTCGTAAATATCTTTCAGTTGATGCCACTAAAACACGTGTGTGTTCATTAGTACTTTCAAGACTGGACTATTGTAACTCAATTCTGTCTGGTTCTCCACAATATTTACTCCAGAAACTTCACAGCTGCTCGGAGGATCTTTAGAGTACCTCGATCAGAGCACATCTCACCACTGTTCTGTACACTACACTGACTATCAATTCGATACAGAATCAAAACACAAAATGTGTTCTCTTTACTATGTTTCACTGAGGGACTCCAGTCCAACATACCTATCCGGTCTCACCCATGTGTATACACCAGCAAGATACTTCCGCTCTTATTCTGAAAATAGTATACTCATTGTTCCCACTATGAAAACGAAGTCATATGAACAACGTTCTTTTGCATAACAGGGCCCGGCTATGTGGATCGAATTGCCCATTGAAATTAGGCACAAAGACACAGTGGTCTCTTTTAAGAGTGCTCTTAAAACTCGCCTTTATCGACTGCAGAGACAAACTTAGGGACCAAATACTGTTTTGTATCTTATATGTTTTCAGCATGTTTTTATGTTTTCCAATTTCATTGTTTTTGTCATTTGTCTTTCTTCAGTGAAGACATATCATATAGATGTTGTAAAGCGCTTGAAACTTCTAAAGATTAGGCGCTATACAAAGTCCTCATTATTATTATTATTATTATTATTATTATTATTATCAGTATTATTTTTTTATTATTATTATTATTATTATTATTATTATTATTATTATTATTATTTACCTACACTTCAGGATGAGTGGTGAGTAGTATAGTGGTGCTTTTTTTCGTCAATGGGAAAATACATTACAGACCCACCCATCCTGGGCTGTTTGGCGTGAAGGTTTTAAAGATCAGCCAGCGATTGTTTGGCGTCAAGGGGAATTCAACATGGGTCTACTGGGACTCTGTAGCGTCAAGGGAAAGTGGAATATAGGTTAGGTTTTGTATAAGGACAATAGGAACGGAAGAGGTGAGGTAACGTCACTTTACTGAAGATTGATAACAATGTTGCAACAATGGTAGGAACAGGTGTGCACCGGGCTGACTTCAGTGAGGAGTTGAGGTATACTCCCAATACACATAAAGTGATAGAACACATACAATATACAACAATGACATACAATAATATTCAGGGAATTTGGATTCTTCTTTTTTTTATTCAGTTCTTCCACCAGCTCCTGACTTTTCCAATGATTCCTTTCTTTCTCCTCTTCTTCTTTTCATCCTCTGGAATCCAGTCATGATGCCCTATTGCTCCAAACGTTTCATGAACTTTTTATCCAGTTGTTGTTCAGTCTTTCAAATTCCTCTTTCTTCTTTCTGTTTGTTTGTTCCTTCTTTTTTCTTTAGTCCAGGTATCTTAAGTTTTCTTTTTACTTCTGCCAGTACATTTCTCATCGTGTAATCGGCTTTCTTTAGTTGGTCTATCCCGCACTAAACAAATGACCACTCTGTGAAATTCAATGTTTTTGTAAAAGCACCTGAGTTGGATCACAGCGTCAAGTGCCTCCTTCAAGGTTCCCAATCTTACATTTTTTGATGTAATGAAACCTCTTAACTTTTCTACTTCTTCCAGAAGCATACCTTCCACCAAATCCCTGGCTACTTTCAGGTTGGTCACTTCACAACGTCTTTGGTATATTGATATCTCCATTCGTATTCAAGCCTTTTCACTACATATGCTACATACATAATCCCAAACCAACTGTGTCTGAGTTCGTTAAATAACTCAATGGCCATCTCTCGAATGATGATGATGATTTGAATTATAGACGCTTTCGCCGATAAGGGCACGTGCGTCTGGTGGGCTATCCATACACAAGGGAATGAAAACAAACCACAAATATACTTTCAAAAACCACAAAATCTACTAACCACACATAAGGGAAGTAAAGCATTTCATACGACCACATACCCGCTAAGGGTTCCGTATTGCTTTGTTCCATCCAAATGGATGTTCATCGCACGACCGCTTATACTGATGTTGTTGCAGCCACCGTAATAAATGTCTTATTACAAGTAGTTGGTGTATCAGAAGCAGCCGTAGAAGTATTAGTTATTGTGCAGAAGGTCAGCTAGAAGTAGTCGTAGCAGTATAATTAAAATGAACGGGTGGATGAATCTCGTTGGAGGTTGAAGACATAATTTTGACATGGTTCAACATACAAATAAACAGAGTAATAGCCATCAAGATAGATAGATAGATAGATAGATAGATAGATAGATAGATAGATAGATAGATAGATAGATAGATATGGATGGGTAGGTAGGTAGATAGATAGATAAATAGATAGATACATATACAGACAGACAGACATATAGATAGATAGATAGAAGTGAGGATTTAGGAATTTATATTCAAATTTAGATACATGAATGCTGTCATTACTGAATCTTATTTACTTTCACATTTATTCTATCAGCCATATTGTGTACCCACGTCAACCAGATGAACGCGAAATTCATATCTTAACCAGCCATTTAAATTCTGGGTCAATTATTTCGGTTATTTTTCTGTACACGCCAATACTTGCCATGCAAGGTCGACTAATAATAATAAAGCTTTTTGTCATGTGCTTGGATTTCTCTGCAATGACTGGTTGGCTTAGTACATAGTAATATTACCTTGCATGGCGACGTGAAACAAGTAGCCATTGTACAGAATACACTAGTTAACTTGGAACACGGACATTTTACGGGATTTATACATATTCTGTAAGTACCAGTCTATTAATTTTTATTTATAAATTAAACTAAGTGTATTTTATATACTCGCTGAACATGTATATGTTCATATTATGCGTGTTGATAACAGAGTGAACACATATTGAGTCAATACATGACCTTGGAATGACATTTACACGTATCAAGGTTACTAAACGCGAGGAGAGTTATGCTCTTAATAGCACATTCGTAAATGAGAGAGAGAGAGAGAGAGAGAGAGAGAGAGAGAGAGATCCACGGTAGTTACACCCACAACATATTACCACGTCCGTATATTAAACGGCAGATAACTTAAACACTATATCATCAAATATTTAGAACGTGGCCGATTTTCAACTAGCGCGATTTTAATGAAAATGCAATATGCACCTTGTTTCCTGTGAATGTGTAGTCAATTATGATAGATAAAGCTTTTATAGCAGCATTCATTCGCAGTATTTACACTCATTCAAATTCTTCCCCACAGTAGTTTCACCCACCACATATTACAATCAACAGTATCTACACTCATGAAAACCTTCCCCATCCACATAAATTACACCCACCACATATTCTCATCAACAGTAATTAAACTCATGAAAACCCTCCCAATGCAGTAATTACTCTCACTACATATCACCATCAACAGTATTTACACTAATGAAAACCCTCCCCCACAGTAGTCACACCCACCACATATAATCATCGACTGTATTTACACTCACGAGAAACCTCCCCATCCACAGTATTTACACTCACGAAAAACCCTCCCCATCCACAGTAGTTACACCCACCACATATAATCATCAACAGTATTTACACTCATGACAACCTCACCATCAACAGTAGTTACACCCCCACCCCATATAACCATAAACAGTATGTACACCCACCGCTAATTTAACAATCCACAGAAATTACACCCGCCACTTATTACAATCAACATTAACTGCACTCATACAAAACCATTTCCATCCACACTAGTTACACAAACCACTTATAACCATCTCTCTCTCTCTCTCTCTCTCTCTCTCTCTCTCTCTCTCTCTCTCTCTCAGTGACTGTTTTTATGTGTGCATCTCTTCTTTTGTCCGCATTCTTCTACATTATATAGTTTGTGGTGCACGGGATGAACTCCAAATGAGGATAGAAACAATATTACAATATTAATGTTCGTTGAATATGTTGGTATATTTTTAGAGTAAAATAATAGAACAACTTTCGTCCGTTCTCAAGTGGACTAAAATAAGATTGATTTTCTTTACAAGCTCTTTGTAGCGTTTGCAAAGGTTGGGGTGGACTACTTCCAATATATTAATTAAAATATTATGGAAGTTCCACCCTGGCTCGTGAAGTTATAAAGTTAAATTACGGACGATGTACAGCTCTGAGCCCCCAGTCAGCACTGCCGACGGTTAAATTATATAGAACACGAAGATGAAATTCAAAATAATTTAATAAAGTCGATAATTTTAAATGATAAACTCAATCACTCGTCCTCCAAGTGACAGCCTACTTCATCTCGTGAGTTTCAGTGTGAGTTCGATTTTCCCCTGGCCTTTGGTTCTACTCAACTCTTTATTTCGTTCCTCCCACTCCTCCTGGACTTCACCTCTCCCGACTTCTCTCCTTCCTTCTCTTTTCTTCCGTCTCTCTATCGGAGACACTGGGACCACTGTACTGGTCTGTCCCTCGAAGCTTCCTTTAGAAGCTGCACTTAGAAACCTGTCCTAAGATTTTTCTCCGCCAATAACGCATGGCTGATCGGAGTTGCTATTTTCTGTCAATCTTTCTAACGAACTATAGCGAATTAAATCTTGCTGGCAGGTTTAAGGATATCATACTTTGCCAAATTAGGATCCCGTTACTATCTCGATTTTGATTGGGTAGCGCTGTGGCCCTGTCCAATCGACTAAGCGACCAATTCAACCTGACTGTCAGTCTGCGGAAAAAGAAGATAAGGCACGTCCACTCCTTCGGGCAACTTTTTTCATCTGCAAAAGCGCTTCCACATTAAGGTGTTAATTGCGCTTCTGACGGCCTTGGTCGGGCTTCCCACCCTAGCCACGGCAAACTTACGTAAGGGATAGTGCTAGCCTGCGGTCATGTTTAACATTAACAATGGCTTGTCCGAATTACTTTGATTATACATGTTCCTATACTATTTTGGGTCGGGCAAAACTCCACACTCTTCACAAAAGAAATTGTCCACAATAATGTATACAAGATAAAATTAGGTATGCACGTGACACAAGTTGGCTCTTTTTCAGTCTAACCCTTGTGTCAGCATTGTGTTGGAGTGACGGCTTACTTTTCTTTGAGCCAGTAACTGTCAACGACAACCTGTTATAACTACAAAATGGCCACTGAAGGACAGACAGAAAATGGTTGCAGTCTGATTAATGTTGAGGGAGTGACACTACATGGTGCCCGTAAGTGTTCTATATATTATAGTTTTAGAAAAACATTTGTTTGTTAATAAACCGTCAATATATACTTATATAATATCTTTTGCGTGTTTTTGTTATCATAGACATAACTATACGCAGTAGAAGCAATGTACAATCGATGACGAAAAGTTGAAAGAGATTTTAAATTTAGACGACGTCAGGGTATATTTGCATACAATTTTGTTACTTAATGTCTGACATACTTCAGGGTATATTTTCATGCACGTTTGTTACCTAATGCCTGACATACTAATGGAATATGTCAAGGTATATACATGAACATACCTAATATATTATAGTAGGTTGGGTAAAGGAAATAGACACTCGAACATACCTAAAATCGTATAGGGGTTTGGGTAAGGGAAATATACACGTGAACATACTTAATATTTTATAGCGTGTTGTGTTAGGGAAAGATACACATGAACATACTTAATATCTTATAGGGGGATGGGTAAGGGAAAGATACTGTAACATGAATATACTTAATATCTTATTTTGGGTTGGGTTAGGGAAAGAAACACTTGGACGTTTTTAAGACTGCAGTGTGCTGGGCAAGGGAAAGATACACGTGAACGTTTTTAATACACCGCACGGTTGTGTAAAGGAAAGATACACATGAAAATTCTTAATATGTTATAGGGGGTTGGGTAAGGGAAAAATACACATGTACATACCTAACATCTTATAAGGAGTTGGGTAAGGGAAAGAAGCACTTGAACGTTTTCAAGATACTGCAGAGTGCTTGGTAAGGAAAAGATACACTTGACTATTTTAATACACTGTAGAGTGCTGGGTATGGGAAAGATACACGTGAACGTTTTTAATGCACTGAACGGTTGGGTAAAGGAAAGATATACGTGAATATTTTAATACACTGCAGAGTGCTGGGAAAGGGAATGATACACGTGAATATTTTTAATACAGTGCAGAATGCTGGATAAGGGAAAGAAGCACTCAAGTGTTTTAATGCACTGCAAAACGCAGCGTAAGAAAAAGACACGAGAAAATTCGTAATGCCCTACAGAATGCTGGATAAGGGGAAAGAGACGCATGAACATACTTTGGGGATGACATCTCCACCTAATAACTAGGTTCAAGGTTAAAATGCAAATATGGGCGCTTACCGCATTTAAATCATATTAAGGGGTTCGATAATAGTTAAGTTTATTTTATACACATATATATGGGTAAAGTGGTTACAGAGTGAGTTAATGTTATTCATTGGTCAACTGGAACTTTATGTATTTCACATAGATATGGTTAAAAAAGATACCGAGTAATTTAAGATATGCTATTGCTTTGTCAGCTTGAAATTTATATATTTTACATAGATATGGTTAAAAAAAAACACTGAGTAATGTAATATCTGTTATTCATTGTCAGCTGGAACTTTATGTATTAGACATAGATATGGTTATAGAAGTTACAGAGTGAGTTAATATGTTGTTTATTGGCCAGCGGGATATATTAAAGTTTCAAATGTGGATAATATAAAAATCATTTGATAAAAAATAATGCTGAGCAATATATAAATTCACACATTCAACAAATATATTATCGTTTTCTTAGATCAATTATTGCACTAATGTGTACAGCCATTTTGTGAAAGAATTAATTTCAGGCATGTTTGCACAAACAAAGCTACTTTTCAGAAGAAATTTTAAATCACCATTGTAGAATAAGTGAAGACATAAAGATGTAACAATAGTTTGCCAAATTTATCCCAATATCAAACTCAATTTGATCAACAGAAAATGGCCCTTATCTGGCAAAGCAGCTTTTGTTACATTAGTCCAGTTATAATACCCTTAGATAATTGCATTCGTTTTCGAAAATAAATTTGCAAAATTCTATAGCGGATTTACCGAGATGGAGAAGACAGCTCAGAACCACATCCTTCTGCACCCTCACCTCCAGACCCCCCATGGTCCCTCTACACTCTTTCGTATCACCAAAAATCTGGCAAAACATGACGATATTATTGGTGCCATAAAATCTTTAATTAAATCAGGCTATTTCAGTAATTTATTTGTATCATCCAGGTAATTATAAACAGGGCTTATATTGCAACCGAATTATTTATTATGTAATCTCTCTCAATATATCGTTGTTTCCAGGACTATACATACATTCATGAATAAATCCATCCATCCATCGTAACGTTGTCCTTTGGACATATATTTTGTTTTGTATGTGTTGATTATCGTAAGACATCATTATAAACAGTTTCCGGAAGCTACAACGTCGATGTTATGAACCATGTTCAGGCAATTGTTTTAGCGCTTACAACTAAAATGACATGTTAGTGTTTGCAGGCGATAAAAGAAAGAGAATCCATGAATGACATACATTTTGCATAACTTCTTTCTCATCTGAATCTCTCAAATTCTTCTTCCAAATTTTTCAAGTATATTTATAGTGAAGTACATATATGTACCATTTTATAATATGTACATTCCTAGTGAAGTACATGCAGGTATGTTTTTATGGCAGGTACAGTCATAGGGATGTACATGGATGTACGATTTAGCACAGGTACATTCATAGTAAAGTATATGCATGTACGATTTTCTGACAAATTTGTTTAAATTACACATGAGAAATTACTTTCTAGTCTTTCAAATTGGTTTAAATTATAAATCCCATGAAAAACTACGTTCAAGTTCTTAAAATTTAAATTATAAATCCCATGAAAAATTACCTTCTAGTCCCTCAAATATGTTTAAATTATAAATCCCATGAAAAATTACTTTATAGTCATTTAAATTTGTTTTATTTAAAAATCCCATGAACGGTTACTTTATGGTCCTTTACATTTGTTTAAATTATAAATCCCATGAAAAATTACTTTCTAGTCCTTTAAAGTTGCTTAAATTATAAATCCCATGAAAAATTACTTTGCAGTTATTTAAAGTTGTTTAAGTTTTAAATGACATGAAAAAATACTTTCTAGTCCTTTAAATTGTTGAAATTATAAATCCCATTAAAATTCCGTTCTAGTCAGGTGAATTTGTTTTAATTATAAATCCCACGAAAAATTACTTTCAAGTACTTTAAATTTGTTTAAATTATGAAACCCCATGAAAAATTACTTTCAAGTCCTTTAAATTTGTTTAAATTATGAAACCTGATAGTCCTTTAAATTTGTTAAATTATAAATCCAATTAAAAAGATATTTAACAGTTTTCAAGGCTGCCAAGAGTATGCATATACCAACAATAAGGTCGATGATTCCAAATAAAACAATAACCATATGATTCCACTTTGTAAAATGGTATTTACGGATTTCCGTCCGTTTCAAGACTTTTGACCTTGATGTGTAAAATAAGTTCGGTGATATCGATATATCAGAGCTGGTTAAGACGTCCAATTGTAATTCTGTATAGGGTAAAACAAGTTTGGTGAGTATATTTGTCAATATACCCGAGCCAGTGAAGACGTCTCTTGTAATTCTGTATAGGGTAAAACAAAGTGGGTCAGTGAAAATATTGATCTGCCACTGGAGACGTCAATATTGTAAATTTGTATAAAAATTTATCAATGAAACTTTACAGCACGTTAGCGGAATTGTAACATATTTAGATGTGAATACTGTAAAAACGCAAAATAATTCTGCCTGGCATAGGTTTTTAAACAAACTGAATCAGCTTGACTTTCGACTCTAATCAATGCGTCATATGCTGTGATTTGGATACAAGTCTGTCAGACGGAAGCAAAGCACAAATGTGTGCTTATAAAAGCATCGGTTGGATGAATTAAAACAAGACAACTTTGAACTGGAATTAATGAATGATTAATAACAGTGAATATTCTCAAATTCAAACGTAAACTTATAACGTTGAATCGGAAATTAATCAATGATTAATAACAGTGAATATTCTCAAATTCAAACGTAAACTTATAACGTTGAATCGGAAATTAATCAATGATCAAAAACATTGAATATTCTCAAATTCAAACGTAAACATTAAAACGTTGAATTGGATATTAGTCATGACCAATGACAGTGAATATTCTCAAATTCAAACGTAAACATTAAAACGTTGAATTGGAAATTGATCAATGATCAATAACAGTGAATATTCCTAATGCAAACGTAAACATTACAAAGTTTAGATTTGGAAATTAATCAATGACACACAGTTATACTTTCAGAACACTTTCAGTGATAAAGAGAAGAAGAAAAATTTCAATGCAAACTACCTTTATTTACTAATATAAATATTTTGCAAATAGATTTTCATTTTCTATCTGAACTATAATCCGTGTTCATGTCGAGTATAAACTGTGTACAATTATTAATTCAACACAGTGAAATACAGTGATATCAATACGGTCATACTTGTGGAAAAAAACTTTTCTATCAAAAAGGATTTGCATTCAGCACGTGAAGTGATTTCAATGCAAAATAGTTTTATACATTGAATCCAAATATACTAACCTGTGCTTCCAGTGATATTTCACCTAATAACCTGTATGAACAATACAGTCAATAAGGACATAACCAAATTTGCTAAACGCAAAAGAAAGTGTGCGCACAAGAAAATACAACGCTGCATAGTTAATACAAAATAATTCCAAATAGGATTAAAGAGAAAATATCTTTTAAAAAGGATTCTAAATTCTCAAAATTCAATAGTCAAAACTGGAATAATACAATAAGGTAATTACATTTTTAATATCTCGACCAAAAGAAATCCCTTTAGACCGATCTAGACCCTTTTTTTTAACAAAAAAATAATAATAATAAACACGAAAATCAACAAACACAAACAACAGCAATTAATACAATGGCCCACAACAACTTCGCGTTAGATAATTTCTTCCAAATGGAAGAAGAGGAAACCCCCAAAGGAAAACTAATTAAAGGGAACAGGAATTAAAAACTAATTAAAGGGAACAGGCCCAACTATGTTCAGGCTATATATATGTCCCAAACACCAGCGGAACAAAGGCCCCCCATCCCGACAATTTTAGCATCCCTCATAGCTAGGGGAGTACCAAGCGAGGAGATATATATTTTCAGCCACCTGGGAAAGGGGGTCTATCTCTTGTACCCCAAAAAAACCCAACCCTTAATACCACCAGGGAGCATAAAGATAGGTGACATAGTGGCACAAGTGACTACACCCCCACTATCATCAAACTTATCAAAAAATCATACACTGACATTTTCATTTCGGGCGTCCCGTGTGAAATCCCTATTGAAACTTTTGTCCAAGGCTTTGAGCATAGAACACAAATTAAAGTCATATCTGCAAGGAAAGATATGTACAAGCCATCCCGGGGGTTCACACTGGGAAATTGATATTGAGGGTGGAAGCAACCCAAGCAAATAGTGTGCCAGAAATGTTTAAAGTGCATGGCTTTCTCGTAACATCGTGGTTCGACAACTGCAATTTAACTGGACCATGCCTCATTTGCAGTCAAACAGGCCATAACAAATGGGTATGCCCCACGCAAAACGGGGAAAATACCCCAACACCAATGATTAGAGACAACAACTTAACTAACACCCAACCAAACGATACACAACATACATATGCGAATGTCACAGCTGGCAATACCCCCAAAAAACAAGAAGAGAATCAAATAACACCTCCTGAGGACACCACAGACAACACTACGGCAACAGAAACAACAGACAACACATATATAAACACAGAAATATAGGGAGAAAATACTCCATTTTCTAGCCCCACACAAAGGAAAAGGAAAACTCATCAGAACAAGGGCGAAACCAGCCAGAAATCTCCAGAACAACATTTTATCAATAAAAACAATAATAGAACACATGGAACAGAACAAAATAAACGGAGAACTAATACTAATCGATCAGGAAAAGGCCTTCAATCGAATAGAAATTAAATACATATTACCCATCCTAAAAAAATTCGGATTCGGAAAAACTTTTCGCAATTGGATAAAACCTCTGTACAACAACATACAGTCCCTAATCCAAATCAATTTAGCGAAAACAAAAAAATTCCCCATACAACGCTCAGTTAGACAGGGATGCCCTCTATCCATGTTACTTTACCTACTTGGCATAGAGATACTGAGAAACAAAATCCAATGTGATGAAAACATATCAAGAATCAAAATCCCAAACATGAAGGAAGTGTGCAAAACTTTCCAACATGCAGATGATTGTACACATTTCATAACAACTCAACAATAATACAAATATCTAATAGACCAATATAACAATTTTGGACTAGCATCAAGATAAAAAAAATAAGCCACGACAAAACTGAAATATTACTAATAGAAACTGGAGAGGAAACCACCCCGGCCTCCCTCCCTCACATGTATTAGACAGTTTCGAACCCATGTCAAAGTTTTAGGTTATAATTTTGGCACAAACAACAAAAACATAAATTTTAACCAACTCATGCGAAAAATAAATAAACATATAGATACATGGGATTCCAGACAACTAAACATACTAGAGAAAGCACATATTGCAAAACATATCTATACGACTCAATTTGGCATGAATTTGACAACATTAACTTCGAATTCATATACATGTACATAAACAATATATATATAATACCAATTGTACTTAATCTTTGAGTAAATATGGAAATCTTCTAGGATTTCCTTGAAATATATTCAAAATTTCAATTTTCTATCTTCATAACACATACGGGTTAACAATAATATGCAGCAGGCAGGTGATAAACCCCATGAGGAGTCGATCACATGCAGGCAACATATATCTATCCCCACACGTCTTATAGACCTTTTACTTATAACCTATTATACAACTATGCTTTTCTCTAAGGAAACTAGTTACCTATTATCTTATACTTTGAACTGTAACACTCTTTACAGTCCCGAAACGAACTACTAACATCTACTTTCCATGCTAACTTTTCTGGAACCAATAGGGATCGAGATATAGACCCTCCCATCAAAGTGCCCAGGAAACGGGCACAGTGCCCCACAGAATCATTAACTCCAAAAAAAATCCAACAAAAAAACAAAACAAAAAAAAAAACAAACAGAACCAAGGAACATTGCCCTAGGGAAGACCCGAGGTTTGCGGGAGTTTATACAAACAAGGCTACCACAGCCTCTACTAACAAGGACATTTAACTAACTCCCAATAGAAGATTTCAAGGTATGTACAGACATTTAGACACAATACAAATATATACAATATTTATATATAAAATAAATAAATAAATAAATAAATAAATAAATAAATAAAAAAATGGAAATCACAAAACACTTTTATCCCCATACATACAACCTCTCCATTCTACAACCACAAATAAAAAAAAAAGATCAACACTCTAAGAGGACATTAGACAATATATCAATTTGACCGCATCCAGATGGCATCGTTGACCCCAAACTGATAACATGTAACAAAACGGCACTCTGCCTCAAACTAAGAAACTGATACAATTCCCTATACACTACGGGAGTGAAACAACATGAAGACAACACAACCTTGATCTGACCTACATGCACCCAAATTCCTTACTAACATGGAAAGAAAGAAGGATAAAGAAAAACCACAACAATAACGGATTTCTCGAAAATAACAAAGTAGATACAAAAATTGGAAAATATGCCACTGCATACATAATAACTATGATAACACCACACAATAAAAAACACAACCTATACATACAAACAAGCAATAATACAAATAAAACGATAAATAAATACCATTTACTAGAAAAAATACAAATAAAGGAAAAATTTAATATAAATAAATATCAAAACAAATTGAATATAATGGAATTAAAACAGATAGATAGAATAAAAAGGCAACTATTTGAATATGAGCTAGATAGAGCCGCCTGAACAATACCACGTATAACACAAACCACAACCCCCCCCCCCCAAAAAAAAAACAAAAAAAAAACAAAAGCACAACACCAAACAATACGACACTGTCAAAGTCACTAAAAAGGGAAGTAACCAAGGAATAAGGAAATGAAACCTACCCTGGGACAAGTGTACTAAGGAGGGGAGTACAATCCTTGTTTGAAGCATATAGAGAAAGGAAAGTTGTTTTTGTCAGTCGCAGACAAAATCTCTGAATACGAACTATCAGCACGGATAATAAGTAGGAAGTACACTCTATAAAGCTTCTTTGGGATAAAGTTACTTGAAAAATATGATAAACGAAACAAAGAATTAGCCCTTGAAAACTTCAGAATTCAAAATAAAATAAAAATAAAAATAAATAAAAATTAACAAAATATAATAAGAAAACAAAATAAAAATAAATAAATCATAACACGGGGTGGACAAGGAAACCCTATGCCTAACATTTTATAACTAACACATACAAGGGTGTCGCCTCAAGTACCAAACCAGCTATACGTGCTGGGGAGGGACGAAGGGTGTCAACACCTAATCAAACAATATTTTGTTTAAATGGTGACCTAACGTTAGTTCTGCGCCAGATGTTTAAATTATAAATCCCGTGAAGAAAAAAATTTAACAGTTTTCAAAGTTGCCAAGAGTATGCGTATACCAACAATAAGGACCATGATTCCAAACAAAACAATAACCCTATGATAACACTTTGTAAAATGGTATTTACGGATTTCCGTCCGTTTCAAAAATGTTGACCTTGATGTGTAAAACAAGTTCGGTGATATCGATATATCAGAGCTAGTTAAGACGTCCAATTGTAATTCTGTATAGGATAAAACAAGTTCCGTGACTATATTTATCAATATACCCGAGCTAGTGAAGACGTCCCTTGTAATTCTGTATAGGATAAAACAAGTTCGGTGACTATATTTATCAATATACCCGAGCTAGTGAAGACGTCCCTTGTAATTCTGTATAGGATAAAACAAGTTCGGTGACTATCAATATACCCGAGCCAGTGAAGACGTCTCTTGTAATTCTGTATAGGGTAAAACAAAGTGGATCAGTGAAAATATTGATCTGCCACTGGAGACGTCAATATTGTAAATTTGTATAAAAATTGTTCAATGAAACTTCACAGCACGTTAGCGGAATTGTAACATATTTAGATGTGAATAAAACACAGGAAATAATTCTTCCTGGCATAGGTTTTGAAACAAACTGAATCAACTTGACTTACGACTCTAATCAAACAATATTTTGTTTTAAATGGTGGCCTAACGTTAGTTCTGTGCCAGACGCTTTAATTTTTAAACCCAATTTAACATGGTTCCCCTCTCCGCGTTTGCCTCTAAAGTTATACTTTCTACTACTGCCGTGAATAGTTCATACTTTATAGTTCTTTCAATGTTGACTAAGAGTCTTCACAAAACAAGAATTCATGGCAATGATGCTAATAGTAAACACTCCATGACGATAATAATTGTTTTAGGTTCAAACACCATTTTTCAGCGCATGATAGGCGACCAGTGTAATTCTTGTAGAAAGAACCCGATAAAGCCCGTGTTTGCACCAACGATTCACTGCAAACTACTGCACTGCACGACTTCTCACATGCAACCCAGAGACTAAAACCAACCCTGACAGAAGTGAAATGGTAGTATTCGGTACAGGCGAGCGCTTTTGACCACTCACTGCTGCTAATGATAATTTCATATTGCTGCTGTTGATGAAGATCAATGATGATACTTCTTTTCGTAAAAATAATTATATGACCTTGTTCATTTTTTTTCATAAAAATAATTTTATGTCCTTGGCACCACAGGTGCTCGACGCGAGCTTGATGTGAAGAAAAAAATAAAAATCTAAAGATATAAAAAACACACAGAGTGAGAAAAATACCTTAGAATACCCCCATGACCCATTCAGACATATGACCCCCTCTATATTACTACATATAGTAATATAGAGGGGGTCATATGTCTGAATGGGTCATGGGGGTACTCTAAGGTATTTTTCTCACTCTGTATGTTTTTTTTTTCTTTAAATTATTATTTTTTTCTTCACATCAAGCTCGCGTCGAGCACCTGTGCTTGGCACTTGATTCCACTGTGTAGGATAGGGTTCTTAAAAACACCGAAATACATTGAAAAGCCGAAATACACATGTATTTACATGTTCTCTCTGTATATCGGTTTCCACACACATTATTTTGATTTTGTTTGAATAGTAATAATATTTTTTTTTTTGGGGGGGGCACCAGACAGATGCCCCCTCCCCCTATTGAAAAAACTAATAAAAAAGTTTCATGTGTGAGTGTGTTCCCCCCGATATGTAGTTTTGTGTTTTTTTAATAAATTCCATTTAATTTAAACCTATCCTTAATTTTTTCCCATCGGGATTATATGATAATAGGAGGATATTTTGGTCCTTAGTGTTTTCCTATGACATTTCCACCCGATCCCAAAGGTCCATCATGGGTGTCTGTCTTTATCTTTTAAAGTTAACCCTGGCTAGGGGTTTTCCTGTATCCTGTGTATGCTATTTGTGTTGTGCTATGTGTATGTTGCTATATGTATTCATATGAATACTGTATGTTTTTGTAAGGATAGCCATTCTTGTCAAATATTTCCCAGTTTTTCTAACCATATAAATACCACTAAACGGTATTTATTTCAATATATATATTTAAGTTGTATTTAATTACTTTAAAAAATTTTGAATTTGGTACTAAACATGGTGTCTTAGTTTTAATTTAAAATGGTTGAAACCAATCTATTGTTTTAATGTTAGTTCTATTATGTTCCATGTTTGGTAAATTCCTTATTTATATACTAGATCACTTGGATCGAAATGGGATTCGTACAATTTTTTTATTATTGTTTGCACTTCACCCGTCTCGATCTGTTTTGTGATCTTTATTTATTTATTATTAATTCCTTATTCCATTCCAAAAGATTATTTTATATTTCCCTTTAAACGGGCTTTCTGTGTAGATTTTCACAAATCTCCACAGAGTAAACAATTAAATCACCAGTGATTTCATATGATAGCATGCTTTGTTGGGAAAAGAAACAATTCTAAACTATACAGCCTATCTAATCCGTGAGTTGTTTTGATAGTGTATATGTCTCTAGGTGAGCTTTATTCCAAACTCTGTCACGGGCCTGTCCACTTCGCGTAGCGCCATGTGATATAGCCCCGTGCTCTCATTGCTCGTACTTTTCTCCTCCTGAGTTCCCTGAACCCTCCTTATCTAAAATTTTCCCCATAATTTTTTATTGGTCCGCATGCTATCATATTCCTAATTATAAATGAGGTTATTTCTTCTAACAGTATCTTTTGAAATTTGCCATCTAAATATAATATTTGTATATTGCTATATAATTGATTTTGTATAATGTTATTCACAATTTTGTTTCTATCAGTTATATTTGTTAGACATTCTGTCATAACATGTTTTTTGGAAAAAGAAAAGTTTTTGCATAGTGGACATTTTGGCGACACTGCGATCATATGCCGTCGCACTGCTATTTCCCCTGTCAACCATGCATCATGCATGTATTTGAACAAGGTACTTTTCATTTTAATGGATCGAATTTTGACCCAGTTTCCCCATGCCCTATCCCAGTCAATATTTAAGTGTTTTTGTTCTACATAATTTTTTTCCTTATTTATAGTGTTTCGTGCTAGCCATCTGTATGTGCATTTTGTATCAGTATCCCAAAATTCTTTTACATCCCTATATTTAAACAATAAATCTTTTATTGATCTTAATTTTCTTGGCACATCTAAGATTTTTGTTAATTTATTATTCCTATATATGTCGTTTCTCTGCTTCATAGAGAAACCAAAATAATATATGTAGAGCCCATGCCAAGGTATTTTTGGCTCCGCTTTAATCTTCTTAAATCGATTTAAAATGTTGGTGCATTTAATTAGGGTGGGGTGGGGGAGACCTAGACCTCCCCTCACCCCCTCCCTATATAGTGTATCTTTGGTTGTGTAATGTATTTTAAAAGCCCATAAGTAGTTAATAATCTCGTTATCTATATTTTTTAGTGTTGCATTTTTTATGTCTACTGTTTTTAATTTGTAATTTAAGTGCACATACATATAGTTTTTTGCAACTTGTGCTCGTTCCATTAAGCATATTGGCAATGGTGCCCAGATTGTCAAATTTTTCTTAATACTTTCTTTTATTTCTTTTAAATTGTCTTCCAGTTCATCTTTTCCAAAATTTACGCCTAATGTTTTTATATTATCTTTAATAAGAAGAGCAGGCAGACCATGTTTCTTACCTCTCCAGTCTCCTATTAATAAGATTTCAGTTTTATCAGGATTTATCTTAGATCCTGAAACTTTTCCAAATTTGTCAAATTCCTTTATTAGTTCATTATAGGATTTTCCATCTTGAATAAAGTTTGTGCAATCATCAGCATGTTGTAACATCTTAACTTCTTCTTTAATGTTTGGAACTTTGATTCCTACAATATTTGGGTTATTCCTTACTTTGGTACTTAAGATTTCTATTGCTATTACATATAATAGCATAGATAGTGGGCAGCCTTGCCTCACTGATCTTTGAATTTCAAATTTTTCCGTTTTTGCTCCATTTACCTGTACAATCGAGTTTATATCATTATACAGAATTTTGGTCCAATTTTGGAAATTTTCTCCAAATCCAAATTTTTCTAGTGTCTTATATATATAGTTTTGCTCAAGTCGATCAAAGGCTTTTTCTTGGTCAATTAGTACCATAGCACTAGTAGTACCATTTATATTTATATGATCAATTATAGTTTTAATGTTTAAGATGTTATTTTGTATATTTCTTCCTTTTGGCCCACTTGTTTGATTTATATTTATAATTGGGTCAAGACACTTTTTGACCCTTTCCGTTAAAATTTTACTCAAAATTTTATAGTCAACATTAAGGAGTGAGATGGGTCTCCAGTTTTTTATTTCATCCCTATTTCCCTTTCCCTTATATATTATTGTTATCATACCCTCCCTCATTGTGTTAGTCATTTTGCTATTTCTAAGTGCAATATTATTGTATAACCATTCTAAAATTGGCGACAACTCTCTGCAGAATTTTTTATAGAATTCCGCGGAAAGTCCATCTCTCCCTGGTGATTTATTTTTACCTAATTTTCCTATTGTCTCTACTATTTCGTCTTGTGATATAAATTCCTCACATTTGTCTCTATGTTCTGAGGTAATTTTCTCACAATTTGTCTCTCGTAAGTATGTTTCTATATCTTCGTCTGCTATTCTCTGTGAAGTATATAGGTCCTTATAGTAGTTCCGTATGTAATTTAATATTTGAGTTTTGTCTTCTAGTATTTCCCTTCCCGTATTTAATCTTTCTAATGTTTTTTCTCCCCCCCTTCTTAATACTTCCCTTTTATATAATCCCCTTGCATTTTCATATAGGTCTGTAAATATACCTGCTTTTATTTCCCTCCCTTTATAGTAATCTTTCTTTAATTTTTCTAATCTTAATACTAGTGTAGTTTTTGTGTTCTGTGTTGTTGCTGTTGTTATTAAATTTTCTATAGCTTCTATTTCTAATTTAAAATTCCTAACCCTTAATTTTGAATGTTTTATTGCTATTTTCTTAAATTTAACTTTTAATTTATCCCATTCTTCTATAATGTCTTTATTCCCTTTATTTTTAAAATCTTCTATTTCCCTTTTTATTTCTTCTATAAATTCTTCGGTATTTAATATTTTGGCATTTAATTTCCATGATCCGCGACCCCATTTAGTTCTTTTAGATATCCCTACTTCTAAATAAATTAATTTATGGTCCGAAACTTGATAATCTGATATCCCTGATTTTATATATTTATTTGTTCCAAAACATGTGCCCCAAAATGTATCTAATCTACTTGATGTATTCCCTCGTGTATAAGTGTATTCCACCCTTAGTAAATTTAATCGTCTATATATGTCAACCAAATCTAATGATTCCATTATAAGTTTCATTACCTTCATAATCCCTAAGTCGCAAGGTGTTATATTTGTGTTTCTGTCTATGTCGTCCTCAACCCAATTAAAATCCCCACCTATTATCAAATTGTTTCCTATATAGTTGTCTAAGTACTCCTTAAGTTGTATTGCAAAAGCTCGTTTCATATCATAAGATGCTGGCATATATATGTTTAAAAAATGACAATTCTCTATTTTTAAATGAATTAGTCTACCCCTAAAAAACGCACCCTCCTCTATTCTTTCCCATTTACTTCCTACTTTATTTTTGATCATAATTGCAACCCCTCCCCCTTTATCCCTCCCTATATAGTCATTTTGAATTATAATGCAATCCAGCTTTCTTTCAAGTTGTTCTTTTAATTCGTCTGTTAGTCCGTTATGTGTCTCTTGAATAAACAGTAAATCAAAATCCCCTATTTGTATTAACTTATTAACCTTTTCTTGGTTTAATCCATTAACATTTAAGGAGAGTACACGGAAGTTTTGTTCTTCCATTTCTGGTTTGTCTCCAGGTGGCCACTCATTTTAGTGGTTATAAATTTATTGACTATTGTTTAAATTTAAGCGCTTGTATCTTCCCCCTTTTGAGGGGAGCCTGGGTCATTGTTCTCAAATTGGGTATCACTTATAGGTATTTCAAAATCACTGGTGATATTTGAAAAGAACAAAGTGTTAATGTATGTATCTATTTCGGTGTCATTGCCAATTGTCGTATTAAGTGTATCCATGTTGCAGTTTTTTTCATTTCCATTTGTAGAATATAACTCAGTTTGTGCTTGACTCATTTCTGATTCTTTTTCTTGGGGGATTTTTTCCATCTCCCCAGGGGAGGGAAGTGGTTTTTCAACCTCCCCCGAAGACGGAAGCACCTCCTCAGAAGAGGAAGACAGGCTCTCCGCCTTCCTCTTCTTGTTTGGTTTTTTGTTCTGAGTTTTTTTGGGCGTTGAGGTTCCTTTTGGTATTGGTTCTATCCCCTGAGGAAAAGAACTCTCAACTGCTTCAGCTATTAACACCTCAAAAGGATTCGTGTGCGAAAACGTTGGAATACTCACCCCCGCCCTAGGTTCCTTCCTCATTCCCACCTGAACCCACCCTTCATTGGGGTTATTGTTAACTTGGGGCTCCGACTGTAGTACATCTGAATAAGAGGGTCCTTGTTTTTGCGTCACCCCCTTACAATCCCAAGGCCCGTGCCCTAGTTGTCCACACTTACTGCACTTGCGGTCTCTCTCGCAATCTCTGTACCATGATCGGATTCTAAAGCCCAATACATAGAAAAAAGGGGGTATCTTGGATTCTTGCCCCTTTTCAACCCTAATCATTCTCACGGCTGAAGTAATACCATTAAATCCCCATGAGTCCGCTAGTTTATTTCCCTTACTGGCGACATGAAACCTTTCGTACATTTTCCTTTCTATCTCGACTGTATCGATATAAAAAGGAAGCCCATGAAAATGAATTTCAGTCATTTTTGGCCCTAGCTCTCTTTCAATAGGCGGGGCCTCATGCACATGCATTGTGATGCCTTTCACCATAAAAGATTCAACATCTAAAATTGCTGTTTCTTTGTCTTTGGGATAGAGCATATATCTCTTCGGTCCAGCATTCTGGAGCGCCGCTATTTTCCTCATATCTACGGACATGGCCTTAAGGGCCGCTAGAATCTCCACTTGTTTGGGAGTTGCATCATCACCTGATATCAAGAGCTGGCAACCCTTAGGGTGATGTGCAATTAGCACATTGTCAACTACGGTACAATCATAATACAAATTTAGTCTAGACCTGCTTCCCCTAGGGAATCCAGAACCCTCTCCCGCATGTTCAGCCATTGTGATAATTGGAGTACAAAATGTATCAATGTATAATGAAAAAGTGATTCAACTTAAAGTATAAAGTAAAAAAGTGCAGTGAAACTAATTAAACAATTGTGATATAAGCAAAAATAGAAACCTACCCCAGCTGGAATCAGCTAAGAAAACTTGCCTTGTTCTATCGACAGTCATCACATATATAGTAATAATAATAAGCAAAATAAAATAAGATTAATGTTATTTTTTGATACGAATAATCTACTTTTTTCCTATTTATAGCACAATTATTGTTATGACGTCACTTGGTCGTACTTGATTCGACAGACCTGATACATGCCGAGTCGTAGTAATATATACACAGAGTGAAAGGGAAAAGTATCGAAGTATCAACAGTATTTCCAGACATTATATTACATATTTAGTATAACTTTTAATGATATTGTTTTTGAAAAGTAAATAACATTTAATTTAACTTTTGTTTAAAAGGTTTCCAAATATTTGGTATATATATATATATATATATATATATATATATGTGTGTGTGTGTGTGTGTGTGTGTGTGTGTGTGTGTGTGTGTACTAGTTATGATGATATGATAGTTCATTGTATGGGTGTTAAAAAAGTCTATTTTTGGAAATATGTGAACGTTGATTAGTCATACATGTTTGAATAGTAATGAAAAGCAAAATAATTTCAATTTATATCAATTATTTATTTCTTACTTGATTTGACATATATCCTAAACGGCGAATTGAAATACATACACAAAGTAAAAGTGAAATGTAACAAAGTACCAAAACTGTATACGATAGTATATATGTAAGAGTGAGATTAATCCTATGATCGTAACAAGCCACGATATATGATGATAGACAAAGACAACTCAGGTAAGCAATAAATCCAATGGTATTCAGGATTATGCTCCTCTTGAAAGTTGAACTACAAGTCATGTGCACAAGACAAGGTAAAATAAAGCTAACCTAAAACAATGAAACATACGATATTATGACGACATCTCTGGTTCATGTTTAGCATTTTTAGCTGTAATTGTCACAGTTCATACATTAATCTTTCGTGTCCTTTGTCCAGGTTTCGGTCAATTAGTCCTTGGTTCAACAACTGTTGTCTGACTGTCCTTGAAAGTCATGTATTTTGTGTTTTTGTCGATGTGGCGTCTGAAGCGTTTGAACAAGTGTGTGTTGTTGCTCTAACGTTTCTATCCAGTCTATTTTTCTCAACTCAAATAGTTTATGACTGTCGGCAAGCCGGAATTCTCCAGTGCATACTAGAGCACTCCTCAGATTTCTGAATTCTCGGGTTACTAATTCATTTGTTAGTTGCACAAATTCCGTCTGCGTTTTTGTCTTCCATTCAACTATCTGTTTTAGAACGTGGTTCGTGGACTTACAATTATTATTTTTCTACATGCGGTCTATTTGATAGATTCTTAATGAATTAATGACTTTTAGTTTCGTATTTGTCTTTAATTTTTTTTACGAAAGTACTTCCAATGTTTAAAAAAAATCATGGTGTGAGTACCGTTGTCAGAAAGCAAATAGTAGGATTCAGGGGATGCACCAGCAGATGTATCCTATACACCACAATCGTCTGAAAAAGAACTTTTGCCATTATTCTACTTCTTCTTGAGGTTGTTCGCATTATTCGTAATGAAATATACATTTTCTTACAAACCACATGGAATGCATTCTACTCTTGAATCTGATTTTAACAAAAATTCCACTGATTTTCCCATGTCAAGAAAATGACACTGGTCTAATTTTTCTTTTGCTGGACGTTTGTGTGTGTCATTTCCGTCTTTTACCTCGTTGTGTGTTACTTCTTTGATTATATCTGTATGTGAGTCGTTACTAACGTGTTTTGTCGTCATGTCAGAATTAACAGAAGAAACATCTACTGAGCCATCTAATGAGTCATCGACATTTACAATTACCATATGCTCGTTGTTTTCATATACCAAAGGCACAAAGTGATTGGTTATAAACCCGTTAGTTCTTTCTGGGACATACATTTGAGTCCACATTATGCCTACTGCGGTAGATGCGGATTGGTTCACTGCCCTTCCAACAACCTTACGATTAAAAGGTTGTGACTCAGCTTGTAATTGTGGCGGATAATAAGGACGAATGGGTTTGGAGATGCCGGCACGTAATTCATAAATGTACGCCATTTCAGAGTAGGAACCAACAACAATAGCGTACTTCACAAGCTTTAAATAGTTACTAACAACGATGCGATTACCACAGCACAAATCTACATAACTGTTGGACTTTTCATCATAGTACATAGGATTCAAAATCACTTTTACTGTATTTCGTAGTCGCAGTAGTTCGTGAAGGTTTTCTGAACCAGTCAGTGCTCTAGAAACTGCATCTATATAAAAAGTTACAATCACCACAAACTGACATTGGTACAAGTTCCCGTAAAATTGCTGGATTAAACATTTTTAAAATTTCCACATAAACTACATATTTCGTTCCATAGGTAGAAGTGTGCTCTGATTCTGGAATCAAAATCCCGTAGTTGATGAGCTTACTTCTGACTTTGCAGCATTGGTCAGGGCCTTCTTTTCCCTCAAATGAAAAGCTGTCAGCAGCTTGGAAATATATTTTTACAGAGTCATTTAAATATTATAATTGAAATTCTTGTTTGCTTTACCTTATAACTTACGTATGCATAGCCACATCTGCGATCGAAATCGTGGCCGTTTCATTAATGTGCTCGACATTGTTATCCTAGTTTGAATACAAAATGTGATAACGGGAAATATAATAAAAGATGTGCAGTTAATTAAAAATGAATAAAAGAACGTGTGCAGGACACATTGAGGAAGGCATATTAATGGATTAAGTATGGCGAGAGGGCAAGATTGGCCAGATAAAGGTTATGAACATTTAGTTTAAATCATTTATTTTATGAAAGTTTGTCAATTGCAATTACAAACGGAGATTTAGTAAAAAGCATGAGCATATTAGAGTCCTCACTCCCCAAATGGTAAGAGCAAATATAAACAAAGAATATTAATTGTAAAATGCGATTTGAATCAATACATTCAACAGTTTGATTTGTTCTCTCGAAGTTTTGCGCAGGTAATAATAAAACATTGTGATTTATGTTTCTCGACTGAAGTACGCTTGAAAATAAGTAAGTCATTCAATTCAAATGAAGATAACATTAATAATGTACTGTGTGGCGTTGCCCGACCCAAAATTAAATTAGAACCATGTGTTATCAAGTAAGTCGGACAAGCCACTGTTTATTGTTACCCATGACCGCAGGCTAACACCATCCCTTACGTAAGTTTGCCATAGTTAAGAGAGGAAGCTGACACAAGCCCGTCAGAAGTGTAATTAGCACCTTGGGCTGGAAGGATGTTTTGGACATCAAAGAAGCTGCCAGAAGGAGTGGGCGTGCCTTATCTTCTGGATACGCTGACTGACCGCCAGATTAAATAAGTCGACTGGATAGGGCCCCAGCACTACCCAATCAGAATCGAGGAAGGGGTGGGACCCTGATTTATTTTAAAATATATATCTTTAACCCGGCCATCGAGCGTTAGTTGCCATAGTCGTTACCCGTGAATTGGAACTCCGTGCGGCCATACGTTAATTGGCGGAAAACCTTAGGAACAGAATTCTAAGTGTAGCTTCTAAAAAGGAAGCTTCGGGGGACAGACTAGTGTGTGGTCCCAGTGTCTCCGTTAGAGACGGAAGGAAGAGAAGGAAAGAGGGAAATCTGGAGAGGAAGCTTCGGGGGGACACACCAGGGAAAGTGGTCCCAATAGTCGTGATAAAGAACGGAGGGAAGAGGAGGAAGGAGACAAGTCGGGAGAGGTGAAATCTAGGAGGAGTGGGAGGACAGAATAAATAGACGAGTGGAGGATAGGATAAATAGATGAGTACAACCAAAGGCCAGGTGGAAAATAGAACTCACACTGAAATCATGAGATGAAATAGGCTATCACTTAGAGGACGAGTGATTATGTGACATTTAAATTTATAGGCTTCATTAAATTGTTATTGTTTGAATTTCATCTTCGTGTTATATATAATTATATATAATTTAACCGTCGGCAGTGCTGACTGGGGGCTCAGAGCCGTTTACCTATTTGGTCTTTAATTTAAATTTAAATTCACGAGCCAGGTGGAACTTCCATAATATTTTAATTAATATTTTGGAAGTACCCCACCTCAACCTTTGCAGAACGCTACATACTGAATGGACCGACTATATATATGGATATATAGAGAAATACAGGAAAGGTATGTAACTGTCGCAAACACGTACATTCGATTCAGTGAGAAAAACGGCACGAATAAAATATTTATTTGAAGAATAATAACGACAAAAAATATGTCATTCATCAAGGTATCTGTTTATCTATCAAAAGAGAGAACATAAATTTGTATTGCTACTGTAAGGTTTGTCAAGAATCATATACATCTCAATTGAAAGAACACGTCGTGCAAAGAAACGCCAAGTAATCGCGAGACCATGAACTCAAGTCTTTTGCACTCATGAGAATACAATCACTGTGGACCCATTGTCGACAGTTTGTGCAATGCAAAGTGTCATTTTTTACATTCACTGGAACAAATAACACATGGATATTGATCCATCCTTGTTGCGTATTTTTGTGTATGTGATAATATCAGTATTGTATAACGCTTGTATATCAAAAAATGTACTTCTCAGTTATGAAATGTGTGCATAATCAAAGTAGGGCGTGATTTCTGTAAGTGAGCAATTAACGAATAATGACAACGTTAAGCAAAAGGGTGCATTTTCTTTAATGTGGCCGACATTTGGCTTTAATTTGAGTAAACAATGGGTTCAAAGGGATGACAATAAAGTGTATGCAGTCAATTCGAAAATGAATTAAGCGACTTAAAAGATGAATTAAGCTGACTTTCACTGTCCATTTCAAATTAAGCGACTTACACAAAAAAGATTGTTTTCTTAACTTGAATGTATTTGCATTGCAGTCAATTAAAACATTAATTAAGCGACTAGAAACAATATGAATTAGCCGACTTACACCGTCCGTTCTGGAGATTACATTCGTTCCGGAACGATCAGTCGTTATCAAAATATCACTGTTCCAGAACGGTCAAACTATCCAATAAAGTACGACCACTTGTCGCGTGCTCTGACTAAAAAAGAGTAAACAATTCGCATCAAAATCACATAAATCATATTTTCATTTTATATATATTATTGTTAAAACAAAATAGAAAAAAAAATGTTTGTGTGGAAACCGATATATACAGAGAGAACATGTAAATACATGTGTATTTCATGTTTTTTCCCCCAGTTTATTTCGGTATTTCTAGTAACCGTGTGCGATAGTAATTACCGAAATCATTCTTGAGAACAGTAAACAAAAGCTGCACCAGTTAGTCCTTAGCTCTGGCTCAGTTTATATCTATACTTATTGTTTGTTTTATATGTTAAATAGCAAAACCTACTATTACCTGCACACATTAAATCATATGGTTGTATATAATTTGTTTTCCGTTATATTTCTCATATTTTGACATTGATATTTTCTCAGAGTATTGTAGTATACGGCGTTTGTGTTATACAGCAGGAAACGCGCTACCGTAGATCTTGTGACGCATATCGCGCGCTGCCTTGTAACATCATCAGCATTGTGCTCTAGCACTGCAAGAAAAGAATCCCTTACCTTTCCCTCAAACGTTTTTGCAACAAATCTTCACATTTTCCGCTTAAATCGCTCGAAAGTACAGACTGTAGCAAACGGAACCTAAACTTAATGTAATAAATGTTCCAAAAGGCACAGATTTATCCATGTTTAAAGTTTCCGCCAGCGTTCTTAGCAATGTCAGTATCATAACACAAGTAAGAAAGCCCACTGTGAGGAATATTCAGCAGACGATAAAATAAAGAAGGAATGAATGGAGGCGTTTGCCAACAGGGATTTTCATTGAAATGCAGGGAGTAGTAAACTATAGGGATACAAAGAAATGTTGCATAAGACAATACAATATTACATCAATGATTTATTATTATTATTATTATTATTATTATTATTATTATTGCAATTAGTTTATATCCACCCATCGGCTTGTGTGGCCAGCGTTATATAATATGGTTAAACACGTTTTCTAAAAACGAAAGAAAATATACTTTATCAGGACTAAATAATTAAATTAAATTATTTATTTTTTCGAAAGAAAACATTCACGAGTTCCAGGATATTAAATATTACCTTATTTATTTATTACAATATGATATTGGTATAAATCGATTTTCAATATTATTGAAATGATAGTCATTAATGCTTAGTTTTAACGATGTTGAGTTCGTTATTAGATGTTACACATCTACTCACGCACGTATCACGCTAAAGGTTTTGAAAATTTGAGGGACAATGGCAGTTTCCACACAGAACTTGTTAACGCACTGTTGTTGGTATCTTCAGTTTACTGAAAAACTGTACAGAACTACATTAGCGTGCTTATGGGTTCTTTATGATGTCTGCTATGAAACCTTTTTTCTGTAATAATAATATCAAGTAGATGATAATGATGACGACTCTTGTAATTGTAAGATAGTTATTATAATATACTAAATTTATATGCATTAATTATATGCAAATCCATTAATATAGGTGTAAATGTCAGTAATTGTTTTGAAAATATATGTTATATTAAGGTCTGTATCAAATTCCACATCTGACCGTCACCCCTGGTACAGCGGTGTTGTTGTCAAATATATAATGAAATCCATTGTAATGATAAGACGACGTATGTAAGTTATTTATTACGAGGGATATTAAGTAGTTGTCACCCAGAATTAGTAACTATCACACTATTTCTTATCGTTAACTGTGTACCGTATTATTTTTGTTAATAAGCAGAAATGTCCAGCTGAAGATAAAGTTGAAATCTTTACTAAAATACTGTACAAACAAGAATAATATGCTTACTGGCAAAAACAAAATACATTTAACATGGCCTGTGTGATTTACTAAAATAATAATAATAAAGACGACGATAACGATAACACCTCTACTACGATTGTAACTGTCAGATGTTTTAAGTGGACTTTACTTAATTTTTAAGGTCAGATATATAATTAAATTAATAATGAAACGTTTTTTTACGACGATTGTAACTGTCCGATGTTTTAAGTTGACTTTACTCAAGGTCAGATATATAATTAAATGATTAATAAAGCGTTTTTCTAAGGTTTATATTTTCGTGTCTAAAGAAATGATAATAGTTATATACTAGTATGTCTATGTAAATATGTATCCTTTATTTAAGCGTTTTTTGTGTGTCTGTAAATATGATAATAATCAAAAATGTCTATGAAAACTTGTCTATTGTCAGAAATTAAATTTATCGTAACGATGAGACGACGTATATAAGTTATTTATTATGTTAATATAGGTCTCCATATTGGTATTTTTGTTTAGATGTGTATTAACGTGTATATCACTTTTTTCCACAGCCGACAAGTTTCCCTGGTATCAAGGTATCGTGGTTTTTAGTAACAAGATATTCGTCATAGACAGGAATGACAGGAAAGTCTGTATTCACGGACTCCAAGATGGACGATTACTGTACGAGTCAGACAGACTGGAGTCACCACCAATGGCCGTCTGTCTTATCAACGATTCGGAAATCGCAGTGATTCTGGAAAACGGTCTGATAAAAATTATGTCCACACACAACACACCTGTTATACGATGGACTAGGGATTTACTTGTACGGGGAGGACTGGATAGGTATTATGGTGTTGTGTCATTGAATGGGGATCTTGTTGTGTGTGGTGTCAAGGAAAAGACGTTGTGTTGGTGTATTGTGTCCAGTAATGATGGACATGTTGTTGGCACCATTCACCAGATTTGTAAAGTGGAGTCCTGGTCGCCAAGTTTCATGACGGCAAAAGATAACATTATTTACATTTCGTGTAATGTTTACTCCCCTGATAATACTGGAGTATATGCCTACGATGTGCAGAATCCCAGTAAATATAAATATATCTACAAACATAAAGATTTGAAGCAACCCACAGGCATCGCTATAGACCAACAGGGAAGTCTGTTTGTGTGTAACATTGATTACCTTAATTCCTGTATTCACCACCTTACGTCTGAATGTCAACTATTGTCCATTGTCAGACAGGGAATACCAGATTATCCATGGGCCATATTCTGTGATGAAGGACTTCTGTATGTAACAAGCTTTAGGAGTAATCACATCACTAGATACAGGACACAGTACCCAGGTAATCCATATTTCTTTTTTATTACCATAATTTATTTCATTTGATTTACAATAGTTATTATTTTATTGACATAATTTAATTTATTTTAGTCACATTAATTATTACTTGACATCACAAACAAAATTACAAACTTATTTACTGACAATTTTAAACATTTTAATTTAAATTTAGAAAAAAAGATTTCAGTTTCGTTATGTAGTGTCGCCTTTATTAATGTTAACTTCAAATAAAATTATGTTTGTTGTTATTAAATTTAATATTAATATTGCTTTATCTATGTATTTCCATTTCCTTACTGTTAAGTGGGTACGTTCTATATGTCAACCAAAATTTACAATCAAAAATAAAAAATAGTTATGGACGACTACGACAGGGTTGAGAAGCCATTACCAGTCTAGGACAGTACACAAAATATTTCCTACCAGGTGTCGCTTTTCATCGTGGCGCGTGCCTCTCAATCCGGTTTAGAGCGGTTGGCGTCTGGAAATGTTTACTGGTTGTGTATCGCGCATTTATTGTCACAGGTCTATTTTGCAACAAATATTTATATTTAACAAAAGAAATAAACCGAACATTCTCTATTTAAAGGTTTGTGTGTTATAGTTTAAGAAAATGACACAAATAAATTAAAAGGGGAACAACATACATGCAAAAATACGAACAAAATTTTTTTAGCGGCCTTGAGATTTTAGTATATGATTATTTATTTCAACTAGCGGATATAGACTATTAATTTTATTTACTTTTATAAACTACAACAATATTATCCGTGTTATGAGAGTCAGAATTTCTCTCAATAGCGCACATATTTAGTCCGTGAAATATACTCGTAAATTCTCTAGAAATAATTGTGTTAGAACGTAACATTTATTAAACGGCCTTTAGAATTGATTCAAAATTTGCTGTACCGGCCTATCCCATAATGCATCCATTTTACGTTGATAGTAAATCTAGTTTTATGTGTATCAAAATAATAGTAATCTTTTTTTTTGATCTCAAATTTAATAAGGAAAAATTTCTGCAAAAACAGAATGTGTGAAGTAATTATTTGTTGGCTTAAAAAAAAAGGAACAAAAAAGATGGTATTTTCTGCTGATGGTGGCAAAGATGAGTGTACACTAGAGTTGTAATACAAATAAGATTATCTCATTGTTAAATAAAACTATTACTTAATACATTATGAATTTATGTTATTATTGTCCTTAATCCCTCTAAAATGTGTCTCTATAGTTACCATTTGCTGATTGTTTTAACATTAATGTACATATATATTGCATGCACAACATTGGTTTTCTTTTCACTGTATTTGAATTTAATACCATAGCTATATCATTGGAGAGGTGTGTGTCAAATATATATCACTCAGTGAGATAGTAATCATAAAAGTGTTCTGTAATATTATCAATAAATTCTTCCAATACAATTAAATTCAGTAAATTCAAGGAGTCGTGATATTTGATTAAACACTTGACTGAGAAATCCAAGGATAATGGGTTCAATACCCACATAGATCATCCAGGGTTGGCTATTTCAGTAAGTGCCCAGAAAGGTTAATTCATTTTTATAGCCAATAATGCATTTAACAGTTGTTGATACCTCCCCACGCCCTTTCTTCCCCACTTTCTTTCATCTTAGTTTGTTGCTAGATTATTGTCAGGATTTATTTATATAAAGTATTCCAAAAACAGGTGGTGTATCAAGAGCATGTATTGCTGTGGCCATTAGTTGGCTATTGTGGTGTTATGATATCAGTGGGATGTTTCACTGTGGTCATTTGTTGGCTATTGTGGTGTTATGATATCAATGGGATGTTTCACTGTGGTCATTTGTTGGCTATTGTGGTGTTTTGATATCAATGGGATGTTTCACTGTGGTCATTAGTTGGCTATTGTGGTGTTATGATATCAATGGGATGTTTCACTGTGGTCATTTGTTGGCTATTGTGGTGTTATGATATCAATGGGATGTTTCACTGTGGTCATTTGTTGGCTATTGTGGTGTTATGATATCAATGGGATGTTTCACTGTAGTATGTTGAGACTGTTTCACTATCTGCATTTACCTTTACCCTCATTTACACTTCAGAGACTCCCAAATTTATCATTTGACTGAAGTAGGGACTTTTAGATGATTTAACTGTTTTCCAGTTTCCTTCCAAAACAATACAAGCAAAATCTGTACAGTAAACTCACCCCATGACCTTAAGGACATTAATCATTTTGGGTTTAACAAGTCAAGTGAGAACAGGCAGTTGTGTTTTTTGCAAATTAATTAAATGATTATTTACAGAATTTACAATTAGTTTTAGATTTTGAAAATGATGATGATATTAGAAACAAGATATTAGATTATGTTTCTCTAATAAGCAAGAATATCTCAGATATAGATTTTAAAGAAATATATATTTTATAATTGAACTCTGAAAATCTTTGTCAACCTGTACACTTAAACCCCATATATTTAACATGTGTATTTTGAGGAAGAGGTTGAAAGTGAGTGTGAGTCTGATCAGATATATTATAATCATTTATATGTTTTCAAATCAACTTCTAGACAACTCATTAGTGAGATATCAAATATTTAGTTTAATGTAGGAAACACAGATATATGCACCAGAAACAATTCAAGCCAGTTACAGAAATATGATATCAGTGTCTCCTGTGAAATCCATTCTAGGCTGATATATTTCACAGAGGACATCTGGCTAGGGAGAGTTTGAATTTGAATTAAAGAAAATATGTAACCTAGCTGTTTGTTTGTTGTTTCTACCAGCTAATTCCCCAATATAGCTGCCAACCACTCCATATCAGCTACAACATGACCCCCAGGTTTGATACCAAAGTTTTGTTTTTTACTCAGTCTGACCCCCAGTTCTGACACCGAGGTTTTATACTGTCTTGAAGCCTTAAAGGATAAACTGACTGTCCTCAAAAGTTGGACAGTGGAGGTGTATCAGGAGCATGTTTCACTGGTTATTAGCTGGCCTTTGTGGTGGTATTACAAGATCATGTTTCACTAGTCATTAGTTGGCCTTTGTGGTGTTATGTCAAGATCATGTTTCACTGATCATTAGTTGGCTGTTGTGGTGGTATGTGAAAATCATGCTTCATTGGTCATTAATTTTGATATTGTGGTAGGTATCAGGAGCATGTTTAAGTGTGGTCATTAGTTGGCAATTGGTGGTGGTATATCTGGAGCATGCTTCACTGTGGTTCTTATTTGGTCATTGTGGTGGTATGTAAGGAATGTGGTTCACTGTTCATTAGTTCACCACTGTTGTAACCCTTGTTATATGTTGTTCAGTAAAACATAAGACCCTTTCCCCATCTTTTAATATAGGAATTATTTAGAGATGAAATATAGCTTGGGGTTTTACATATAATATTTGATTTTCATATATTTGATTTAATTAATAGGGTGTAAAATGTATCATTAAAATTAGTATGAATCCTGCATTGAATGCCATCATTCTGTTTCAGATCCAGTCATTCCATCAGAGGTCCTAAATATGGATCCAGTATTCATTGAGTTGTACAGAAAGGCTCTTAGAAATGGAAAAGAGAAGGTTTTCAATATTAGGATAATGATCGTTGGTCCATATGATGTTGGGAAAACAACATTGACAAAGCGGCTGTTGGGAAAAGAAGTGAATATTTCGGACAGACAGAGCACAGAGGGGATAGATATTCAGACAGAA
This sequence comes from Unio delphinus, assembly GCA_029339505.1. Lineage (NCBI taxonomy): Eukaryota > Metazoa > Mollusca > Bivalvia > Unionida > Unionidae > Unio > Unio delphinus. The sequence continues at coordinate 637,605 of JAQISU010001241.1, read as the reverse complement.
TGCTGCAAAGTTTCCTTGGCAACTGGAGAATGGATAACACAAGAGCAAAGTATGTCATAAATCCAAATCTCAGTATCTATTTCCCTCTCTTGTAGATTTCTGCTTAAACCATTGTGGTAATGACGTTTATTTGCTATATTTGGTGAAAGAAAGTTCAAAGATTATTACACTTTATTTTAGACTGATCTGAGAATATCCAGATTTACTATATAGTTTGTTTATTGCCAAAGAAGTAAAAAGCAATCAATTTCAGTGGCAGACAGAAATATCTCATTTTAATCACATTTTTGAAATTTGTTATTTAAGGAATATTAAATCGCATCAAAAAATATTCTCAGATTTATACGTAAAATGGCATATTATAGCCATTACTTTGTTTGAATAAAAAGTATTGCCTAGTGGTACAAGAATGTAAAATAATCCCACTCCAACCCATCCTCAATTAAATCATTGGCTTCTAAGCAACAAAGTTTGCCAGAACATGCACCATCTGAATTTATACAGCATACATAATAGTGAGACACCAAAGTTGAAGGTTGGAGAATTTTTACTTTAAGTTCTAATATATTTGTTAAACCAAACAGGTTCAATTTTTCATCCACTAAATTAGATTTTAAATAAATGCATTTATATTTGTACTTTCTCTAATTTCTATTGGGATTACTGTTACAAATTAGTGGCCATGAATATGGAAAATGTTTTAGAGAGTTCTTTGATTTTGGAATGTAAAGATAGAAGAAATTAAATTGGGTGTGTTAGCATGAGGGCATATTGTGGATAAGTTTTTCATTTGTTTAGCATTTCTCAAATTTGTTTGTATGCAAGTATAGACAGTGACAAACTCCAAGTTCTTTTTTTTACAATGGGAGCACTAATGTGACCTTTCATATTAAATTTATTTGTGTATTTGTAGATTAGTCTCTTTTGGCTATTCATATTAAACATGTTTCAGAAAAGGTGAATTCATATCTTTGGCCATTTGGAAAGATGAAAACATATGACTCAGTGTAGGGTCATATTTTATAAAAATTGTATTTATGCATATCTGGACTATTTTAATGTAATTTGGGGTAATGTCTCTAACTCAAACTTTACAAAACTTTTAAGACTCCAAAAGAGGGCACACCTTTTAATTCTTGATCAACTTATAAACAATATCCAGGATGCAATGAATACAAAATTTTACCAAGGCATGAAAGAATATTTTTTAAAAAGGCCAATTTTATGTTCACTGTATCCAGAACAATCAATCTTGTATACCTAAATAAGAGATGTGGATGTTATTCAGATTTAAGGTCTGTGAGAAGTGAAATGACATAATACCAACACCAGAAAAGGAATTATTTAAAAAGTGTTAAATATACTGGTTTAATGGTATTGAACAAGATCCCCACTGACATAAGTAAATATTCATTATAGGTAGTGAGGTAGTGTAAATACACCACAGCATTATCAGCGTTAGGGTTGTGCAAATGATGTCAATATAACCATAATTACCACAAACCCTTGTAACATTTACATTGCCCAATGTAGGAAAGATAACATTCATAAAATGTGGTGGATGATCTAAGACCAACATTGTATGTTATTAACGTAAACTGTTCTAAAGATTGCCATTTTGATGTTAGGTTGCCAAAATAATTCATTTGTCCATTACTGAAATCTTTTAGCTTCCTGAAAGTATGTAAAGGCATCTTTAATATTGAATATTAATGAGATTAGGAAATCCCTTATGGCCAAGTGGTCCAAAGCTCTCACATTTAAGGATAACTGCCACCTTGGATAATAGGGGCATATGAGATAGCTTGCCAGTAGCTTCCAATGGTTTGGTGGTTCTTTGCAGATTTTCCAAGCTTCTTCCTCTACTATTTATTCTGGCCAAAATGTATAGTCAGTCATGTGCTAATATGTTATGCCAAGCTCACAACATCATTGAACTTAGTAAATCATGGATATCATTTACAACAGATTCATGATATTAGTTAACCAATTTTACACCATAAAACAAGCTAATATTTTGCAATTGACATGTTTTTGGCTTTTTGCTTTCTGTATGCACCCTTTGGCTTTTAATCATCCTCTGCTGCATGCTAACCTGCTTTGTAACATAGCTGCATGGTGAGTGGTATCTGTACTTAACCATATAAGCCATTAGCCAGGAAACCTTAATACAGAAGGACCTAGGGGTTTGGGTTAGAGGAAGACAGATGAAGTTAAACACTTTAGTTTAACCACATTCAGATAACAACTCCATTAGAAAGGTAAAAAGAGAATGTTTTGTATGTTAACCTTACCGTTTCGTTAATATTGTACAAAAATGTTTAACTATCTCTGGACATTTTAACAGGATAACATGAAAAATCATGGTCAATCAAAATTATTAATATAACAGTTGGACAGTATTTACTTTTTATTTCTTACTCAAACAAATAAAACATATTACTTCTTAGCTAGATGTAGTTTTGTTAGAGCTGCATACTGTTGAACAACCAGATTGTTATATGTTGTGTGCACTCATGTATTATTAACTGAACACTTTTAGATGCATGATGGTTTCAATTATAGCAGAATATAGTATGTCTAATACACATGTATTGTCCATTTAATTGATACTTTAATCCCCCCCCCCCTCGACAAAAGGGTCCATTGAGGCTCCAAGCTGATTTGATGGTAGAAATCAAATCTGCAAAATCCTGGACTCGAGCCCATTAACTTAATTTCGTATTAATAACAACGGCACTATATATAGTACCGTTGGTGGAGATTTTAAACCTTAATCATTTTCAGGTCATGACTTCAGGGACATGGTCCAAGGCTGGTACAGTCAAGTTCAGTAACTATGCTACTGAAAAAAATTAATTAGTTTTATAATGCCAAGTATTATGAATCTATGCTCTTAAAATAAGGATCAAAAAAGAGTGAAAAACAACATGCTTTGTAAAATTTAACAAGTATATATATTACCCTAGAACACAAAGTAAATATGAGAAGAAAAAAAACTTTAAATATAGTCAATTAAATCCTAAAATAATCCAAGAATAACAGACACAAGTCCTAGTAATTTAAAATCCTGAATAAAATTCAGTAAAAGTCCAGATAATCTTGATGTCTTGTGTAAAAATGGCCTCCTCTATTGAATGAAATTGGCAATAGTAATATTACATCCTGCTTTATTAACTGTAACTTATGTATGATGGTGTTTTCTTATAAATACTATTTTTGACATTCCAGAAAGAACTCAAAATTTATTATGATGGTGGTGGTTGTATAGGAAGAGCTAGATAATTTCTAGCCTTTAAATTACTTAAAACAAAATTCTTGTTCAGATTTGGAAGACAAAATATAATTTAATATGTTGATTATATTGTGACAGCCTTCACGACCATGAGTGTATGTGAATATTAAGATTGTGGATTCATGTCATTTGTTTTAATTGTATTGCTTCCATGTGTGCTTGTGTGTGTGTTTACCCATAACTATCTGAACAACTGCTCTTGTAAGTTCAACAATTTATGATAAAATTAAATAAATGACATCTGAGAATAAAATATATATTAGCAAATGAAAATATTGTTTACCATAATTTTATTTGACTGTACTGGAATAATGGTAAATGTCAGGATAGCAAGAAACATGTAAGAAAAGCCTTAGAAGAACAACATCATATGAACAATTTAGATTTACTTTAACCATTTGTCATATAAAATTAAAATTGTTTATAATGATAAGAAAACAAATCTTGTTGAATAATTTTATTTAATAAATTACATTTCCTGCAGATTTTATGACATGTGCCTTGTTGATGAAGTTTTGTTTAAAAATCATATCATGAAATAGACTATTGTCAAATCAGTTTTATCTCCTGTGCCATAAATACCAAAAAATTGAATATATCTACATAAAATCTTGATATCTTCCTCAAAATTGTGATCGTTCTGTGAGGAAAATATTTGATCATCTCTATTTTATGCCTTAAGAAATCACACAAGTCATACACAATTATATGCAATTTGAATTACCTAAATCTTAATTCAGTATGGAGGTCATAATAGAAACGGACAATATTCAATGAAAGAAAACGTAACTTCCCAGTAGAACAAATAATAGATATTTTGTAGATAACAAGGGTGGTAAAATATGTTTGTTAAAAACAGATTATAAAATGCGTAGGTAGAATACAAACTAGCTAGGACCGGTAAGTGCACCCTAGCGAAGTCGCATCAAAATGTTCATACATACCATTCAATCATTCAATAGTGATGCAAGGAAAATCATATTTTGCAGGTTTAAAACCAAATAAAGTATGACAATTATAGAACATGTACAGATATATTGATAAAACTAGATTTAGTGGCATTCACTGTCAATGAATATCACAGCTCATTATTGATATATATTGTTTAGTACATATCTACCAACCACCCCTCTTTTAACAAACCGATGTAACTGCTGTAAACATGCTAGATCATTGCAAATATTAGTTATAGAAACAAAAAAATAGACAATGAAAAGAAAACCCAGTATACAGAGTATCAATATTGATGATTGAAACAGTAATAGTCATTTGCACTAGTATATGTAACATGAAACTTGATTATAAAATAAGTTGGCAATATAAATTTGAATATTTACCTTAAACAAAGGATTATTTATAAGTTTACAAGCACTACACGTTGTACTTTAGTCTTATGCCATGGATCTAGATTGTAATTTTACAAGAACTCCACGCTGAATATTAAACTCTGGTCATCAACCTAGATTGTAATTTTACAAGCACTCCATGCTGAATATTAAACTCTGCCATGTATCCAAATTGTAATTGTACAAGCAATCCATGCTAAATATTAAACTTGTGTCATGTATGCAAATGATAATTTTAGAAGCACAGCATGCAGAATGTGAAAATCGTGCCATGTACATGGATTGTAATATTATGCACTACATACTAAACTTTAAACTTGTGCTGTTCACCCAGATTGTAATTTTTGCAAGCAGCACATGCAGTATGTCAGAATGTGATTTTAGTTGCTATGGTTACTGCTACAAATATAATGCTGATTACTTGATAACTTGAGCTCTAGCAATTTCTTATCGGTTAAATTGCATATTCAGAGACAGTCCTCCGTGTTCTCACACCAATTAGTATGATCTGGTCCAAACATTGATCCTGAAGTCATATCATAAACTACTTCACATATATGCAGTGTCATCCTGCTAGTAACACAGGCAGTTAAGTTCGATATAGGACATGCAAATTTAAATACCAGTTTTTGCAAGCAAATCAAGCTATTTTTTAATGGAGATGCATTCAAGAATGATAAAAATTAAGTCTAAACTGTCTCTGTTATGCAGATTGGCATGATTTGGTCCCATTTAATTTCATGAAAATTAACGTCTACAACTGATAGTGCCTGAAAACATATTTATAGCTTTAGGTTTAATTAGGACAAACAATGAAAGCTATAGCAAGTCACATGTATCGTCAGCCTGCTGAGGAATATGTGTACCCTTTTCCTGACCAAATATTTCTTTCATGAAATCTGACACAATTGTTGGACCTTCATTACAACTGTTTTATGTTTGTACAAATTATATTTCAACAGAATATAGCCATGCTTAATAATACTAAACTTCAGAAAAAGTCAAATATCTGTAAGAGGCCATAATAAAGGGGAGATAACTCAGTGGGCCTTTTCCTATGACCAACATTTGGACTTGCATCACAATTAGTATTTCCAGCTCGGTGCTCATTTGAGAACATGTTTCCTCTCATTTTGGTTGTGATAGAAGAGTTTATTTATGCATTTTGGTAAGGATTTAAAAGTAATTGTTTGTTTTTGAGAATATGAGCTCAGAGAGTGGTTGTCTGAGTGTATTCGGCAACAGTTCACATTGTGTAACAAGACTTTGGTGATGATATGGCAGTGAAATCTGTGTTCTGTTTAATTGCTGCTCTGTTTACATTGCTGCCTCTCAAAAATGTGCCGGTGAACCTTTCACAAGAACTTCAAGATGAAGTCATCTTTGGAGGTATATTAGATTAACAGATGATTTGTATTGATTGCCACTCAGTGGAAAATCCAGTACAGAGAAATATATGTAGAGAACATATAGTAAAATTAATTGTGATGCATGTCCATTTTAAATAGAGCTTTCTATGACTAAATTCATAAAGGTATAATCTTGCCATGACACCGTTCGTTGGAATAAATTGAATACATATATTTCAAGAGGAGAAACATAAACACTATTTTGTTTATCTAAATGAAATAAATAAATAAATATATGAAACGACCTCTAGAAATTAAATCAAGTTTTGCACACTATCGACCGATAATGCGGTTAATGCGCTAAATATTTGAGGGATAACTTTGCCTACGCACCGGTCATTGCAGCTATAGATGAAACGACCTGATATGACTCCTGAATTGAGCCTTCGTACAGTAAATGGAGGTTAGTCAGAAATACGAAATATACATGGATATATTCAAAATTGTTGGCAGCTTAAGACCTACTGTGTTTATGATTAGTCCCTCCTCTTAATGTATGAAAATAAAACTTTGAAAATTTTCAACGCTTTGCAAAAATACTAACTTTTACTTCCACAAGCCGCTTATGGCTTAGTACTATAAAAATGTATTCGGATATTTTTTGCTGTTGGGTTCCAATGCTTTTACATTCAAAAATTCCAAATTTATCTCAATATATGCCGTAAAAGCAGACCACTGTTCTAGAACCGAAGCAGCCGCATAAAACGGGAAGCCAGAAATGGTTATGCCCCCTGCCAGTCCTATATCTAGTTAAAGGAATAGGGAACTTACAGTTCAAGTTGTGGTTATATTACTCATTTTGATGCCCATGATAAATGAAATAGTAGTTTGGGGCGACCCAGTTGCACCGAAAAAAAAGTACAGTACATTATAGGGTATGAATTGCGTGAGCGTTCCGACATGCATATTTGTTGAGTGGAAACAAGGCTGAATAAATGTGACGTCACAGGATCTTTAGCAGCTATCGGCTCAGCATTTAGACCAGCAAGTTGGTCCCTAAGCCCTTTTTTTTAATTTTGACTTGACGGCTTCAAGTCAAAATAAAAAAAGGCTTAGAGACCAACTTGCTGGTCTAGCATCCACTTGTGCTTGAGAGTAGGCAGATTATTAGTGTTTAGAGTTTATTTTCTAAGAATCTTCCAAAGTGTCCCTCTGTGCAGCGTTTGGATGCAACAACAATTCGACTAGAACATTTTTCTGATTTCCGAAAGACAAAATCCGATGAACGGCTTGGATCTATTACTGTCGCCATGACTCCGTGGAGAACTTTGAGCCGGTAACTCATAGACTTTGCAGTCTTCATTTTTCAAACGATAAGTATAAAAGTTGATCCAGCAAAATTGGGATATTTAAATGACAGTCCAGACTGAGGCCGACAGCAGTACCAGATATTATTCTAACCCTAGGACTGGGGTAAGATCTCCCGACAGATCTGAGTGGTTCACAACTGTCAAACCAAAACTAGTAAGAGAAGCCTATCACAAACTGCGGAATGCAGAGGTAAATAAATATGTTGTATGCACTCTAATTTCTATCAATGTCATGAGCATAATGAATTTGAAGTATTTAAACAATAATACCTACATAAAATAGAGCTTTATTCATCTCAGATTCTCAAACATTATCCCACCCCACCCCAAGCGCTGCAGAAATTGAATAATTGCATATACTACTGTATATATTTCTGGAAAATATTTATCTCGGAAAGAGTTGTTCATGACGCTAACGCTAGAGTAACACTAATGTGTATTTTAAATATAGTGGAATGCATAATTTCATGTTTTTCACTACTGGTATCACCTGAGAAATATGAGCCTTAGGCTATGACATAGGATAAACACTTCTTTGTGCCTCCCCCTAACTTCCTTTTCCCCTTTAGTGCAGCCATCATTGTAATTAATCAGTTGTTGTCATGTGACTACTCAGATGTTTCAAAGATACTACATAATACTGCAAATGCTTTTTCTTGTCAATAATAATTGTTTTTATTCCTTCAGGCTCTACATCAAGCAATGCAAAGTTACAATGCAAATTATGTGCTTGATATACCTGCAGGTGCATGTGCCCTGGTACAGGTAGATGATGCTGAACTCAGCATACCATTGTTTGTACCAATTCCTCAGGCCCAACCACAAAAAATAAAACAAAGTGTGAAGTTCAGGCTAAATTTGATCCCACAAGGACTCACAAAATTCAGGTTCGAGCTGCAAGATCAATAGCAATTCAGTCTGAGCTCCTAACACCAAAGAGAGGATTCAGATAATGAAAATGAACCAAGCAGTGAGGATGACATTGACCCTGATACACACCATGATTCAGAATATGAACCACATTCAGATACTGATGATGGAGAGGACAGTGACATTAAAGATATGCATATGAACTTTAAGCTTGATAAGATATAAAACCAGAAGATCAGCAACATGTTCTGGTCTCTGAATCTACTTTGGCAGAATTGATGAATGTATGTAGATCATGTTGTTTGCCCTCCCATACATTTTTGAAATTTTCTAGAGGAACAATGATCACAAGAAATTCAGTTTGTGTCAGTAGGCACATTTCAGAATGGAAAAGTCAAGCATATGATGGAAGAATGCCATGGAGTAATATGTTTACTGCAGGAGCAATATTTTTTGAGGGAATGAATATGCAAAGTTTCACTAAACATACATTTACAAAGTTACAAACATCTTATATTGTACCTGCAGTTGAAGAGGTATGGGAAAAACAACAAGCTTCCTTAATTGAAGAGCACACTGACAAGCAAATAATATGTGGAAGTGATGCTAATACTTTGATTGATTTGGAGGCCAAGAAAGTACTTGACATCCAACTAGTGCAGGTAGAATATATGGTTGTCATTAGAGCGTTATGTGAATGTCGTTATTATATTGTATACAACTTTTAAATTGGCATATGAAAGAGTCAGAAAGACAGCATTTAACTTTGAGTAGAATTACTGAATCGTCAAGGTCTTTGTAACATTGGTTATTCCACTAGCATACCCAATTTCAATTGTGTATAGCTAGCACAAAATTATAGTCTGTACTTTGATAATACAGCTGTATCCAATTTTATCAAGTTGAACTATTTCAAGATAATGCATTAGATTAATTAAATGTTAGCACAAGTAATTGTTAGGTTACTGGGAACTTGACTTGTTCTTTTGAAATTGTCAGATACGTATTTAGACTGCTCAGCAAATTTTAATACCCGCAAAGGCTAGCTAATGCCACCTGCCTTTTGTATCCTTGAAAGTGCTTCCTCATAGTGATACAAAAGCCATTGTTGGGCTGGTGCCTTGAGCATAAGTATAGTGTGCTTAATGGGTAATCCGGCACTGCAAGTAATTAGAAGAAATAAAGTAATATATAGTAAAATCTGAACTAGAAATATAATAATTAAATACATGTGTACTTCATGAAATAAATTTTTATTAAAGTTCATTACGTCGGGACACAGGTTAATATCAATCATTAAGAAAATATAAAAGTTCAAAACGAAAAAAAAGTTTATTGATTTCATATCTTGGTGCATTTTTATTCTTTAAGGTTACATTGCACTCCTGAAACAGGCATTGCTCGACTTAAGGCAGGACTTGCCTGCACACACAGAGGCATTCATGTTCATGAAAGGGGAATCTCTGTATCCACCACCACTCACAGCATCATACAAACAATTTTCAAAAAGATGAACTCATCATAAAGCAAAAATCATGCTTTTTGAAATCCAATAATTTTTATGGTGCAGCATATTTGAAGCCAACATATTCCTCTAAGGAAAAAGATTCTTTTAGTTTTGACAAAACACAGGATGGAAGCACTTTATGGCTGTGTCTGCCTAGTCGATGCCAAATCCATTTGATAAAACGTAGATATGCTATATGCCTTTATGTTCTGAAAATAAATATAGAATACACGTAAGAGTAAATTCGAACAAGAGTTAAGATATTTCATCTTTCGTAAATTATGCTGAATTGTACTTTTAGTACTTTGGGTGAATTATGTTTGATATATTTATCTTTTTATCAAATTATTAATCTTCTTTGAATACATATACATACATGTGAAATGACCCATATCATTATAAAATAGTTCTATTCCTTTGTTGTTTGTTTATTGTGTTCGTGAAGACTCTTTAAACCTAGTTGATAAGCAAAAAAATGTATAAATCATTGTCAACATAGTATTTATTAGAATTTATACCAAACCTGCTATTCCTTTCTCAAAACAATCAGTTTTATTTATCGAGGCTATATATTGTTAAAAAAGTTTAGATATCACCCCAAAGAAAAGCAAGAAAAAGGGTAGTCTTAAAAGAGAAAACTACATTTTCTTCTAAAAAAAACTGAATTCTTTTCATAAGTTCAAGACCATCACAGCTTGATCATAATGGAATGCATCCTTCTGCAATAAATGTTGCCTCCATGAGTTGTAATATGAAAACACTTTGAAGAAAATCTTGCAAATTGTTTGTTTTGTAAAATGTATAGGAAAATCTTATATAAAAATATCAACAGGAATTTTGAAGAAATTTGTGTAAGATTGGAAAAATTACTTGTGTAATTGGTTCATTATCATCCAAAGGTCCATGATGTTCCAGGTATTCAAACAGGGATACTTCCAGCATGTGTCTGTTTAAGCAGTTTGCAATGAAACTTTCATGGAGGGTTATACATGTCAGGTCACCCTTCTTTTTCTCAATCATCTCTACCTTTTGACAGCATAAGGGCTCAATTGCCAAGTGAATCATTTGGCAATATCTACAATCACACCTGTAAGGAAAGAGCACAGGATAATTTTGACCATTCAAGAATGTTAAAAATCACTTTCAACATTTTGTAAGCATTCAAAAAGGAAAGATGCGGATTAGAAATAGCATGTTGATTTTGCATTTGAAATAAAGTTTGACAAAACAACATTATTTTCTCAGTACATGTTTGTTGCCCTGCAAAGTTTAGAGTAAGCATTGTCAAGTCCATGTCATATTATGAGTTGAATTGTATTTAATAGATTAATATTCAGTGTAACTTGTGATAACATTAAACCTGGGATTATAATGTTTATAGATGGCAGAAGGAGTTAATCGTTGGTGTGTACAAACATTCATTTTCAAAGTCCTGTATTCTGCATGGGCTTTTGTCCTTTATTTGAAAAAGAAAACATATACTTCACTGTGTGAAGGAGTAAATGTAGTTGAAGTTCAAAATAATGAACAACAAAAAAAATATGTGTTTACAGTGTACATCACGTCACTATTTCCACTAGAATAAGTGTTCTGAAACAATGCAGCAATTATAAATTTACAAAATATATGTGGCTTTCATTGCTTTAAAAATTATGAAAACATTGCTAATTAATATTTTTTAAAATGTTTAATTTAGCAAGACATAAACACTAAATTACAGCTTTACGAGCATCTGCTTTGATAACTCGCACTATCGGTAATCTTGAAAAGTTTCAGGCAATCGAGGGAGGATTATCGAAATTTGGGTCCACCAAAGCTTGCATATTTATACACACAGGAGTTGACAAAGTTTCAGTTTCAGTTAGTGAAATGTAACGTGCGTTCTGCTCATTTATCCATGCTACAAGTATAAATCGGTACAAACCATTGTGTGTTCTCGAAACGTCCTTCTTCACTCTACAAATTATCCTCATCATTCTGACAGTGATATTCGAAGAACATGACGCACTGTCATCACTACCTTCTTCGTTGTTAGTCTTCAAACGTCGCTCAAGCTCATACGGTAAATTGTTCACGCTTATAGAGAAGTAGGGGAAATCGTTCTCGCAATTTTCCATGATGCAGAAGGGAAAATAAATTATCTGAATCATGCTAGCAACCATTGGAGTATGCTATGTTGACATTTAGCAATAGATCATGTGACGTCACTGCCGACCACGTGATACTTATCTAATTATCTCTCAAGGCACTTGCGCAGATAACCGAATAGGAGTCACGATACCAATTGTTTTTCCATAGACCTCAATGCTAATATTTGGAGAGATACATATATTTTCTATCCAAATTTAGCATGCATGTCACACACTGTTATAGAGAACAATGTTAGATTGACAATTTGACGATGACAAAACCAGGTACTCCATTGCATTTAAGAGAGATAACTCTGCTGGAACTAGACAGGGGTATGAGTTATCTAGTCACAACATACCTATTTTCAGTCATGTGTATTACATTTTCAAAAAATCATAAAAAAAAACAAAATATGATCTATATAGGAATTAGCATAAATTCACATGTTGCCAAGAGGCTAAACTTTTTTTTAAGCCTAACAGAAAGTACAACTTTTACATAATCCACCAATCATAGCTAGTGTTGTTGTTTATTTCTGATTGTATTGTTCCTTACACTTTAAGCTCCACCCACTTGGACTTGCGCAATTGGTACCGTTATACCAATAATTCCTTGTAGTAACTAAATGGCCCGAGAACGGTGTAAGGGAGTTAGATAAAATATAATTTTGAACGATAGGCAATCAGATAATACAAAATCAACTTGTACGTTCCCTATTCCTTTAAGTTAGAAAACTATTGTCACCATGTTGCAGTGGCAAAAGGCTGGCATTATGTCTTCTGTTTGTTTGTCCATCTATTCATCTGTAGTTATTGTAGTACAATTGGGTCTGTGGGCCCTTGGTTGCCAAAATGTCTAAAGCATTCACCTTTACTGATCACTTCCATGTCAACTCTATGTGGGTTTGAGTCTCAGCCACCATATATAGACTATCGTGCACTTAGAAGTAGTGTTAAACCTGAAAACAATAAGGCTTGTCACTAATTTAAAAGCCACGTATAGTACAGGCAAAACCTGGCTTTGTACACATGTGACCACACAAGTTCTCCATTTTAAATTGGCTTTGGAACAAATAACATGCACCAATTAGCAATATTGTTTTTATCTTTATTATTACAGTACAGGTATTATTATTATTATTATTATTATTATTATTATTATTATTATTATTTATTGAGATTGTTTTATTTCAGCAGCATCATTAATTATGCTTTTATTGTTCATTCCCAAAAATTTGGGCCCTGAGTGGCAGAGTGGTCAAAAGCGCTCTCCGTTATGGATATCTGCCATCTCACCTCTGTCTGAGTGAATTTGAGTCTCAGATTCGGCAAATGTGGGTATATGAGAAAGCTTGCTAGTAGCTTCTTGTGGGTTGTTTGTTCTTTCCAGGGGTTTTCCCGGGTTCTTCCTCCACCATTATTACTGACCGCCATGTATAGCCTATCGTGTGCTGCAAAATGACGTTAAACCCCACAACAACAACAACAGCAACATCACTCCCGAATCAATTTTCCACTCAAGATTACTGGATCAGTGTTAACTTGAATCTCTCTGATGAATTAAATCAAAACTAATTTAGAGTAATAACCAATCTGAGTTTATTTTGAAGATCATAGCAGAAGCTTATTTTTACTACTGATTGGAAGCTTAAATAGGACTGTAAAACATACTTGGAAACAATTTTATTTGTGATATTTGAATATAAATCTTGTGTGAATTCAGCTTGACAACAGCTCAAATTTACTGTTGCAAGCTTAGGTACCATACATTTACCAAGCTTAATTTAGTTTATTTCTATCCCGGCCATCTTTTGCATATGCTGTGTGTGTGTGTGTGTGATATGGATTATTAAAGTAGCTTTAACACTGTTTAAGTTGTATCAATACGAGATTTGCAGTGTGGCAGTTTATTGTGATGTCTAGCACTGGGGTATGATGCCACAAACACGTAGCACCATGTCCAACCTAGTAACATTATCCAGACACGAGAACAACCATTCTTAATAATAACCTCTGAGCACCTAGCAAAGCAGCTGATAGTACCAATTTTTAAAAGTCTTATGTATGACTTAGCCGGGGATTGAACCATTGACCTATGTCGAAGGCAGATGATCCAACTACGTACTACGTATGCCACCTGAGTGGTATGCTGCTTAGTCATTTGCATTCTTCCTTTTATGTTTTGGTATAGATTGATAGTTATTCACACACACACACACACACACACACACACACACACACACACACACACAGAGGTTTCAGGTGTACAATTAGTATGATTTAGTTTTATTGTATTAATTTCTTTAGTGTTTGGGCATTTATATATGTCCCCATCTTTGAAAATTTGGATTGTGGCCTCATCTTGATTCTGTTTTGTTTATTTTAAGTCAGTTTGAATCATTAAGCTTCACTTTACATTTAATCTGAAATTTACCATTTTATTCTCTGAAAAGCAGTTACACAGCAGTCTGAACCATTCTGTATATACATTAATGATTGAACACCTCACATTCATATAGTCTGTACAGGGTAGCATTAATTTTGTTATTTATTTTAGTGTCTTTCCAAGCTGGATTGTTGATAACAGGGTAGCATACATTTTGTTATTTATTTTAGTGTCTTTCCAAGCTGGATTGTTGATAATTTTCTTCTCCCTGACTCAGAATAAAATAATTAAATGGTCTGTTCATCAATCCAGACCAAAATTCCTGTTTAGACTTTGTGGAAGTCCTTTGGTTGACTTCTTTGTGACAGGGCTAAACAGAAGGCTTCTCTTAACACAATAACCCCTAGAGTTATTTTTTTTCTTCTGTTTTTGTGTGAAATGCGAGTAGGAAACAAATTTTGATGACTATTTCTGAATACATCCTAATAATCATCTTCAAAGCAATTTTCCATTAGCCCACAGTCTAGTTGTGCTAAAAACAACATTTCCATTGGTTATTTTGCTTGCGCATGAGCAGAGGGTGAAAAGTTGGAGGTCTTTTTTCTTTTTGCATATCGGCCCCATCTAGTTTGTATTGAGGAGACTATTGAAAATGTCCGCCTTGTCCTATATTTTTGCACAGGTTCACCTGTCTGTGTGCACTTCAGTCTGGTCTGCCTTATATCTGTGGCCATAAGGTCTAAAATCTTTACACAAGAATTTGATTCCAACCACAGGCAAATTTTGGGTGGAAAAAAAAAATGGGTGAAGAAAATTCTGTTTTTCCTTCTGTATTTTGTAGTGCAACTAAATTTTCCAGATTATTTGGTATCATTGAAGAGCTAAATCTATCTGTCTTTCTATAAGACAACTCACATTAGTGTATCGTACATGACCACAATGCTACAGAGCATGGCAGTAGGCTACTACCTCCTGCCCTGTAAACGTGGTGTTTGGGGTTAATGTGCAAACATATCCATTGCCCTAAACCAGATATCCTGGGAATTTGATATTTGAACCTTTAGTGGAATCCTCAGTTTGTTGGGCCAACTCTGTCAATATTAAAAATCCATGTTTTGTTATGGTCACATATTATTTTGATTATGTTCAAATTGAGTGTTGTCAAATAGTCAAAGTTATATGATAGTCACATTAGTTTGATTAATATGTTCTTCATTTTAGATGCAGAGCAAAACGTTAGACTTCAGCAGCTTGTAAAGTTTTTCGATGAGCAAGTTCAGAAGTCGAATGACAAAAAGCAGGTGCCGAAAGAGATGGAAACGCATGTAAACACTGCAAAACAAGATAATGGACATGCCCAACATGATCTATTAGTCAGAGCCAAGCAAGATGTTGATGAACAAGTCCTGCCTACATTATCTCAGCCTATTGAATCTCCGATTGCCAATTTGAACCCTGAAGCAAGCAGTGATGTAGCCAAAGAACATCAGAAGAAGGATGCAGTGATGGAAATCATCCAACTGGTCAATGCGAATTCAGACAAACTAGGGAAGAGCATGGAGGAATATGCAAAATTGGGAATGTGGGATTTTGCTGGACAAAATGTTTTCTACACTACCCACCAGACTTTCTTGAGCTATCATGCAGTATATCTCTTGGTTCTAGATCTCAGCAGGCAAATCACAGAATTAACAGAAGATGAGTGTTTCATCGATACAGCGGGGTTAAAATGGTGTCAAATTCAGGGTAAGTAAAGTCTGTTTTGGCTGGGACTATTGATACTGAGACAGAAGACAGATAATTATGTACCCACAAGTCACAAAGTAAAAGATGACTCCATGCATAAGATATAAAAGAAAAAGACATATTGCCACATGAGACATTTTATTCTGTCACCAGGTGAAACAAAAGCAGGAAACAGATCAGTCAAAAGTCGAGTAAGATTTCGAAGCCTTAGTGTATTCAGAACGGAATGAGTAAAAGGTCAGGTAAGATTTCAAAAACCTAATGTAATCAGATAGGAATGAGCCAAATGTCAGGAAAGATTTAAAAGCCTTATTTAGATACAGACAAGTCAAATGTCAGGTAAGATAGTCAAGCCCTAATGAATTTAAGATACGGACAAGTCAAATGTCAGGTAAGATTTAAAAGCCTTAATTCAGATACAGACAAGTCAAAAGTCAGGTAAGATATTGAAGCCTTAATGAATTTAAGATACAGACAAGTCAAATGTCAGGTAAGATTTAAAAACCTTAATTCAGATACAGATAAGTCAAATGTCAGGTAAGATATTGAAGCCTTAATGAATTTAAGATACAGACAAGTCAAATGTCAGGATAGATTTAAAAGCCTAAATTCAGATACAGACAAGTCAAAAGTCTGGTAAGATATTGAAGCCTTAATGAATTTAAGATACAGACAAGTCAAATGTCAGGTAAGATTTAAAAGCCTTAATTCAGATACAGACAAGTCAAAAGTCAGGTAAGATATTGAAGCCTTAATGAATTTAAGATACAGACAAGTCTAATGTCAGGTAAGATTTAAAAACCTTAATTCAGATACAGACAAGTCAAAAGTCAGGTAAGATATTGAAGCCTTAATGAATTTAAGATACAGACAAGTCATATGTCAGGTAAGATTTAAAAATCTTAATTCAGATACAGACAAGTCAAAAGTCAGGTAAGATATTGAAGCCTTAATGATTTAAGATACGGACAAGTCAAATGTCAGGTAAGATACAGAAGCCTTAATTCAGATACAGACAAGTTAAAAGGAAGGAAAGCCTTAATGAATTAAGATATAGATGAGTCAAATGTCAAGTAAGACTTAAATGCCTTCATGAATTCAGATAAGATTTAAAAGCATAATGAATTGAACTACAGAAAAGTGAAAAGTCAGGCATAATTTAAAAGCCTTCATGACCCAAGATACATACAAGTCAAAAGTCAGGTAAGATTTGAAAGCCTTGGTGAATTGAACTACAGACAAGTGAAAAGTCAGGTAAGATTTAAAAGCCTTGAAGTTAATGAATTCAGATACAAACAAGTCAAAAGTCAGGTACGATTTAAAAGCTGTAATGAATTGAAATAGAGATGAGTCAAAAGCCAGGGAAGATCTAAATGCCTTAATAAATTTAGATATAGTATCATCAGCACATGGTGACATTTAGATTTTACCAGTAGAACAGCTTCTTTGATTCTATCATGATGTATTTCCTTACCTACCTTGTCCCTACCTACCTTGTCCCTATTTAGCATGTCATCAGGTCATATACCAGTCTAGCTGGTCATCAAGTACCTATATTAGATGTCATGAAGTACCTATATAGCTTGTCATCAAGTACCTATCTAGAATGTCATCAAGTGCCTATTTAAAATGTCATTAAGTACTTATCTAGCATGTCACCAATTACCTACATAGCTTGTCATCAATTACCTATCTAGCTTGTCATCAAGTGCCTATCTAGACTGTCATCAACTACCTATCTAAAATGTCATCAATTACCTATCGAACATGTCATCAATTACCAACTACATATCTAGAATGTCATCAAGTACTTATCTAGAATGTCATCAAGTAACTATCTGGAATGTCATCAAGTGCCTGTCTAACATGTTATCAAGTACCTATCTGTATAGCTTGTCATCAAGTACCTAATTAGAATGGCATCAAGTACCTAGTTAGAATGTCATCATGTACCTAATTAGAACATCATCAAGTACCTAATTATAACATCATCAAGTACCTATTTAGAATATCAAGTGCCTATCCTGCATGTCACCAAGTAACTGTGTCGTATTATCAAGTACCTATCTAGAATGTCATCAAGTACCTACATAGAATGTCATCAAGTACCTATATAGAATGTCATCATGTACCTATCTAGAATGTCATCAAGTACCTACATAGAATGTCATCAAGTACCTATATAGAATGTCATCATGTACCTATCTAGAATGTCATCAAGTACCTACATAGAATGCCATCAAGTACCTATATAGAATGTCATCATGTACCTATCTAGAATGTCATCAAGTACCTGTATAGAATTTCATTAATTACCTATCTAACATGTTATCAAGTACCTACCTATCTAGCTTGTCATCAAAAAAGTACTTTATTAGAACGTCATCAAGTACCTAATTAGAATGTCATCAAGTACTTATCTAGTTTGTCAACAAGTACCTAATTAACTTGTCATCAAATACATAATTAGAATTTCATCAAGTACCTACCTAGAATGTCATCAGATACCTAGTGTCAGATTGGGGGGGCAATCATTTCTCTCTACAAAAGCCTTCTACCTGAATAAGTTCCATTCTCATGATGCCCTTATCACAGATCCCACTAGGAGACCAGAATATTCCAAAGTACTGCTGAATGGGACAAGATTTCTGACAACCATTGATGGATCAGACCATGGACTCAAAATCATTTTCAGCACATCTTCTTATTTGTCCAGAGTTTCTGCAGCTTTAAACATCCTCTTAGACCCACTTAAAGTTGCCACTTTGCAGCAAAGAATCAACAACTTTCTCCAGAAAAGAGCAACAAAATTACTTTTCATCCCAGGCTGGTTCTGCTTCCAAAGGCAAATAATATTCTGCATCCTGGCAGTGACCAAAGTGTACTCTATTCATGCATGCTCCTTGTGTCATGGGGGAATCAACTCCATAAAGTTGAATGGTTTCATCATCCCATGGTTTTTATTTAGATATGTGCCTGATGGGATAGACCATAGTTGGACATATTTGCAACCAAGTGGAATGGCAAACTCTCTACTTTAGTCTGAAAAATCAACTATCTAAAAGGCTTCAGGGCATTCATTGTAATTTCCAATGACTGGAACAGCCTGAATGAGTATGCTTAACCTCCAACACCTCAGATGATGAGGGATTAAAAGTGTTGGTTCATTCTGATTATTCTAATCGGACTGGTAAAATCTTTAGTCAATAACTCCAGCAATTATGCAATGTAAATGCCCAGAAAAATAGAGATATCTGGACTATATTAAATGAGCTTTCAGGTGAAAACAATTCTCAAATCCAGTTGGTTGGAGACTCACTTGTGCAAGATGGTTGTGCACTGCAAAAGTGTACTATTAACTAAATGGAAATTCTTCACGTGGTACTGTGTCCAAGAACACATTATACCACTTCGAGCATTGATACCTCCAATAACTAGCTTCCTACTATGGGTCTCTGATATGATAATCACCAGGAACAATCAGGTACATGATGACATGCCAGATGGATACATGCTGACATCGTTCAAGCCGTGGGACGGAGATATGAGTTCACTTTCTCCAGTTTTTATCACTGAGCAAGTCCTTGTCAGAATTGAGTTGTTTAAGACAACCATAACTCTATCAGTCATAAATGTATATTATTCAGCTTGATAATGAAATATTCTTGTCCCCATAATATATAAATATATATATATATATATATATATATATATATATATATATATATATATATATATATATATATATATATATATATGTTACATTTGTATTTCATTAGGGGAAAGGGGAGAACATGCTATTTTTAAGTTTACTAGGATCTTTAAAGATAATATAGCTGTAATAAACATTTCTGTCATTCATTGAACTTATTTCATGGAAAGAGTCATCCTGAATAGCATCGGTCAGTTAATAATTGTTTTAAAAAGATTTTGATAGCAAATTTAGAACAAAGAGAACTAATCGCAAGGTTCAGTCCCGCATGTCGAATATGCTACATTGTCGAATATGCAACATTGTCAAATATGCTACATACATGGTCCATGGTTCATGGGGGAATCAACTCGATAAAGTCGAATGGTCTCATCATCCCATTGTTTTCATTTAGATATGTGCCTGATGAGATTGACCATGGTTGGACATATTTGCAACCAGGTGGAATGGCAAACTCTCTACTTTTTGTCTCACAAATCCTTTATCTAAAAGGCTTCAGGGCATTAATTGCAATTTCCATTGACCGGAAAAGCCTGAGTGAGTATGTTTAACCTCCAACACCTCAGATGATAGGGGATTAAAAGTGTTGGTTCATTCTAATTACTCTAATCTAACTGGTAAAATCTTTAGTCAATGACCTCAGCAATCATGCAATATAAATACCCAGAAAAATAGAGATACCCTTTCATCTGCTCAAGCAACCATGATGGAACGTGTTTCATCCCAATCCAGATCTGCTGAATCTGTAAATCTGGATTATATTAAATGAACCTTCTGGTGCTAAGAATTCTCAACTCCTCAAATCTTGTTGGTTGGAGACTCACTTGTGCAAGATGGTTGTGCACTTTAAAAGTGCACTATTAGCTAAATGGAAATTCTTCACATGGTACTGTGTCCAAGAACACATTATACCACTTCAGGCATTGATACCTCCAATACCTAGCTTCTTACAATGGGTCTCTGATATGATAAACACCAGGAAAAAATCAGGTACATGATGACATGCCAGATGGATACATGCTGACATTGTCCAAGCCATGGGATCGAGAACTGAGATCACTTTCTCCAGCTTTTATCACTGAGCAAACCCTGGTCAGAACTGAGCTGTTTAAGACAACCATAATTCTAGCATTGTCATAAATGTATATTATGCAGCTTGATCATTAAATATACTTGTGTCCATAGAAAATATATATATATATATATATATATATATATATATATATATATATATATATATATACAGTCAACTCCACTTAACTGCACATTGGTTAACTGCACACTCCTAAAAACTGCACGTAGTCACGTCGGTCCCGTTTTTTCCCAATGTTTTTCAATGGGAACAAACTTCGGATAACTGCACTTCGCTTAAATGCACACTCCGGATAATAGCATGATAAATTTCTGCCTGTGGCACATTATTCATTACAATTTTACTCTGGTTAACTGCACAATGTATGTCCACTGCTGTAGCGCTTCAAATAAGCCGACAAATAAGCTGGTAAATGCGACTTTGTAAATGATTGACATGTAAAGGAAGCCTTATGTGGTATATACATGTATATCCGCGCCCACTAGAGAGCAATGGCATGGGAAAAATCATGTACAGCATGGGAAACATTGCTCTAAACCGTTCGGGTTTGAATGATTTCAAACCAACAAATGGATGGTTGGAAAGATGGAAAATGCACAACGGAATTCAATTTAAATGACAACACGGCAACAATACAGGATGCAGACGACTTTGGAGCTGAAAACTTTTCCTGCGGGAGATGACCCATCAATGTCTGACATCAGTTTTCGAAAAACTAGCGATCTATAGAATTTCTTGAAATTCGCTATAATTCCTTGATTCATTGGTTGAATCAGTGAAGTTGTGTTCGGAGGAAGGAAAACAAGCTTAA
Organism: Unio delphinus; assembly: GCA_029339505.1. NCBI lineage: Eukaryota > Metazoa > Mollusca > Bivalvia > Unionida > Unionidae > Unio > Unio delphinus. The sequence continues at coordinate 615,991 of JAQISU010001241.1, read as the reverse complement.
CATTCAAGTAAAAGTTGAAAGAGTGGATTCTAATCATTGTTTATATTTATTCTTCACATATATTCGTCCCGTGCTGATTTAAAGCTGTACTGTACCGTACTTCGGTTAACTGCACACTCCGGTTAACTGCACAGTCTCGTGACGGGCCCGAGGGTGTGCAGTTAACCAGAGTTGACTGTATATATATATATATACATACATGCATATATATGCTACATTTTTATTTCATTGGGGAAAGGAGAGAATATAATGTTTTTAAGTTTACTAGGATCTGTAAAGGTAATAGATCTGTAATAAACACTTCTGTCATTCTGTGACCTTATGTGTGGCAAGAGTCATCCTGAACAGCATGGATCAGTTAATAATTATTGCTTTAGCAAGATTTTGATAGCAAATTTAGAATAAAGATAACTAATCGCAATATTCAGTGTAGCATGGCGAATATGCTACATTGTCAAATATGCAACAATATTAAATATGCTACATACAAATGGTGCTCCTTTTTCAATGCATATTGCATATTTCACAATGACAAATGTAGATATGTTTGAAGTATGTGTAATGCTCCCCTTAATGCTGTGCTTGAAAAAGTAAAACTCTGTCAACCAGGAATTTTGAAAATTACATTTGCTGCATTCAGAGTAGAATGCATAATTCTTCTTGAATCACAGTCTTCCAAAATGAATCACAATTTAACATGTCATGGCTCTCATGGCCTAAGTGGTTAGAACTTTTGCCTCAGATGCAGGAGGGTATGGGTTTGAACCCCAGCTGATTCGTACCAAAGACTTAAATAAATCATACGAGCAGAAGTTAGTACTAGGACTAGTTGACCTGGTGTAAGGATAATGTGACAGAGCAGGACATCATGCTAGGTACATGTCTGTGGCATGATTCCACTGTACTAGATATCACTATAAACTGCCACAATAAAGACTGAGACATCATAGTGATATGACTGGAAAATTGTTAAAGCTACATTGTTAAATCCAGTCACACACACACACACACACACACACACACACTTTAACACTATTCCCTAGTGTGAATACATGAGAAAGCTTGCCAGTAGTTTTCCTTGGATTGGCGGTCCTTCCCTGGGTTTTCTAGGGTTCTTCCTCCAACAATTATAATGGCTGCCATGTATCTTGTGCTATATAATGGTGTTAAATTCTACAGCAACAACACCAACATTTAACACTATTTAAACAAAGGATATACTCATGTTTTAAATTTTATATCTGGAGTAAATATCTGACTTCGAAGAAATGTTGCTGTTTATCACAAACTTTATTAAAATTACCTTTAACATTCTCATTTAATGCACCGATGTAGTTTAAGATGTTTCTTTGATGTACTTTACTTCGATGAATCGGGATGTTTAACTTTGTGTACTTCATCTGGCATATATGTTATTGTTATTTTTATTATTATTATTATTATTATTATTATTATTATTATTATTATTATTATTATACAAAATCTTACTTAAATAATGTGTATTGTTTCATCTTTAGAGACGATTGACACATGGATGAATTTAATACATTCCTGTACACCATCCTCTCAATCTGGCATCCCTGCTGTGATCCTGGTTGGGACTCATTTGGATAAGATTCCAGAGGTGTGTGTCTATCTATCTATCTATCTATCTATCTATCTATCTATCTATCTATCTATCTATCTATCTATCTGTCTGTCTGTCTGTCTGTCTGTCCGTTCATCCACCGACCGACCTACCTACCTACCTACCTACCTACCTATCTATCTATCTATCTATCTATCTTAACATGTTTATAAAGTTACAATCTTGATAGAGTTGGTATCAATGTAAAAACAATATTTAGTAATTTTTTTTCACATTATTTCATATTTCTTAATCAACTCAGCACAATCAGTGGCAGTTTTGCCATAACAAGGACCCACAGTACACTCGCTCAGAATGTGTCAGATGTTCCCAAGTATATATTACAAATTATGGCCTTTTGAAACCTGGAATTAGCTGGTTCAGCTCACCTAATACCTCTAATCATCTGCAATTTTTAGATTTCTCTTGGAGACTCTCCCCCACCATCAAGTCTTTGTGACAGGCTTTGCTCTTGTCAGCTCATAAGTACTGTATACTTGAGGGTCTGTGGTCAGTCTGAGACCAACTTCTATGATGTCTTTTGAGACCCTCCACAAGAAGCTACTATAATGTTTGATGAGTTTAACACCTCCCACTGAAATTGTATTGCAAGTCACTCTTTATATTCAGGTCAGCATATTGGTTCCTCCCGAAGAGGGAGTTGATGCATTGCTCATCTTGTGTACAGATCCATGAAGGCGTTTGCTTACTCCCATTAGGGCAATGGTGCACAACCGCGTGATATCCATGATGGTATGATGTTCCCTTACATTAGGAAGGTAGTGACTGCACATCTGATATCCATGATGGCACTTTTGTCCCTTCCATTAGGGTGGTACTGACCACACACCTCATATTCATGATGGCATGTTGTTCCCTTCCATTAGGGAGGTAGTGACCACACACCTCATATCCATAATAACATGTTGCTCCTTTTTTCTAGGTAGGTTGTGCACCACATACACATTAATGTCACCATTTGTCTCTTTCTTGTTAGGAAGTTTGTACACCACACACACACATTCATGACAGTATTTTGTGCTCACTAGTTATGGAGGTTATGCACTTCACACATCATATCTATATTGATATGTTGCTTCCTCCCATTAGATAAATGGTACACCACTCACATGTTATCCATGACATCATGTTGCTCCCTTCTATTTAGGAGATGTCACGCAGTACACATTGATGACAGCAGTTGTTTTCTTCTGTTAAGGAGATGGTGCACCACACACCTCATATCCATTATAAATGTTTGATTCCAACTATTATGGACGTCCTGCATGTAAAATGCACTGTGTTGCTTTCTTTTTTAAGGAAATTGATGCACAACAAATCTCATGTTCAGGGAATGCCTAGCTCCCTCCCACAAGGGAGTGGTGCACACCAAATCTCATGTCCAGTGAAATGTATTGCTCCCTCCCACAAGGGAGGTTGAGCATTACTCACAACAGTTTTAATTGTAATATGTCTCTCCCTTCTAATAAAAAGGATTAACATCATAGACTTCTAAGTGATGAATCAGTTGAGGATGATGTAATCTCTGATTATTACTGTCATAGGTATAGGGTATGGACTGATAACCTCCCTCAGCTCTTTATATACAATAGTCTTATTCTTTGCTATTTGCCACATTAAATAGATCAGCATCTTTTGTTTAGCATTTGTAATAACTGCATTGTTCTGGAAATAAATTCATAATGGTTAGCCAGCCAGTTAGATTTAGTTAAATGTACAAGTTAGATCTACCATCATTCTAGCATTCCCAAGTATTGTTCATTAGATGTCTGACTGTTTACATGATAAGTACACAAGATTGAAAAATGATGAAATTAATACAAATAAGTGTTGTCAAATCATTGGGAAAAGTCACTTTGCAAACATTTAAGCATGTGGCTGGTTTTAAGTTGGCTAGTTGATAATTATTAAACTTTGTCTAATGGATAAAATAAGTGTTTAGAAATCATTCAGCTGTGAGTATAAATAAATCATTTGCAAAATATTTAGCTTTGATTAGTGTTGATGTTGCTGAAGAGATGAAGATATCTACACAGAGATTAGGAAATTTGACAAAGCTGCCACAATCAAATCAAATAAATATTTTTTTTAAATAGTAAGATATTTTAGTTCATGAATTTTTTATTTATTTTCCCCCTCCTTAATAATAATTTTAACAAACCAATGTTTTTACTATAAATGTATCTCTACATATGTATATCTTTTGTTTTTCCTCTACTTCTATATTTTTTTTCTAACCTGTCCTTGCCTTCTTGTCGCAATCTCTATTTTTGTGTATTTTGGGATTTCCTATAAAACATTCCTCTTTTATTTTACCTAATGTTTTAACTTTATTTTAGATATTATGTTAACATATTTTGATGTGGCAAGATCAAATCTGCTGAGGGCAAGTTTAGTTTTCCAATCAATTTGCCTAGGGAAAGCTGATTTCTATGACTCTTTTAAATCCCTGCATAAATTATATACTAAATATCAACCTGGAGAAAGACTTTGAAATGAATCAGACTCGAGCAGCAGGTTTTTAATTATGATACTCATTCATAGGAAAACTGCTACATCTACTACAATTGTATTCATCCCTCACAGATACTACTTTTAGCTAATGGGTACTAAATGATGTCTGCTGACCTAGATGGTGGTCAGGCAGGGTGATCTCCCATTAGGTATACAGATTGGAGGCAAAACAATGGTCTCTCGGCTTCTACTTCTGCTTGTGTCAAGAAACATGCTCTCATCAAAAGCCAGAATATATGTCACAAGTTGAGAGATTTGCAATTCTATGTTAAGTTTACTCCATCAGTAATACCAACATGTTCTCTTCATGTACTGACAAAATTCTGCCTTGACAATGTTTAGGTACTTCTATGGGGAGCCTAAGTGACTTCACATTAAATTTGACTATAATTATGTTACCGGTGTATATGTGCAAGCCTCCAGCGCTTAACAAAATACCCTCCTAATACAGTAAAACCTGTTATGAGAGACTGCACCTTTTACTAACAAAATGCGGTCTCTCAAGACAGGTGGTCTCATGGCAGGTTTATCCAGAAAGACCAGTTTCCAAAGTCCAGTTTTAGAACAATTTCAATGAACAATCCTTTTCTGTTTAAGTTTTGTTTTCATATCAGAACAATCATTGCTAAGTAGGTTGTTGTTGTAACAAATGATTGTATATAGGTCAGCGGTGTTTGTCTGTTCCGGTGATATTGTCATTTCTAGGGATGATGGGTCCTACATTAAGGCCAGGAAGTAGTCTATGTGCCAGAATAATTAGTCTGGTTTCCTTCTTTTTACGCTCCCTGCATTGCTCATCCCTATATGAATGTAATAGGAAATGATCTATATATACTTTAGTCTAGTTTACGGCAGAAATAATAAAACAGTATAAGCATAGATAAAATTTTTTTAGACATTAGTAGCCAGTGTATTTAAAAAAAAATCAGAATGGTAAAAGTGGTCATCGCTTTCATGGATTAAATAAAGGCTAGTGAAGTTTATCCACGTTTTTGCGATAGAGTCGTTCATAGCAGTGTCGAAATGCATATTTTGTCAAGACATCATTGTCGTTAGTTTTCTTCAGCAGGTGGTCGCTCATAACAGTGTTTATATCATAAAATCAATATTTGTATTATGATTATGTTCAGAAATGACTGGTGGTCACTCGGTTGCTCAGAGCAGTTTTTATTGTACAAGTGTAAGAGTAGTGTCGCAATGCATGGTCATCTCCATGTCAAAGACATCAAGCACAAAAGGCTTGTGAACAGGGTGTCTTTCCTGAAAGTGTGCAATGAAGATCATCTCAACAGGATCTTCAATCTGCTCAAAGATTCACATTCAGTCTGATTGTTATATTGCCTTCGGGTTCGCAGCAATATGCCAGCAGTTCCCATGGTCCTAGCTCAGTGATTCATGAGCACATTGTGCATTGGAAATGATAATATTACCCCAGTAATGATTGAAGCATTACACACATGAACAAGCAGTTCTGATATGATGTCACATCTAAATAAATAATCTAAATAAATGGAAGAGTCTCACTTGGCTTATGGCTGGTGTTTTCTTGCAGGTCAAGTTTCAGGGAATGACAATTGTTTATGGGATGCAATGGATTATGCCCTCATTACTGACATTTACAGTTTAATCTGTTTGAGCTGAAACTTATAGTGAATTCATGTCATTGGTGGAAGGACACACTAGATGAAAAGGGCATGCTCATTTGTCGCTTTCCATTATCTCAAAAAAATAACTGAGGACCAAATATATGCCTAGCAGTATGGGGTTTTCCTAGGTAGTATCATCAGTGACTATTCCATTCTGGGCAGACATCTTATATTGACAGACTCGTCTCAAAAGAATTGGCTAATCCAAACTTAATGATTACTTAACCCTTCTGTTTCAGTATTCAGTTGAATCTGTACACTCTGTAGTGAAGCTATGCGTGGGTCAATCTGGAAAAAGGTGGAATGAAAAGCATCCAATGTGTATCTTCCTTGTCCCAAATCTAAAGGGTTGTGTAGTCTATGCTCTTTAGATAGATTCCAAAAGTATGGACACATCTTCTTATCTTGAACATCCCAAATATGTTTCTATATGGTGATGAAAATTAGAGGGCATCTTTTCCTTGAATTTTTTCAACTCATGTGGGAACAATTATGGATAAAGTTAATACTTTTAGTGAAATTCCCAAATAAATTGTGGGTCATCACTTGCTCAAACAATCTTGAATGCAATTGTTACATTTTAATCTCAGAGCTGTTTAACTTACTGGTAGAAAAAGCCTGCAGTGGATAGTTATGAAGGTTAGCCACTCAAAATGTGTACATGGGAAAGTGGATAGCTATGTAGGTCTACCACTCAAAATGTGTACATGGGGAAGTGGATGGCTATGTAGGTGTACCACTCAAAATGTGTACAAATGTAAGTGGATGGCTATTTCACAATGGTCTGAACATGAACACATCACTCTGCTTAAAACATGAATCAGCTTAATTAATTAACTTAACTTTTTCCAAAGTGTTTTCAAGGTGAATAAGTTAGCAACCATCACAATAAGAGGTTGCTGTATCACATTTTCAAACACATTTCATCATCATGAAATGGAGTATATATAAAAACAAAGACTTCTTTCATCTGACAAACTTTGACAATTTTTGGATATGTAACAAGCTGCAGATGAATGAAGATTGCTGCATTCTGATCACAACACAAAGACTTTCTCATTCACGTTCTTTACTTCAAATAATAAATATCAGAAACACCAACATTAAATTCACAGTCAGTATGAAACCTATTTGTTACTCTAGACAGTACTCTCATATTGCACCAACATGTCATGAACATATGCAACGATGCATATCTTGAGCTGAGATGCATCAGCTCCATTCACAAATAGCTTTCAGTTGATCCCACTAAAACACTTGTGTGTTCATTAGTACTTTCAAGACTGGACTATTGTAACTCAATTATGTCTGGTTCATCTCAATATCTAGTCCAGAAACTTCAAAAAAGTTTAAAACACAGCTGCACAGATCTACTATAGGACCATGATCAGAGTACACCTCCCCTCTGTACCCTACACTGTCTATCCATTTGATCCAGAATCAAACATAAAATTTGTTCTCAGTGCTATGTTTCACTGACAAGTGATGGTCTCCAGTCCAGCATACCTATCTGGCCTCACCCATTTGTAAACACCAGCAAGATCTTTACACTCCTCTCACATTGCAGGGCCCAGGTATGCAAAAGAACATTGTCTATATGACATTGTTTTCATAGAGGGAATATTGAGTATACTATTGTCAGAAGAGGAGTATAAGGAGCTTGCTGGTGTGTACACATGGGTGAGGCCAGACATGTATAATGGACTGGAGTCTGCCACTCGTCAGTGAAACATATCACAGAGAACAATTTTTGTGTCTGATTCTGGATTGAGTGGATAGCCAGTGTAGAGTTCAGAGAAGTGGGGAGGTGTGCTTTGATCGCGGTACTCTAAAGATGATCTGACCAGCTGTGTTTTGAACTTTGTAAAGTTTCTGGAGTAGATATTGAGATAAACCACGACAAAATTGTCAACCAGACATAGTCAAGTTACAATAGTCCAGCATTGAAAAAACTAATAAACACACAAGAGTTTTAGTGGCATCAGCTGAAATATATATGTGAATGGAGCTGTTACAAGGATGACTCACATATGTGAGCAGACACTTTTGTGCAGTGTATAGCCAATTTTTAAATTGAGAGGGATGGATAATTAGGTATTATTGAAGAGATTAATTTCATTTTCATTCATAAAAGTTGTAATGGCTAGAATTGAGGGTAAAAGTCCAAGATCCAAAACTTATTTCATTATTCCATTGATTACCCTTCTGATTTATTAATATCATTACTCAAACTGGAATTTAAGGAAAAAAAAAACATTTCACAGAAACTGCCAAGCAGAATCTCATATTTGGCAAGACATCCTGGCTTGAAGAACAGTTTTAAATGTATACAAAATATGCCAATTCACCTTTAGATCTAGTTGCTATTAGGAACAAAGAACAATTGATAAACAACTAGAAAAATTGCTGATGACACAAGACATTAATTTGACATAGAGGACTTGGAGTTATATCAAATATTGCTGCTGTTACTGAACACTGAAAACAAATTCAACTTGTATGCCATGACTGTTGAACAAAACATGTTATCATATTAGAGAGAAGCATCCTGGCATAAAGACTTTTCCACTTGAGACAAAAACTCCTTCTTATAGGGTCACTGTTACTAAATGTAGAAAATGCTTTCAGTAATTTTTATTTAAACCTGCTCAATAAAATTTGATTAAAGTGGAAAGAGAGCATCCAGGCATGAAGACCTTTTAGGCATATAAACATTTTGTGCCATCACCATCAAATATTGCAGCCATCACTAACAATTAAGAAAAGAATAATCTTTCAGTGATTTCTTTTCTGACTCGGCTGCAGGTGGGTTTTCCTATATTCACTTTGTGCTGATCTTCTTTCTGTTATAGAGGTATCGTCTTGAGGTATGTGAGAAATACTTCAGAGAGATCCGTTCTTATCTCAAGAATAAACCTACCAGGTTTCACTTGCTTGATGAGGACTTTGCCATTGACAACACAGTTGTAGATAGCAGATTGGTGGCTCTGAAGCAGAAAATTGTAGAGGTAACATCTCATCAACCATACTGGGGAGAGGAGGTACCTGCACGTTGGATCCTTCTGGAAAGAGAGTTGATGAGGCTGAAGGCTGCTGGAATCAAGGTACATGTTTACAAATGCAATGTAAAAGACAAATGAACTTTTATAGTGGGTACCTTGACAGCTATAGTTGAAGGGGAAATATCACTTAGCTGCTATCTACCTGTTAATAATATTGCACAACATATATTAAACTTTCATATATATCATGGTCATTAGAAGATGCCCTCATTAGATTTCAGTGTATAGCTATACTGGTCACTGACTATAAGAGCTTATGGGATGGCCTGTTGTCCATTAGTACAGATTATTTATATACTGTCTAGACTGCTTATAGGATTACAGTGAAGCTTTACATGCACATTCATCTCAATATCTGTTTGGTCCTAAAGGGACATAATGCCATTCTTGCTTTCAATATGACCACCACCTGACCATGCTGTCCATCTCAATAATCTTATTGTCACTGCTTCTAGACATTGTATTTTCAGAAGGCTTCTTATGAAGTTTAGTTAGTCCTAAATAAAATTATTCATACTTGCCATCTTGAAGTTGTTATTAATATTGCTTCCAAGAAGAATGCCAGTTTGATAGTGCCATTATGGCAGCCATCTTGAAACTATTACTAAAGCAATTCCTCCTGATGGACATGTTATGTTGTCATGGGTTGGTCATGAATGTAAATGATGCAAAAGTGACAGCCAGTATTGTAACCTTGGCAGCATATCTTGAAAACATTGATTACTTTCTTCAGCATTTGATGGTCATATTAATTACCTAATTAGTTCCTAGCTTTAATTAGTCCTAAGTGCAAATGGTGCCAATCTTTTATCAAATATGACTGCTATGATGGTCATCTTGAAAATCAACCACTACTAGCCCACAATGGATCTTCATATTGGCATGGACATTTTACCAATTTTGTCTTTCAATGATGTCTGATTTTACTAAAATGGAAAAGGAGTTGGTGTTACATACACTATGGCCACTGATACTGCTAACCTGAAATTGTATGATATAAGAATATCAATAATTGTTTCATCACCCAGCAGTTAATTGATAGTTTCAATAGTCCAAAAGTTATCCATATGTTACCAGAGGACAAGTAAAGATACAACAGTCCAAAGGTTATCCATATGTTGCCAAAGTACTAGTAAAGATACAAGATGATCAGATAATTTCTCAATCTTCTAGTCTTCTGGCCACAAAGAAATTAAGTTAAACATTTGTTACTGTGCAATAGCATTTGGATTAAGGCTTCAAACAAAAGTCTTTTGAGCACTGTTTGGATTCTTATGAAAAACACCTGCTTATGGTGTTTGGTCATAAAAACAATTATGAATTTATTACAACATTTTTTAATTACCGTAATGTTTAGGGATCAAGACCTTGTTAACATCATTGAGTAAAAGGCACTTGAGTTAGACATGTTTAGGGACCAGAACCTTCTTAACATAGTTGAGTAAAAGTCACTTGAGTTAGACATGTTTAGAGATCAGAACCTTATTAACTTCACTGAGTAAAAGTCACTTGAGTCAGACATACTTATTAAGCAGAACCTAATTAACATCATTGAGTAAAAGTCACTTGAGTTAGACATGTTACTTTTGGTGGACCAAAACCTTGTTCTCATTATTGAACCAGAGTCAGTCAAGTTAGACATGCATACTTTTGTGGAAGGGGGAAAAGGGACCAAAATCTTGTTAAACATAAGGACTAAAATCCACACGAGTTAGTAATATATATATTTTGGGGACCAAAACCTTGTTAGAATTAATGATTAAAATACATGAGTTAGCTATACACATGTATATCTTTTGAGGACCAAAACCTTGTTAGAATTAATGATTAAAATACACGAGTTAGCTATATACATGTATATCTTTTGAGGACCAAAACCTTGTTGGAATTAATGATTAAAATACACACAAGTTAGCTATACATGGTATGTACCTTTTGGAGAGCAAAACCATGTTAGGATCACTAAGTAAAACATCTTGAGTTAGACATAATTACCATTTGGGGACCAAAGCCTTGATGAGATCCTTGAATAAAAGTCAATTTAGTTAGCCATGTATACTGGTATTGTGATATTTCTATCCGTTTGTAAATGATTGGTGAACTTTTATGACCATTACAAAACACTTTTTCACCTTTTGTATATTTTATTGACATCCTGGACATGTAGTTGTTTGTCAAAAATCCTTGTTTGTGCAATTTTGCAGACACTACTGGATGTTGTGAAAGAATTTGTGTTTGAAATATTTGTATTTACATGTAAATAACCTGTTAGATTTTCATGTTACTGTGACAATTTGTTAAATACTATTGATTTTGGAGAAAGATTCTTGTCATAAACATTTTTGCTTTTGGTAGCAAGTAAAGCTTGCATTGGATAATTACTATTAGATGGTATACATGCATATGTAGATTGTCTGAATTAAATTTTAATTCCATTATATAAATTTGTATTACATTATAGCTTGTAGCTTAAAGAAAGTTAATACTACTTATGTACAGATTCACAATGTAAAGAATATTATCACTACTAGTGTCCAGATTCAGAATGTAAAGAATATTATCACTACTGGTGTCCAGATTTACAATGTAAAGAATATTATCACTACTGGTGTCCAGATTCACAGTGTAAAGAATATTTTCACTTTTGATGTTCAGATTCACATTGTAAATAATATTATCACTACTAGTGTCCAGATTCACAATGTAAAGAATATTATCACTACTGGGTCATGATTCACACTGTATGGAATTCATGTTACAAGCTGCCAGGAATGCATGCCAAAGCTATATACATTTGAATGTAACAATGGATATATTCCCACCCAACCCCCAAAATATTTATTTGTATCATTAAATATAATTATCCCACTGTGTCTTAGGTTTTAGTGATTCACTGATTTACATACCACCATTTTCTCACAATGCAATACAATTTATCAATTTTATTCATGGGTGTCATATCTGAAGCGTGAGCGAACTGGGGTGGGGTGGGGTATTGTTTAGTGTGATGGTCACTGACAACATAGCTGCCATTAATCTAACTTCATTAGTGTCCCAGAGAGAGAGAGAGAGAGAGAGAGATGGGGGAGTTGTTCAGTGGCATGATAGGCGACATAATTGCTCCCTATATTTATCCTGATTGAGAGAGAAAGATAGACAGAGAGATAGAAAATTAGAGATACAGAGATTTGTGTGATGATATGTATCATCATATGTTCTAATAATCGACCTTCATTATTGTCATAGAGGGAGTTCGGGCAGGTTTTGAGAGATGTGTTTTAAGTGAGTTCATAACTGACATCATAGCTCCTTGATTGTGTGTGTGTGGGGGGGGAGTGTGTTACTTATTCTGATGATAACTAACATGTCAACTGATGCCCTAGTAGTTACCTACATGGGTATCATGGGGGCTAGTGTGATGAAAAAAAACATAAGCTTCCAATAGTCAACCTATGTTGGTGTCAGAGAAAGAGAGGGAAAGAATTATAGTATGATTATTATAGACTGCTTGGCTCTGAATAACGAATTTATATGTTTTACATAGATGGAGAGAGAGAGGGAGACAGACAGACAGACAGACAGAGAGAATTACAAAAAAAACTAAAGAATATTAAAAGTAATAAAGAAAATGATTGTAAAAATGAATTAAACTTATAAATTTTTGTTGACAGGTGATACCTCGGACCCTATTGGAAGCTTTCAACCAGGCAGAAGATATTCAAATACCCACAGAGGAATTGGATTTATTTCTTAAATTTCAGAATGACATCGGCACAATCCTTTACTTCAGGTAAGATTGGGATTGCTTCCCATTGCATTTATGTACTTGCCCTTATTTATAAGTATGTCTTTAAGTGACAGTGGAGATGATAATTGCAGATAATTACTTTTTTATTGAGACTGTAATGTAAGCATATCATTCTATAAGTGACAGTGGAGATGATAATTGCAGATAATTACTTTTATGAATACTAATGTAAGCATATCATTCTTTAAATGACTGGAGATGATAAATGCAGATAATTACTTTTATTGAGACTGTAATGTAAGCATGTCATTCTTTAAATGACTGAAGATGATAAATGCAGATAATTACTTTTATTGAGACTGAAATGTAAGCATATCATTCTTTTTGTGACAATCGGGAGGTGATAAATTCAGATAATTACTTTTATGGAGACTGTAATGTAAGCGTATCATTCTTTAAACGACTGGAGATGATAGATGCAGATAATTACTCATATTGAGACTGTAATATAAGCATATCATTTTTTAAATGACTAGAAATGATAAATGCAGATAATTACTTTTATGGAGACTGTAATGTAAGCATGATATTTTTTAGTTGACAGTGAAGATTATGATTGCAGATATTTACTAGTATGTATAACATAATGAAAGCATATCATTATTTAAATGACAATGGAGATGACAATTTAAGATAATTAATTTATGGAGACTGTATTATAAGCATGATTTTTTAAGTGACAATGGTGATGACAATATCAGATAATTACTTTTATCTATAACATAAAGAAGCATATCATGTAAATGACAATGAAGATGATAATTACAGATAATTACTTTTATCTATAACACAATGAAAGCATATCATTTAAATGGCAATGGAGATGATAATTGCAGATAATTAAATTTATCTATAACATAATGAAATCATATCATTCTTTAAATGACTGTGGAGATGAGATATGCAGATAGTTACTTTTATGGAGACTGTTAAAAACTATTTCAATTTTTTTATACATTATTGGAATTGGCAATAATACGCTCTAATAATCTCAATAATAATGAACATTATTGGAATTGGCAATAATAATCTCAGTAAAATTTAAACATGTAATAACAATAGTGCCTCATTAGATTTAGTAGAATTCGTCAGGGAACCAATCTATCTTTTACAATAGTACCTCATTAGATTTAGTAGAGTTGATCAAGGAACAATCTAGCTTTTACAATAGTGGGAAAGAAACTATCTTTTACAATAGTACCGCATACATGTATTAGATCTAGTGAAGTTGGTTATGCAACCAGATTAGCTTTAACAATAGTACCTCATATTAAATTTATTGGAGATGGTCAGGAAACTAATAAAGTTTTCAGAATAGTAGATGTGCTTCAGATACCTTAATCTGCCCATATTTTCTATGCAAAATGCCTGTATGATTAAAGTGGTAATTTTATCATTTTCTTGCAATGACATCCAGCAAACAAAAACACTTTGAAGACAAAAGGACAGTAGGATTTGTAACATGTTTAAACTGTCAGCACCGAGTCGAAAAAAGAATATATATGGATTTTTGGGGTATGAATAGCAAGAATTATGTTTCATGGACATGATGCAATTGCGATCTAAGTGTACTTTACAAGCATTTATAGTTAAACATAATTTTAATTTCTCAGTTGAACATCATTCTTTGACTTCATTTTATTAGTCTCAAATCACACTTTTAAACCGTTAGATCAGTGTTTTTCAACCTTTATATTGGAACAGTACCCTTTGGAGCATTTAGATTGCTTGCAGAACCACTTGCAGTGACACAGGAAAACAATTACTTATGCAGGTGTATCATTTGTATATGTGTAACACTGTAATTGTAGCCCAAATATAAAATAAACCAGTGTGTTCAGAATAGCCGATATTACTAGATACTAAGTTACTTTATTGTTACCCTTTAGCATCAGTTTGCAGTAGCGAACATTTTTGTGTGAAACCTGTGCTTGGTGATTTATACAAAGCAGTTGAATTCGTGGCAGAATGTTCGAGAGAGACACCCGAAGTTCATCTTCGACAGACAAAAGTCTATCTTGTTTCTTGTGTATGATGGTGGACATAGCAGAAAATCTGAACTTGCACATGTAAAAAGTTGAAAACTGCAACAGAAGTTGCAAAACGTTCTCAGCGATAGCCGGGTACTCGTTTTCAACTAGTAACCAAAGGTATTCAAGTTCAACTCTGCATGTTTTAGCTTCAGAGTTCTGTCACTTACAACGCTAATGAGCTCCTCCTCTTCCATCAAAGTAAACTGTCCTTGGCACGCTTCAAATTCCACAAACAGGTTTCTACCCCAGTCGTACTCGTCAACATACATTGACGGAAAATATTTGCTGAGACTATTCAACAGATCATCCAAACGGGTCACAATCAATGGAAGAATTTATTGTGGGTTTTCTTGGTTCGCTTCCTTGAGCTTTGTCACATATCTTAAACTTTTTCTCAAATGTAGTGGTTTGTTTTTATTCAGTCTTAGTGCCCTCTCGAAGTACGCCTCATTCTTGTGCGCTACATTCTGATGTTTAGTTAAGTTTTGCTTCCATTTAGCTGGTGCCATGGCACTATTGGCAAGCTTTTCCCCGCAGTCAACACAGAGCGGTAAGGGGCAGTCTGGGTCTCCTGCCCAAATGAATCCCATAGCTAAGTAATTGTCGCTGTACTGAAGAACTTAACGATTCTGATCGACAACGTCAATATTTGGTACGTTCGGCTCTCATGACGCGGTACTAGCTGTAGCTTCAGTCGACTGCTCCTGAGTTTTAGTTTGGTCATCAGCTGTGGCATTGTCTAATTTTCTCTTATTAATCGGTCCATAATTGTGGAAAAAACAACAGTGTTATGAAAATTAATTCAAATGCTAAACGCTTATTAGGACAGCAACAGAAATAGTACTTAAAGTGGATAAACAACAACAAATTACCGCACAGTTCCGGTACTGCCAGACTTTTTCCCTTGTGATTTCGGCCGTTATTTTTATATTTTTACTGGCCACCAGCGGAACCCCTGGGACTCGCTCACTGAACCCTTAGGTTTCGCGGATTTCCGGGTGAGAAACACTGCCTTAGATGATAGTAGACAACAGCAGTATATATGTTTCATTGCATCTTATGAAGCCAAATACTCTATCACTATTGCAAGAAATGTATAGATATTTAACAACCTTACTTTCAAAACCTTTTTAAAATAATTTGATCAATTTGAAAGAAAGCATCTTTTGTACTGATTTGATGTCCAGTATGGACACCATTACTGTTATAAAAGTAGAAATCCATTCAAGCAAATGATACTCATTTACTACATATAAAAATATTTAAAGAATTTGCGGAAAGGGTCTGAAAAATCTTTGACTAAATATGCATAACCATTTAAATTTTGAAACATTATTTGTTTCTACCTTCAAATATAGCCATATCAATAATTTTTTTAAAGAAACAAAATATGTTTTGATTACTTATTTTTAAATAAGTACTCGCTAGAATTCTGTCAAACTGTACAGAAGACTTTGTGGCAAGAAGTCTGTTTCAATTTTTACAAATGATATTAATCATGTTACCAATATGGCCACTTAAAACAACTTCTCAAATGAATGAGCAACATTCACAAAGGTCTTCCAAATTGATACAATGATACCAATTCAATAATTAATATTGCTGCCATTACATCACAAAGATCTTTCAAACTGATACAGTGATACCGATTGACAAAGAAATATTGCTGCCATTACAAAGATAGATAAATCTTGAAATGATTTGTGAAAATGGTATGTCCAAGTTTGCATAGGCATTCAAATTTTAAAACATCATTATGATCTCCAATCAAATAAAGCCACATTGAATATTTTCACAGAAACTAATGTCTTTAGATTGCTAATTGAAAAAATAACCTACTCACCAGAATTCTATCAAACTGTACAGAAGTTTGTGGCAAGAATGTTTTAAATGATATTAAACAGGCAACCAATATGACCACTGTTGAAATCCAATAAATGTTTTTAATTATTTAAGTAAAGCTCAAGAGAATTAAAACATTTTTTTAAAAAACATATGAGGGCTTTTAATTGCATTGTTTTTACAAATGATGCTGATATGTTGTCTTATATGGTCATATATTGTCTGATATGGTTATCTATTGTCTGATATGGTTATATATTGTATTGATACAGTTATATATTGTCTGATATGGTTATATATTGTCTGATATGGTTATCTATTGTCGGATATGGTTATCTATTGTCTGATATAGTTGCTTATTGTTTGATATGGTTATCTATTGTCTGATATTGGTCCCCAGGTGGCTGAATGGTCTATGTTGGTCACTATTACAGATCACTGACATATCCACACTGCTCTCTGTCAGTATGATTGCAGATTAGTATTAAACCTTCACATCTGTAGTATGGACTACAGTTATCAGTATGATTGCAGATCAATATCAGACATTCACATCTGAAATCTGGGCTACAGTTGTCAATAGGATTGCAGATTAATATTAGACATTCACATCTACAGTGTTTGCTACGATGGCAGGATAACATCATACATTCATATAGATAGTTTGGGCTATAGTTGTCCCTATGAATGATATCATTAATTATTTTCTGATACACTTGTTCACCATTGCGTTTAAGTTAGTTGTAGAAATATTTCCAGTAAAGAATCACAGAACAATGATGTTAAATTATGGAGTAAAAAATAAATTCAATTTCTGAAAATAATACAAACTACATTATGGCAAGTTAACTGTTGTAATATGTCACTGAGAGATTTTTCAAAGGTATGGTATGTTTAGTTGAAATGAAATTACATAAAAATAATCTAAACACTTACTCAAATCAAACACGACCACATGTCTTTTTTAATCATTGGATAAATCAATACTGAAATATTCTTTTGTGACAGGGGACAGTTTCATGTATTGGCTCCTGAACAATTTCTTAACTTAAGGCTGTGGTGTCACATTTTGAGATGATATTGTGTAATAACTAAAGATATGGATTCTTTTCAAGAAGGCAATCTTAGCACACATTATACACATTGCAATTCTTTTTTCTTCAATGTGGTCACTCTAAAAGAGTAATAATTTTATTATTATTAAAATGATTATTTTTTGCATCAAATATAATTTCCATCATACCATTTTACTATATAATGTCTTATGTAGTCAGGGCACAGTATGTAGCAAGTGAAATACCAGTAGTATTAGAAAGTAGAGCTTGTCATTTATTGCAGTTGGCACATTGGTTCAAGGGAGGATTATGTCTAAAAACTGCCTGGATGGCAACTATTTTTTATAGCATCAAGCTATTAAGTATGCAGTGTTTTTCTAAATTATCACCAAGGGAAAGTGATTGTGTTTGCTCTGAGGGCACAGTATGTGTTCTCACAAATAGCTTTCAGACATGAAAACTGAATGGATAAGTTTGGGGGTGAGGTGCATGAACTTTTCATTCTATGTATTTTTACCGACTTGTCAGGTAAAGTGAACTTTTTTTAATGTGTTGCTCTATTTTATATATCCAAATATACGGACCTTTTTGACCTCCCTCATGTATTTTATTTTTTTAGGGAATTTTTATATTATGCAGGTGTATGCAACATTAAATTTGTACATAAAAAACTGTCCCTTGCATCGTAAGGAAAATGATACAAGGGACTATTAATTCCTTCATATGTGAAGAGCTTACATATATGGCATAAACATCCAACACATATGGAAGATCACTCATTGCAGAAAAGAAAGTGAGAAACTATCTGTTACAAGATTGTTATGTAAGCAAAATGATGATTCAGACAGAAAGTTTGACACAAATTTTCATTTAAAAAAACAAACAGTATGTGCTCCATTAAGCACCTTTGTCTGTTTTCAATTTACTTTCAGCAGTCAGGTGGCTCAGGCCACTGAGTAACCATTTACTGTATTCAATAAGTATAAAAGAAACATGAAAGTTGAAACACTTGGTATTGTTACATGCAAAGGGGTATCCACTTGACCGAGCGATGTCAAACCCTGGCTCGAGTCACGCTGGAAGTCATAAGTTTTCCCCACATTTCCAAATACTTCCATACAACTTGAGTTGTAAAATGGAAAGACAGACGTGTCTGCTATATTTAATAACCTTTGCTCTAATCAATTGGCGACCCAGATGAGACAACTTGCCCAAAAGTCCATTAACCGCACCTTTGCATGGTTTTTCTTCATTATCATCCGATTTCCGTACCGCCAGCCTGTCATGCCATAGAAATTACACTAGTTTTCCCTTACTAACTGGGAAATATTTAACTGCGCTACCCTATGCCAGTCAATCCATAGAATTTCCAGCGTATCACGCTTATATACATACGCCCATTTTCCACTATGGACACATAAACGGTACCTACCAAGTTCCAACTTATTGATTCCATTATATAATTTACTGATTTCCAACCATGAATACTGCCATTTCAACCACATCACTTTTATACACCGCTGAATTTTAATATGGACTACGTTACTGAAAGGGACAGTCATTCGGCTTGTACCTAAATTCACTACTAACGACCCCAGCATGGTTCAAATTCACTAACACTTGGGTCTGTGATGTTTGCTCCTACTAATTGGCTAACTATTTTGGGCTAGTAATATTTCCATGGCACCGAAGACCAAATACTCACACAAATAAATCTAAGAATTGCTTAAAAACGGGATGCTGTCAAATATACATAATCAGAATGTATTACAGTATCATTTATACTTTTTGCTTTCATATACAGCATAGAAGTATTGAAAGACAAGATTGTCTTGGTACCACAATGGATGATTGATGCCATCAAGTCACTCATCACTGCTGAGATGTTTGTCCTGAAAAATGCCCTTGCTGTCTCTGAGAAGTGGGAGATGTTTAACAAGAGTGGAAAACTTTCTCCAGAATTGATCGGTTTGTATATTTCTTGTGTTCTATAAGATTTTCAAAATGTGGTTCCTCATTATATTTGATATTCATTTTGCTAAATACCAAATGGGTATTTTTTCTTATGTACATTTTGTTCTCATAATTTGAAAAGTAAGCATGCAATTGTAATTCTGCCTTACCATATTTGTGTTTTTTTGCTACTTTAGTACATGTGATGTTGTTATCTACCACATATTTAGCTGCATTGACTAAAGGCAGTGCAACCTTTTGCCATGGCTAAAAGTCTGTTTTGGAGTACATCTGTCTATATTGCATCTGTTTTCCACCTATCAGCATTTCTTATTAATTTTTATGTCCAAGTACTGAGCCAATTAATTAAACTTGTTGTGAAGGTTTCCACATTTTGTACCAAAGTCATTAGTGATATACCCTTTATTAATTGGTGATGGTTCCATACCAAGATGTGGATAACTTTTATCTTTTTCCTAAGGGTCATCATTAATTAGTGGTATTTCAGCCCAATGTTTTATACAGCTTGGCATATATCTCTAACGTTTTATAGAGCTTGTCATGAATCCCTAATGTTGTATAGAGCTTGGTACAAATCCCTATTGTTTTAAAGAGTTTGTCGTGAATCCCTAATGTTTTATCGAGAATGAATCCCTAATGTTTTATAGAGCTTTGCATGAATCCCTAATGTTATTTAGAGCATGACTCATTAATGTTATATAGAGCTTGGCATGAATCTGTAATGTTTTATAGAGTTTTGCATGAATTCCTAATGTTTTATAGAACTTGACATGGATCCCTTATGTTTTATAGAACTTGACATGGGTCCCTTATGTTTTACTTGAGCTTAGCATGAATCCTTAATGTTTATCAAGCTTGTCTTGAATCCCTAATGTTTTATAGGGCTGTGCATGAATTGATAGTGTTTTATAGAGCTTTGCATGAATCCCTAATGTTATATAGAGCTTGACATGAATCCCAAATGTTTTATAGAGCTTGGCATTGATCTCTAATGTTTTATAGAGCTTGGCATGTAAAATAAATGTTTTATCGAGCATGAATCATTAATGATTTATACAGCTTGCATGAATCCCTAACGATTTTAGAGCTTGGCATGAATCATGAATCCCAAATGATTTATAGAACTTGACATCAATCACTAATGTTAATAGAGCTTGGCATGAATCCCTAATATTTTATAGAGCTTGGCATCAATCACTAATGTTTATAGAGCTTGGCATGAATTCCTAATATTTTATAGAGCTTGGCATCAATCACTAATGTTTATAGAGCTTGGCATGAATCCCAAATGTTTTATAGATTTGCATTGAATTCCCGATGTTTTATAGAGCATGAATCCCTAATGTTTTATAAAGCATTGGATGAATCTTTAATCTTGCAACCCAAGTGTATAGTTTACCCGTAATTAGATTTACATCATAACCGCAGCTTAGAGATTCCACAGTACGCAAAGTGTAATGTTTCCACAGTAAACTAAGTGCAGTTTCCAGTGTAACACGACTGTAGAGTATCCATAGTAATCAACGAGTAAAGTTTTTACAGTAACACAAAGTGGATATTGATCATCAGAAAAACAACTGTAGAGTTTCCACAAGTAACCCATGTGTACGTTTTCCACTTTAATGAAAGTGATAATTATACAAAATAAATGGGACTAATTCATGTTTTTGAATACTCATTAATTAAAAAATTAATTTAAATAAAACAATTTGTACACAGTTTTATTTATGAATAAGACATATCTATACATCTACACATTATATTCATAATAATCCATTGGTCAGTTAAACACATTTCATTTAACACTGGTTTCTGAATGAAATGTTGCATTTGGTGACATCAGATATTATATAAATCATATTTTAAATAACATAAAAGAAACAAAATGCATACAACTTCAGAAACAATGTTCAGTACATCAAACCCATCAGAGATGTTGACAAAAGATAACATTGCATAATGGATTTATTTGATTGATAAGCTAGTTAGTTAGTGAACCACTCTGCATTTTCAAAGAAAGTGACACATGATGTTAAGTAAAATGCTTTATGGTGTGAGTTGTTGATGTTACATGATGGAAAATGTTAGACTAGTTGAAACATTTCAAATGTCCAAACATGTCAGAGCAGAAAAGGGACAAATCTACACCACTTAACAAACTTGAAAGGAAGAAAATGAGAGTAATGTAATACCTCACTCTGAGCAAATGACCATGATCATTGCAGTATTCCATTCATGATCATTCAGTGGAAGTTACACATGTAGACTACATGATGAGAGTGCTGAAGATAAATACATATTTTTCAGTATATTTTATCTTTGTATTCGGATTGTAATCTATATGGCTTTGGCCCTTTGTGACAAGAATTTCGACCATCTGCAGAACCAGGATACTAGTAAAAATGTATGTTTTTGATAATGCTGTAAAGCTGGCTTGAAATGTATAGATTTAACTTTTTACACCCAAATACAGATTTTTTGCTACTTATAAATAATAGAGGTTGGGGTTGGGCTGGCATGATCTTTTCATCAGTCGACATTCTATCAGGAACAGGGTAATGTTTTATATGTGTTATTATTATGGTTGCATTTTAAGTATGTAAATCATAGTCAGAAATAGCCTTATCATCTGTTCATATGCCATTTTCATCCTTCACAGATATCAGAAAAACATGATTTCAAAAAGACTACCTCTCAGTTGTTCATGAATTTGATTGAACCTTTTGATCAAAGTCTGAACTCCTCTTGGCCATCATCTTTAGAATATCTTGCTGTATTTCATGTCTTTACTTAAATTTGGAAAGTAATTTGATCTGGTCTTCAAAGCAGTGGAGAGAGTGTAGTTTCCTCATATATGGAAAATCCTACGCAGAACAAAACTAATAATCAAATCCATCACAATACTGCAGATGCATAACAAACTGCTGCAGCTTCAGTCACTTGTTTCTGTCAGTGAGAAAGGTAATTGTTGACAACACAAACTTCCATTCTAGTAATTCAAAAGGTGAATAGAACTCAAGCGATTTGAATCTGCTCAATTGCCAAGACTGTGCTAATGTTTTGGGGTTTGTTTTTATTCCTGTCGGCAGTCATTCATCGATTGCTTATATCAGCAT
This sequence comes from Unio delphinus, assembly GCA_029339505.1. NCBI lineage: Eukaryota > Metazoa > Mollusca > Bivalvia > Unionida > Unionidae > Unio > Unio delphinus. The sequence goes on along the minus strand of JAQISU010001241.1, from coordinate 593,293 downwards.
GAAAGGTGAAATTCCAAAGTAACTCCACATGTACAACCTAAGTACTGTGCAGATTATATGCCAGCTACTTTTGTGTGAAGCTTTTACTTTTTATCCATTTATGTTTAGTTCTGATGTGATGCTTCTTGCGCATCGCTAAGTCATTATTAGTTCTGATTGGTGTATCACTCAGTCAATAAGCTATGATTATTTCTTATTGGTATATCGATCAGTCAATATGCTATAATTATTTCTTATTGGTGTATCACTCAGTCAATATGCTATAATTAGTTCTTATTGGTGTATCACTGTCAATAAGCTATAATTAACTCTGTGTGGTGTATCACTCAGTCTATAAGCTATAATTAATTCCGATTGGTGTATCACTCAGTCAGTAAGTTATTATTAGTTCGGATTGATGTATCAATCAGTCGATTAGCTATATTAGCTGTTTGGTTTATCACTCAGTCAATAAGCTATAATTAGTTCTGGTTGGTGTATTTCTCAGTCAGTAAGTTACAATTAATTGTGATTGGTGTATCACTCAGTCCATAAGCTACAATTAATTTTGATTGGTGTATCACTCAGTCAGCAACCTATAATTAGCTCTATTTGGTGTATCACTCAGTGAAAAAGCTTAGTTCTGATTGGTGCATCACTCAGTGAAAAGCTACAATTAGTTTGAAAGGTGAATTACTCCGTGACAAAGCTACAATTAGTTCTGATTTAGCATCACTCAGTGAAAAAGCTACAGTTAATTCTGATTGGCGATTATTATTTTGTTTTACGTTGCACCTGCAAAACAATAATCTTGAACCATAACTGAATGCAACATATTTTACTGTATGACACACTTGATGTGTAGCATTCAAATTCAATACTAGCAAACAAGATCCAAAGCAACAAAGAAGCTTCACATAAATAGTTATTAAATACTCAGTCAAGTATTTAATCATAAATGAAGAACAAGTCTGGCATGTCTCCTTTACATTGTCGTCAGTGGCTCAAGATGCTGATGAGTGAGATGAAAAAGTTAGAATGGCATTGACCACAGGATAGATTTCCAATAATCTGAGTTAGTCACCATACACTGATTTGTAGAGGGCAAGTGAATATTGTAATATTTGTTTCTAATCTGACAGAAATATGGGAATATGACTTTGACAGCTGTTTCAGATTAATTCTTGGCTTGAAAACTTAATGGCAAATATCTAATAATGATTCACACTTGCGTAAGATTACAATATTGATTCTTCAACAACTTGTATAAAAAAACAGATATCATATGAAAAAAGCAATGACGCATTGATTTATCAATCGATCACTTCATTCATATGTAATTCATTCCTATCACTGTTGGAAATACTCCTCTTACCTTTTTCTGATGGCCTTCAGTAGTTAATGTCCTTCAAAAAAATTAATATAAACTATTGGACATACATTAAAGGCAGTTAGTCAGACTGGGCAAAACTTGCATGAACAAAGTTTTCTCAATACGGAAACTGTTCACAAAAAAAAAAGGAATTTTAGAGAATGATTTTTTTTCTTCAACATTTCTCAAACACATTCCTAAAATAAAATAAAATTAATTGGAAAGAATTAGCTTTTCTTCAATAATTGTCAAGGATTATATTTTCTCACAATTCTCTTAAAATGCAGTTATGTGAAAAATAAAGACTCTAATATCATAATTATTCTCTTCTCACTTTAAGATGCTATTTGGACAAAGGAAAAAAACCCAGATCTCCATGACAACAAAGAACATATTTTGCTACTCATGGAACATCTTAACATCATTGCCAAGCCAAGATGTTTCAGTGAAAATGGGTCTGAAATCAAGGTTAGTTTACTCCAAAGTCTGGATTTTGTATTTTACCTCTCCTATAATATGTCCTATCATCACAGAACATTGCATTGGAAACAATTATTCTGCCTTCTCCAATTATAACTTTAAATTATGGACAACCCCTGAGACAACTAAAAAAACTATCCCGCTAAATCTCCAAAACATTTCTGAGTAACAACCAATTCTAGGAACAAACCTGCCCTTGGAGACAAACTCTTAGACTTGGAAATGGGTAAATTTGTTTCAGTTTATATTTATGTACAAGTACATGCAATGATCTTTGTTTTCAAGAACAAATAGCAAGAAATGCATTGTTTGCTTAATAATAATTAAACTTTAGCTGTGGCTAATGGAATTATGATGTCGGTCCATCCATTGATCTATCACGTACTACAGGAAGTGCTTACATTAGACTGTTCTTTTGGTGACAGTGTACATTAGGTAATTTCTCTAATATTGTTGCTTGGGTGAAACAATACAGTGAAATGTGCATGTTTTGATATTTGTGCCAAATAGGTGTGTCTAAGATAAGATATTCTTACACAAAGGAATGACACAATTTTCTATATTTTTAAGATAATGCTGTCATGTATTAAAAATTTAAATGAATACCTAAAAATGTAGTAAGACATTTTTAAACCATTCATGCAATGTAAAACAATTTGCATGGTGACCAAATGATTCCACCATCTATTTAATCAAATGGAGCTGTCTAGAATGGCAGAAAAGTTTGAATTATAACTATTGATGATACATTTACAGGGACCTATCTATACAATTTAGATCTCAATTAGGTGAGCTTGCACTAGCATGATAAAATGTTTTCAAAGATATGCATTAACATCACCAAAGTGAAGGAAAATAAAATAAAATTAATATAAAATAAATGCATATATTTACATCATATTCAATATTCATATAATATAATCTAATTCCAAAATAAATTAGTCTTTGACCTCGAATAAACTGATGCTATCCAAGTAATATTTATTCCACATGGCAAAACCAAAAAATTCCAGATGTAAATACTAATAAAGTAGTTTTAAGTTCAGCGGTGGCAGTTATGTAGACTGTGGAAATAGATGACTGAGGTTCTTTGATTTAATCTGCAATTATGACCAATACAAAATTGACATCTTGATACAGTATAGTTTTATTTTAAATTGATGATGTAATACATTCCAGTTGCAATATAGTTATCAATTGGAAGATAAATACTTCAAATCTAAGCAAAATAAAAACAAATCATTGTGTTTTAAATCACATTTTTTCAACAAAGACAACAAAAATTGTAGATAAATATTGCTCCTATTCTTGCTTGGATAGAGACTGGTGAAACTCTTAAAGATAGACAGTTGAGTGAAATTCTTAAGATAGGTGAAACTCTTAAAGAGACAGACAAGCAAAATTAACAAGATAGACATTTGAAATTTGAAAGATAGATGAACATTTGAAATTCTAAAGACAGACCAGTGAAAATAGACAAGTAAAATTCTTATGATAGACAAGTGAAATTCTCTAGTTAGATAGACATGTAAAATTCTTAAGATAGACAAATTCAGTTCTTAAGATAGACAAGTGAAATTCTTAAGATAGACAAGTGAAATTCTCAAGTGAAATTCTTAAGATAGACAAGTGAAATTCTCTATCTAGATAGACATTTGCAATTCTCTAGATAGACAAGTAAAGGTCTCAAGATAGACAAGTGAAATTATTTAGATATACATTTTAAATTCTTAAGATAGACATACATTTTAAATTTTTAAGATAAAGTGAAATGCTTAAGATAGACAAGTGAATTTCTCTTGACAGACATTTTAAATTCTTAAGATAGACAAGTGGACATGTAGCATCATGTCCCATCTAGTTACAATATACTAACTCCAAGACAACCAATCCTAACACAAACCACTTAACACAGAGTGCCAATAGAGACAGCTGCTAGATCTATCAGCCTGTGGTATGACTTGACTAAGGTTCTAGCCTGTGACCTTCCCCATCCAAGGCAGATCCTCTAACAACTTAGCCACCTGAACTATATAATTATATACACATATATATATATATATATATATATATATATATATATATATATATATATATATATATATATATATATATATATATATATATAATGCACACTGCACACTGCAATTGTTGTATAATGCACACTGCAATTGTTGAATCAAGTGATTCTCAATGGAATGACAGAGTGAGCACTGAATAGACTATACACGGCAGCCAGTATGCCTTACTGGTGGAGGAATATATATATATAATGGAATTATACATCCATAATCATCGAAAATTGCCGATTTCATGCATCATTGGAAAAAGCGTTAATCATGCCGCGATCGCGTGACCCTACTGTTCTTTGAAACAAAATGCGGGTTATTAAAACTTTATGAATATTCATGAAATTTTCAATCCAATCAGAGGAGATGCAAACAATTCAGTCAGTGGTTGTAGCAATTTCCTACGATATTATATTAGAATCACCTGGTGTCGACATCCGCCGCCATATTTGAATTTTCTAACAGCTGATGACGACGTTTAGACAGTATACAGTTGCAAAATGTTCACGCAAACTTAAAGCGTACATTTTCTTCTTCTATAAATAGGCTTAAGTTCGATGCTGTAAATATCTCAACTGACAAACTTTAATCGGTTTTAAAATATGTTCAACCTGATATTCATTAATCATTTGTTTAAATTTTGTAATGGGGCACTGATAAAATTATGAGATTAAAATCACATCACTATCAGACAAATGCAAAGTTTTGCTATGATTTTTATATATATTTTTTTTTTTACATTGACTAAACTTAGCAACTTAATTACGCACACACTTCAAGTGGGATCTTAAATTCAAAATGCATTGATGATGTTTAATAGCATCAATAATGTTTTCCAAATAGAAATAAAAAAAAGTCGAAAAAGTGATAAATTTTTTTGGCAGGTATATGATATTAAAAGTTTAACATTCAAAGTGAAAGATGGCTGCATTCCCTGGTCCATTCTGCAAGGAACTAAATATAACAACACAGGACTTAGAAGATGAAAATAACTTGAACCAATTTAGGAACTAAGAAATAGACTTGTGCTTGAAATCAATTCATACATTGAACACCATGGCAAAACTTATATTCCTTGTTCAATATTATTTCAAAGTTGAACTCCAACTTTGAATGTATGAATGTGAAATCTCTAAAAACAAAAGTTAGTAGAGTATATGAACAGAAAAAAAACTTGTTTACAAAAAGAAAGTTTCTGGTTTTAAAAATGTAAAGGAGCTAATGAGTGCCACATTCAGTCCATATTTGAGCACACAAAAATATGAACAAACAGTGTTTTGTGATGAAGCAGATACAAAGGAAACTATTCAGCAGAGAGAAAATTAGAATTTAAGCGAAAATGAATTTTGCACTAAGAAAAATCCCACTGATCAGGTAATTTGTAATCTTGTTGACAGTGATGATAATGATGATGAAACTCTGAAAAAAGAAACTAACTTTCTTAAGTATTCAAATAAGAAACAGTTGAAACTGTGTTCAAAACTTCAGAAGAAAATTGCAGAAAATACTGAGAAGTTAGAAAACATTAAAAATAGGATTGGTCACTATTCTGTGCGAAATGTAAATAAAAGAGATGAGACCTCAAAGAAACACTTGCAAGCATTGCGAGGCTTGAAACGATTAATCAGCAGGCAAAAGAACCAAATAAAAATGATGACTGAAAAATTGAAAGAAAGTAGACTCAAGCTTGAAACTGTGACTAATGAGAACCAAGCATCAGCTGCCATAATTACTGTATCGACAGAGCAAGTAAGAATTATTTCTGAGAAAAGAAATAATGACAAATCAAAGATCTTGTCCCTTGCTAAAAGCAACGGTTATTTAAGAACTGAAATTAAGTATGTGGCAATTGTTTACCAAGACTCCTGGTATCCTGGTATTGTTGAAAAAGTGAAGGATAATCAAACAGCAAGTGTGAAGTTCATGTCACCATGCAGAAAGGAAGGGTACTTTTAATGGCCTTGTAGGGCAGACACACAAATTGTTGACAAGAAGTTTATTCTGTCAAACAAGTTCATTCCCGATTGCATAAATTCAGGTTGACAATGGTACATCAAAGAGTTTAATGAAATTGAAAAGCAGTATAAAAACTTTAAATGTACATACTTTTAATTAAAGAATGGTCTCCGGCTGGAATATAAAATTCTTGTTATTATTGTCAATTCTTCATTTTTTTTTTTCTTCTATACAGGGAATTAGTGACATTGTTTAACATTACAGTATGTTTTTAATTAGGTCCTGCAACATTGTTTTAATCACAGTATTGAAAAAACATTTCATTTTTGTTGAATACAAAGTTATTTTACTTACATATGAACTTTTGCTATGTGATACATTTGTATTAAGTTCACTGCCATAAAAGTTGTGATTTTGTTTATATGATTTTCAGTTATAAATGAAAATATTGAAGTCAGACAACATATTTAATGAGAGTAATGCATTCATCAGGATAAATGCAATCAGAATATCAAATTTCATATTAATATCTCAACAAATAAGAAAGTTATAACATTTGTATAGAAATAAAATTTTACTTCGGTTCCGCGACTGGCACATAATCTGAATACATTTACATAAGACAAATTCTATAAATTTTTTAATATTTTGGAATTTAAAAGTGACATAACCTTTTGTCTAATATAGATATTTTAAAACAATAAACTGTTCTGGAATGCTGTTAAAAAGATTTATATTAGGAAAACAAGTGTTTGCAGTCAAACCCACAGGATCCTACTGGAATGCTTTCTCATGAACCTCCACATATATATAAATCTATATCACAATACATGGCACAGGTGCATCATTACTGGTAGGGTCACATAAATGTGTTTCAAACTGGTTAATAATATCTTCATAGATTCATTCCCATGAGTAAAAATATGAATTTATAGCTTGAAATCAGGAAGACTAGTCCTGCTATTAGCAGATTTATTGCTGTCATTTGTGTAGTTGTCATTTTTATCTCTTGTCATTTTTATCTACACTCGTCTCATTCATAACTTTACCAGTTCTAGCAATACATCATATTATTATTTGTTAAACTGGTCTCATCTTTAATTAACAGATTCTTGATTGAAAATCACATCGGTTTGTCTAGATTGGTCTTATCCATAACTTACAAGTCTTAGCTGTTATAATGTCACTTTTAGCTCCCAGATTCGGCCAATGTGAGTATGTGAGAAAGTTTGCTAGTAGTTTCTCAAGGGTCAGTGGTACTTTCCGAGGGTTTTCCTGTGTTCTTCTTCCACCATTAATACCTGCCACCATGTATAGCATATAATGTGGTGCAAATGGCATTAAACCCTACAACAACAACAACAACAACTCATCTTTAATTAACAATTTCTAGCTATAAATCATGTCAGTTTTGTCTTATCCATGGTTTAGAAGTTTTGGCTGTACTCATGCTAGTTTTTCCTTTACTGGTCTGATTGATTGTTTTGACAATTTAAAACTATTTGTTAGGTTTTATATGCATTTCACTGGTTGCAAAAGTTTGATTTCACTCATCCTCCTAAAGTACGTAAAGGATTTTCATGTCACTTGAGTACCCATACAGCCCAATTCTGATTGGTCCTGCATGAACAATTCGGAAATTGAACATGGTGGCCATCATACACCTTGTCTTGAATGGATGACAATGTATACACAAGGTTTTCAGCAAAAGACCAGAATAAAACGGGTATCAATATTGCATCTAATATGAAAACTATAGTGGCCATGTTCCACGTTTTATCTTTGCGTTTGCAACTTAAAGGATGTTTTTTGGGACTTAGGTAATCCAAGAATATCAGAGATGTTTCAAAACTAAGCAGTGAAAAGTAATAAGGATGTTATGTTGGATTCCTTGAATTTTTATTAACCAGTAGAACATGAGCTATTTTGGAACGATCATTATTTATATTTTAGGTGGACTATTTCCTTGCCCCTTGTATGCTTAAAGAAATGACACCAAAAGAGGTCATGTTTCCTAAGCCAGATCCAGAAATGAAGAGCAGCTCCTCAGTCCTTTGTTACAACTTCGTGGAAAAATTTCTGCCTTTTCCCATCTTCCATCGCCTGCTTGCCACCTGTGTGTCTAAGTGGCCCATTGCCCAAAGAAAGTCAGAAAATCAGATCTTCTGTGGCTGTTGTATCTTCAGCCTTGATCTTCATCACAGACTGACTGTATTATTCAGGGAATACATCATATTTGTACAAGTTATCAGATTCGAAACCCCTGAGATGATGCCATCTTCTAAACTGTGTATTGAAGTTCAAGAGTTCATCACCAAGACTCTCACCAGTATTATTGGTAACCTGAGACAGAGCCTGCAATTTGAGATGTCTGTACAGTGTCCACAATCTGTTGGATACAGAGTAGACTGCCTGATCCCTCTTGCAGATCTTCAAGGGAATTTATCTGTTCCATGTCATTTTCATGATGACACTCATGTGATTAGGTCCCAAGATGTACTCAAGTTCTGGTTTCAGGAAGAGGTAAGTCAGAACAAATATGTTCCTTTGGAGTTACAGTATTACGGTAATAAAGTTTAATGCATGTGGATCATGCAAGTGTTACAGTAAAACTAAAGTTTAAATGCTTGTGGATAACACATCTGTTACAGTAAAACTAAAGTTTAAATGCTTTGGATAAAACATGTGTTACAGTAAAACTAAAGTAGAAATGCTTGTGGATAACACAGGTTACATTAATAATAAAGTTAAAATACTTGTGGATAACACATGTTACAGTAAAACTAAAGTTTAAATACTTGTGGATAACACATGTGTTCAAGTAAATAAAGTTTGAGTGTCTGTGGATAACACACGTTTTACAGTAAAACTAAGGTTTAAAAGTCTGTGGATAAAATGTGTTACAGTAAAACTGAACTGTTTAAATGAATGATAAAGTTTAATATGTTATTTATTTTTCAGGAACCATCTGATGAAGGATGTAAGTATATTTTATCTCATTACATGCTTTACCTATGCAATAATTTGTGAGACTCCATTTCAGAATAATCTGTCACCTGTTCGGTGTCAAACATCGTTTTGTTTTGAAGCTCATATGGTCTTACAGTTAACTGAACTCAAGGAAGGGTAAAATATTGAACTTGCAATTATGGCTGAACTCGTGGAAGGAGCATGTATCAGTCTTGCAGAAGGGTCGTATATGGAACTTGCATTTATGAACGAGCTCATGGAAGGGTCAAGTATTGAACTTGCATTTATGACTGATTCCTTGGAAGTGTCATGTATTGGTCTTGCATTTATGACTGAACTCTTGGAATTGTCATGTATTGAACTTGAATATATGACTGAACTCATGAAAGGGTCAAGTATTGAATTTGCATTTCTGACTGAACTCGTGGAAGAATCATGTATCGAACTTGTATTTATGACTGAACTCATGAAAGTGTCATGTATTAAACTTGCATTTATATCTGAACTCATGGAAGGGTCATGTATTGTACATGTACTAGCATTTATGACTGAACTCATGGAAGGGTCAGGTATTTAACTTACATTTATGACTCAACTCATGGATGGGTCATGTTAAGAACTTGCATTTATCAATGAACTTGTGGAAGGGGTATGTATCGAATTTGCATTTATGAATGAACTCATAAACGGTCATGTATTGAACTTGCATTTATGAACGAACTCATGGAATGGTCAAGTATTGAACTTGCATTTATAACTGAACTCGTGGAACTGTCATGTATTGAACTTGCATTTATTACTGAACTCATGGAAGGGTCATATACTGAATTTGCATGTATGACTGAACTCTTGGAAGTGTCATGTACCAAACTTGCATTTATAACTAAACTCATGGAAGTGTAAAGTATTAAACATGCATTTATGAATGAACACATGGATGGGTCATGTATTGAGCCTGCATTTATGATGGAAGTGATTGAAGGGTCATGTATTGTACTTGCATTTTTGACTAATTGAATGGTCATGTCTTGTACTTGCATATGTGTCAACTATCATCCCTCACCATTTGCTTTTCTCAAATTATAAATCATTGGAGGAATTGAAGCCAACATTGAGAGTAAGCATCTTACCTTTAAGTATAAATTATAAGCTGTTTTAATCTCTTATCGCTGAAAACTGTCACAAAGGTTTTGTCTAAATTTGACAGATTGTATCAGATTTTACAAATGATTACCTTTAACCATCCAGTGTTGTGTACATTATTAAAAATATTTTGTTTTAAAACTTCTTAAAAAAATATCAACATATGATAACCAAATTTAGGAGATTTATCTGTGCATGAATATCTCTCAAGTTTTTTTCAATAACAAACACCTCCTTTTATGGATTTACTAAATATAGGAAAATCTTTAAACATCTTTTTTTTCAAATCAATTTTTTGCCACAGTTTTACTGAATTTAACAGAAAGGTTCCTTGCATCAAGTCCATTAAAGATTATGCAATGATGCAGATCTGCCATCCAGTTTGACTGCTATTACAAAGGCATAGAAAAACCCTTAAAAACAACCCTCAAAATTCTTGAAGCAGTTTTAACTTTTGTTTCTTCATGAGAGTATCCTAGCATAAAGTGCTGTTACAAATTTGTACAATTTATTTTGATTCGTTATCATCCATAGCTATTGCTAATAGAGAGAATAAAAATCTTTCAAGAGTTTTAAACAAATATTCCTAAGCAGAATTTGAATAAATCTGGCTGAAAACATGCTGGCATATATGTTCTTTCAGTTTATGTGCAAAATTCCCACCAACTTTCAGATCTGGTTGTCTTTACAAAAAAAAGTTAAAAATCTTGGGAAATATTTACAAAACTACTGTGAAGAATTAGACTGAATTGTTCTAGAATGCATCCTGGCATTTTAATTTTGTATAAATAACACAAATGTAATACTTAATGTCAGTGAAGATTCAAATAAATTTTTTAACGACTTCTTACATTAGCTGGTAAGTAGAATGGGACCAGGTTTTACAAAAGGCACCCTAGTTTTAAAGGTATTTAAATGTTTTACAGATCATACTGATATATTGTCAAATATATCTGAAGACTGACAGCCAGGTAATCAATCTCAGACCCACTAGGGCCCATTGATTTCTGATGAATGCTTCATATTCTGCTGCTTCGAATTCTTTTGGAAAATAGTCACATTTAAGTGGATTACATATATACAAGATTTACAACATCTTGTTATACCAGATTGGTAATGGGTTGTATCTATACAAGAGAAATCCAACATTGTTTTATACCAGACTGATTATGGATTGTATTTATACAAGAGAGATCCTACATCTTGTTATACCAGACTTGTAATGGATTTTATCTATACAAGAGATTCTACATCTTGTAATACCAGACTTGTAATGGATTTTATATATTCAAGAGATTCAACATCTTGTTCTACTAGACTTGTAATGAATTGTATCTATACATGAAATTCAACATTTTGTTATACCAGACTTGTAACGGATTGTATCTATACGAGAGATACAACATCTTGTTATACCAGACTGGTAATGGATTGTATCTATACAAGAGAAATACAACATCGTGTTATACCAGACTTGTAATGGATTTTATCTATTCAACAGATTCAGCATCTTGTTATACAAGATATGTTTAATACTTTAACAACTAGTCCCAACATAAAATGATCTATAAATATATTTCATATTTCCTTCTTATTTACATACTGTCATAAAAGCCATAATATACAAGGCAGATTTACGTAACCAGTTAATTGATTAATCTAGTGTGCCACATTTATGTCGCATGAAGATTCCCCCCTCCCCAACTTTCCAAACTCTGTACCATCAACATCATTTACAATACATCAAAGTGGGTGGTATTCTAGAAAATTAGACAAACGTAGCTCTATATCGATACCAAATAATGTTGACTCTCTACTTGCATAACAAATCACAGCCAGACAAACATAATGTTTGAGACCTGAATTTTGTATGGCCAAAAATTAGTGTGATTTGGATCCAAAGTTTGTCTATAGATATTACACTTATTGCCTGATGCCAAAAAGAAAACTATTCTGAACTACATTCAGACATGTAAAGGTCAGCTAAGTTTCAGATTTGGAGTGAAAAGTGGCACGGACACAAATATCTTGAATCCAATATGTTAAAACATTAGAAATAAGTAGTTCCACTTTTACCTATCTGCTCAAGTGTGAACCAAAAAGCTAAAACAAAACTGTGAATGCCTTTACAAACCTAGGCATTTAGATAAATGAAAATATTTTGGAAACGTATATAATTTGGATGTGAAATTATATCCAGGGGTTAATGAGTTCACTGGTTGAGGTTTACAAAGAAAATGTACTATCCAGCAAATGTTGAAATGGATGTGTAATTTTTTAAATTATGGAGCTCTTTCATTTGTAATGGATAGGCAGCGGTTATTCCTGAGATAAATATAGTACAGTCGAAAAGTATACTTGGAAAATTCCTGAATTACCTCAAACTTTATATGTATTACACTGTGCTTGAGAAAGTCTTCTAGAAAGAGGGCAGTAGCATTTGTTAAAGACCATTATCTGAAAGCCGGGAACAAGTATGCCCTCTTTTGATTACAGAAAGAAGAGGCAGCAGTTTTCTAACAAAATGGAAAAGACGTTTCTTGGAAGGAATAAGCAATTACCAACCATTTAGAGCTATACTGAACACATTTCCAATTCAGAGGATATGTTCTTCAGTTGCAAGAAACCCTACTGTGACAATAGAGCATTGGGCCATGTGACAGTCTTCATCTCAAAGCTTTTGGAACTGTTTCTATCATTGATTTGTAACATCACTGGGTTAACTGGGTAGACACTAATCACTTTGTTCTGACTAGAAGCCATCAGTCATGAAACTACTTGTCAAAGGTTACATACTGGCCATAACATCTGTCACCAGGTAAACACTGTTAAATGATCATGAACACCAGTCACAGGTTACCAAGCACTATACCAGTTACCACCACATACCAGTTACCAGTAGCTAGTCATAACTCACTCTGCATGAGGTATCAGTGACAGTGGCTTTTCATCCTGCATGCAGCAACCAATGAATGAGCATCATTGTGCATACACCAGCCAACAAACAAAATTTGCAACATCTTGGAATGGAGTTGAAGATTGATTTGAACCACCCATCATTCTCCATTCTGTCACATTATTAAATTACAGGGACAGTCTGCATTTATGCACTCCACTGGGAAAGGGATCTCGCTGATGTCTTCTCTATCACCAATTACCACGTTTCCAGTTAGGCCCTACAGTTTATGGTTTATTCCCTTTCGAAATAGGGATCATAGTTATTATTTGATGGTGTCAAAAATCTGCAGTGGGAGCCTGGAATTCAGAGACTGCAATTTCCATCCACATTCAAGATGTTATTTCCAAATCCCAGTCTTTCCTCTATACATAAATCTGAACTTTGTCATTAATTGGCGAAGGTACTAGAAAATAAATAAAGGGGCTGTTGTGCATGTCCCTGTGATACACATAATAAGTTGTTGTACATATAATAGACTTTTCTAGAACAGAAAGTTGATATATCTGGTACACAATAGTGATGGTTAAGATATAAAAAAAAATCATTTTATTCCCTGCAAATTTTGACCCTTTACACAGAGAATCTTTCTCAAATTACACGGTATGACATTACACTGAGAATCTTTCTCACCTTACAAGGTATGACATTACACTGAGAATCTTTCTCACTTAACATGGCATGAAATTATACTGAGAATTTGTCACACTGAGAATCTTTCTCAAATTACACGGTATGACATTATTCTTATTGATGCAGACCTAAAGAGCAATCATGAATGCAATGCTTTACAGGTGATTATATCAGTACAAATTTTGATTTGAATGATAATAATATGGATCTCTCAGTACAATTATATTTGGAATGAATAAATATGTTTCTATATCTACAAATTTTGATTTTAATGATATAACATTTTGTTCTAGATAAATCCTGTGTAACTACATTTATCTCAGTCATAATTGTATTGATCACGTATGATATGACATTACTCTGAGAGTATTTCTCACCTTACAAGGTATGATATTACACTGAGAATCTTTATAACCTTACAAGGTATGCCATTACACTGAAAATTCTTTGAGAAAGTGTGACCCTTTCTTTACTGTTTGTTCATTAACATATTAAAACACACTGTTAATAATAAAACAATGTGAATGATTATTATTATTATTATTATTATTATTATTATTATGTCATCATAAGGCAGAGCATATCATGTAATATTGTTGTAGATCTGTCTGTTCATTCAACCATCTGTTGACAGTGTTATTCCTGCATAATAGCTTAGTTCTCCATATTCCACAACTGCTACTAAACTTTGCTAGTTAGCACATCTATATGGAAATGATATTGATTTCATAGTAAAAAGATCAAAGGTCACAAAATCCGAAAAATTGTTTCCTCACAATAATTTGAGTTATCCACCATCTACAGTTGTACTGTGGCTTAGTATGATATATGTTGATTTAAAGGCTCTAAATGTCAAGTTTAGTCTGACTTAAGGTTGAAAATATGACTTAACTAAAATCCTTCAGTTCTTCATATTGATTGATTCACTGTATTGATGCAACCACACCTTGCGGATGACATGCACTTGTAAGGAAGAAACTTGTTGATTTGGGATAAAAAGGTGAAAATCCAAGAGAATTCTGACTGTATATTTTGCGCAGTAAATACCAGTCCAAATGAAATATTTCCTTCTCCAATTAGTACATGCCTTGCGAGAAAGAAAATAATTCAATTCCAGTCTGATTATTTATATGGTATATAGTGACAGACAATCCCTAGAATGCAAGAAGATTAGATTAATATGGTACATTTATATTATATATACATATAGATATGTATAGATAGATAGATAGATAGATAGATAGATAGATAGATAGACAGTGATGGGCAATTTCTAGAATGAAAGTGGATTAGATCAGTTTGGTTTATCGTTTCAGACAATGTCTCGAATGCAAAGAGATAAGATTAATATAGTATATAGTGACAGAAAATGTATAGAATTCAAGAGAATTAGATCAATGATGTATATAGTAATAATGTCTAGAATGCAACGTTATTAGATAAATATGGTATATAGTGACAGACAAGTCCTAGAATGCAAAGGAATTAGATTAATATGGTATATAGTGACATACGATGTCTAGAATCCAAGATAATTAGATTAATATGGTATATGTATATAGTGAAAGACAATCCCTTGAATGCAAGGGGATTACATTAATATGGTATATGATGACAGACAATGTCTTGAATTTAAGGAGATTAGATCAATATTTTCTATAGTGACAGACAATCTTGATGCTCAGCATTTAGAGGTTAGTGTTAGGACTGGTTGGCCTGGTGTAAGGATAACTTGACTGGGTGGAACATAGTAGTGCTACATGTCTGGGATATGATGCCCCAGTACTAGACATCACTATAAACTGCCCAGCTGATACATCATAGCAATATGACCGAAACATTCTTAATTTTACATTAAAGATGCGAATCACACACACACACACACACACACACATTATGGTGAACAGTGACAGACTATCTATAGAATGCAAGAGGCTCAGATTGATAAAGTATGTAATAACAGGCATGTTATTTCCAAGGTCACTAGGTCACTGACTTACATGTTTATTTCGAAATATATTGACAATGTACTGACAGACATGCTATTTCCAAAGTCCCAATGTCAGTAATTTACATGTTTTTTTCAAAATAGATTGATAAAGTATATACTGACAGGTATGTTATTTCCAAATTGATGTCAGTGATTCACATGTCTATTTAAAAAATGGACAGTAAATGTGTTCTTCATTGCTAGGTGTAATTTTGATACAATACACAATTTGGGGTGGCTGAGTGGTCTAAAGCGCTGTCCGTTATGCATCACTGCCACCTCACCTCTGTATGCGTTGGTTCGAGTCTCAGATTCGGCTAATGTGGACATGTGAGAAAGCTTGCCAGTAGCTTCACATGGGTCGGTGGTTCTTTCCAGGGGTTTTCCTGGGTTCTTCCTCCACCATCAAGACTGGGCGCCATGTATAGCCTATTGTGTGCTGAAAAATGGCATTAAATCCTAAAACAACAACAACAACAATACACAATTCAAAACGTTGTATGTCTGTACTTGGTTAATTTGAATAAATGCAACATTAATCAACAAATGTTTTATCATATGTAGTTCATAGGTTTGTTTTTGAAAGTTTTATGACACTATTATAATCAGTTTTTTTGTTGGTAATAATACAATTATAATCAGTTTAGATGACATGAAAAATGTATATAAAAATTGTAATCAGTTTTGTTGATATGGAAAGATGTATAATACAATTATAATCAAAGTTTTTAATTGATATGGAAAGATGTATCATGTGTTGTTATTTTATATATTAATTAGGTGATTTTGTATCTAATTGACTGAGCTTAGATCTTCCACTGTGGAAGCCTTAGTTTTGGTTGGATTTGAAGCAAACCTGGATTGTCTTTATTTGTGTGTGGATTTTTAACCCAAATCTCTAACCCTTTCCAGCCCCATTAATTTGGGGAAAAAATCAATCCTTTGTATCGTTAAGCTCTACACTAATCATAAGTAGCTAATGAATGAGATCCATAAAAAAGTGATTTTATGTATAATAAATAGTGTCAGGACATACATTTCAACTCCAATTTGTGTGATGGCATTTATGAATAATATGTTTAAGTTAAGAATATGTTTCCAAGTACTGAATTTTATCTACAGTTATTTGTCTTTCAGCATCTGCTGGCGCCATGCCATCACCACTAACCAGTGACACTGATAGGTTCATGTGTATTGCATATCTTCTAGTTGATGTCGGATCCAGGGTACTGAGACAACTTTTAAGTCATCACACAGTCACCTCCACCCGCACTCTGGCCCAATATCTGGCCCAAAACATGAATACTATCAACAGTCTTGGAAGGGTATTCAACCAATCCCAGATGGATATCATGTTTCCACCAAATGGTGATGATACAAACCTAGATGACTATGACATCACCCTTCTGTCCGCCCTCTTCCAAAACATTGTCCCAACTCTGAGTCAGCAAGAAAAGGACATGATCAAAAGACTACGAGAAGAGAGAAACAAGCTGTATGCTCATGCTATGTCATGCCAGATTAGTGCCAATGACTTCCAGACTTACTGGAATCACATCAGCTCAACATTGACAACTCTCAGTCAACACCGCAGGGACACTGCTTTTGAGGCTAAGATATTGCAGGATATTCAGAGCACTAAAGTTTCAGCAATCCCTGCTGGATCCTACCTAGATATACTCAAAACATGGTTTGGAAGGATAGAAACTGTTGAGAGTGTATTACAGAATGTGACAACAAGATTACAAGCACTGGAGTCAGGGGACTCCATAATATATCATAATGTGTTTGATGATTGAGTTTGGAATGAACTGACACTATCAGTACTACTTTTTTTATAGTTTCTGTGTTATATACAGTGTATAGAAATATGCAACACATAATCTAGCAATTCAGTGTCATGTTGAGTGTATAGAAATATGCTAGATGACAGTTCACGGTAACAGTTATAGTTAAATATAGTGTATTGAAATATGCGTGACATAATGTCAGTTCAAGGTTATAGGTAAACAGAGTCTATAGAAATTTGCTAGATATAATGTCAGTTCAGGGTTATAGTTATCCAGAGTGTACAGAAATATGTTAGACAATGGCAATTTAATGTTATTGTTATATTGGGATATAGAAATATGATAGACATAATGTGGCAGTTCTTTTATGGTTATATACAGCATACAGGTTAGACATACTGTACTATCATAGTTCAGTGTTATAGTTATATAATGTGTATAGCAATATGAAAGACATAGTGGCATTTCAGTGTTATAGTTATATAGAGAGAGTGTTTTAAAATATGCTAGACATAGTGGCATTTCAAAGTTATAGTTATAAAAGGTGTTTGGAAATATGCTAGACATAGTGGCATTTCAGTGTTAAAGTTATATTGAGAGAGTGTTTTGAAATATGCTAGACATAGTGGCATTTCAATGTTATAGTTACATAAGGTGTTTAGAAATATGCTAGCCATACTGTGGCAATTCATAGTTATAGTTATTTATATAGAGTGTTTTGAAATATGCTAGACAGATTGGCATTTCAATGTTCAAGTTCCTGTGCAGGTCAGTAACTCTAAAACTATTTTACTTGAAGTACTGTCGGAACTAATTTATTCAGTCCACATAAGAGGTCCTTACTTGATAAGCTATGATCACCATGGAAACGTTACTGAGGTTCGAATTATCCAGATTAAAATTTATTTTGCTTTGTATGAGATAGAAGACATTCAACGTGGGTTTGGTGCATGTGAAATTGAGACTAATCTGTGCCCTACTAGTGCCTATATATAATACATTCAACATGGGTATAGTATATTTGAAATTGACAGGCGTGAATGGCCTAACTGTGTCTAAAAAGAAGACATTAAATGTTGGTCTGTTGTATGTCAAATTGGCAGTCATAAATGCCCTAATATTTTCTACATAGAAGAATTTCAATAGAGGTGTGGTGTATTTGAAATTGACAGTCATCTATGCCCTACTAGTGTCTATATAGAACAATTTCAACAGAGGTATGCTGTATTTGAAATTGACAGTCATCTATGCCCTACTAGTGTCTGTATAGAAGACATTCAACATGGGTCTGGTGAATTTGAAATTGAGAGTCATCTATGCCCTACTAGTGTCTGTATAGAAGACATTCAACATGGGTATGGTGTATGTGATCCTATGTAAAGTAATAGATACTTATAGTGTCACTACTGACATTGATATTGAGTTAAGTTTAGGAACTATTTAGTCTGTTTATGCATATACCCAGAGCTCTAAATTAGCGGTAGTCCGCTATCCCGAGGCTAGTAGATTTCCCATCGGGCTAGTAACTTTCATAATGTTAATAGTCCAACGGGCTAGTAAGTTTTTGGTTATCAACAGTCAGCATTTGTTTACTCAATACCCTAATATAGACATGACTTCGGCCGATGTTCTTTAAATCAATGCAGTGCCCGTTGTAAACACAGTCATAAAATATTAGCATGTGAAGATGAAGTCAATTATGCCTTGGAAATGTGTTTCTATTACAAGAAGCCATCTGATTATGTGCGCTTCACTTAACAGCGCCAATTTAGGTCCCGTCAACTACAACGGAAGTTTGGAAATTGATCCGTCTTAATCTGATAGCGAATTAAATGGTATCACGCTTTATTCACGTGACCACAGTAACAAATTACGAAACGTTACACCACACATCAGAACATAGCATCAACTATTCAAAGAAATTAATTTACATGTTTGTTTCTTGAAGGTATTTTTTTTTTGCTTGCTCCAAGTCACAAACGGGAAAATCATATTTTACGTTTGCATCAAAATAATTAGAAGAATTAGATCAATTTATTATGATAACATTACTGACACATCATTTTCCAAGCAACAACTTTTTCTATGATAATAAGAATAGCTTTTATATTTTTCCCCCAAAAACGATTGAACAAATAATTATATACACGTGGAGATATCCAAGCATTAGATGAGAATTAAAATATCACATTGGCATCTAAAATTGAAAATATTCACACTTATTATTAATTAGGAACAATTACCAAACATACGTTATTAATGATGAGACTGTAATTGGAGCTGTTAAATACCACAGATGTTCGATGCGCTCTTGATGTGAAGAGGAAAAAAATCTAAAGAAACAAATGATACAGAGTGACAAAAATACCTTAGAAAAATATCTCAGGAATATTTTTGGTATTTTTGTCGCTATGTATGATTTTGTTCCTTTTGATTATTGTTTTCTTTTTCATTCACGCAAAGCGTCGAGGACCTGAGTTAAATACAACTCGCCGAGTCAGATGGCTTCGTTTCATGGGAGCACACATTTTCCAAGTTGAAACTAACATTATCTTTTGATGTTAATATTTTATAACAGTGTTTACTTTAGCCACTGCTTTGATCGTGCCGAACATCCGCTGAAGTCAAGTCTTTATTAGAGGGAAGCCATTTGATTGGGGGGGGGGCATAGACACGTGTTTTTAAACGGGATTCTTGCTCGGAATTTTTTTATATAAAGGACACTGTGTCATTCCTTTTCTTACTTCAAATAATTCGCGTCAGTTATACTGTAACATCTCATATTTTAAAACGAGGCACAATTCCCGCCTTATAAGACAGGCAAAATGTGGCTTTTTATAGAAGGTGGTCCGCCTCAGGAAAAAAAGCAAACGTGGAATGAAAATGACATAAAAGAGAGGAAATATTCTTATGAAAATGAAAAGCGTAATCGAATGTTTCAGAAGACATGGACAAAAGACAGGGAATGGCTGAATTATGATGAGGAAAAGAACATAATGCGGTGTAACTGGTGTATGGAATTCACAAAAACAAACACAGAGAAAAGTTCCAGTTTTGTTGCGAGTTCGAACTTTAAAATGGAATCAATGAACGCACATGAAAGCTTTGGGCAACACAAAAAGAGTTCAGAGAGAAAAGCAGCTATGCAGATATCACCAGAAGAATCGACCGCTGGAAAGATCTTGGAAAGTTTAAATCGGAATGTATTTGACTGGCTCATTAATTTGTTCAGAAATGCACATGCTATCGTAAAGAACAAAAGACCCTTCACTGATTATGTATGGATGTGTCAGCTGGATGCGATGAAAGGAGTTGATGTTGGAGAGACTTACAGGAATGATAAACAGGTTGTTACATGTACTCACTACATCGCTGAAAGTGAAAGACTGAAATTTGTCAAAAGTGTGATTGAAGCAAGGTTTCTTGCAGTAGTGTGCGACGGTTGTACTGACAGTTCAATTCAGGAAGAGGAAATTGTATATATAAGAATTTGCAAAGGAGGAGAGATTAAATCATCGTTCCTTGCAATCGATAGTGTGTAAAAGGCAGATGCTGAAGGAATCCTGAAGGTAATTACCACTGCACTGGATAATGCTGGAATCACTAATTGGAAAAACAGGATTGTTGCATTTGGTAGTGACGGAGCAAGTGTAATGATGGGCAAAAAGTTTGGAGTTGTATCTAAACTAAAAAAGATCCAACCAGCTTTAGAAGGTGTTCACTGCTTTGCACACCGGCTTGAGTTGGCATATAAAGATGTAGTGAAAAAAGTCTCCCGTTATACAAAGATGAACACTCTTTTGATGGGACTGTATTATTACTACCACAACAGTCCCCTCAACAGAAGTAATTTAAAGAGGTCATTTGCTGCTCTAGACGTATCACCAGTGATGCCAAGCAGGGTTGGAGGCACACGCTGGTTACCGCACACTGAGAGAGCTCTTGACAGCTTCTGGATAGGATATACAGCCATTAAGAACCACCTTGAATAAATATTTATCCTTAATTTAAAATTTAAATACCCATTGAAAATATATAATGCAGTTTGAAATGCACGGCTCTGTCACTCGCATATAATGCAACTGAATTCTAATGTAACAAATTATCATATGAAGATACGTTTCATGCATGAGTTTAATTGTACACAGTTTAATTTAAAAATTGCTTTCATTTTTTGACTTATATTAAAAGAGTATGTTTATTACTACTGCTTATTTATTCTTTATCCATATTATGTTAATTCATCCATAGTTTTAAAACTAAGAAGTAATGTTAGATTTTCACCAAAGGTTTTTTCTTGTTATCAGCTTCTTTCACAGAAAGGAGCTACATCAGATGCACTTGGAAAACCAAAGGTTTCTTGAAAATAATGAAAGAACCTGCTATGTTGAAATGTATGCTGTTCATGACAGATGTTGTATCACTTCTGTCCAAACTGTCATTAATGCTGCAAGATACAAGTGCTTCAGTTGCTGAAATCAAGCAGAAGTTGGATGCCACCATTTCCATTTTGAGGAAGTATAAATTCAAGTATGCTTAGCTAATTTATCTTCCTCATCTGAAGACTGTTACATTCCTTACTTATTTGAATCATACTGATTAGATTATATGCAAAATTAATTTTATGGCTTATCTCACATAATGCTTTTTATATTGATCTTTACATAATGTAATTATCATTTGTTAATCAATAAATATAAACCTCATTAGGTAAATACAATCATTTATGATTTAATACTCATGTCATTTCAGATGTGCTAAGAATATAAATTGTCACTTTTACATTTGCGCTTCAACAGTGAAATACAATATTCTAACCCCTGAATATTTTATAGGGATGGCCCTCGACTACGACAGCATGGCAGTATTTATATGCTAACAGGTGTAGACTTTGGTGAAGATGATATGATCCAAAGGACCAGAGAGGAAGTGAAAACATCCTTAATCTCATGTTTTGAGAACAGATTTAGTGATGCTCATGATGGTGTTATAGGTGCATGCAAGATAGCAGACTTCAAGATATTGCCAGCAGCTTCACAAGATAGTTCAGGTAATCTCCAATAATTATTACTGTTTTCCTCAGACGGTTGATTTTTTGCCCATTATTATATTATAGGCATCATATTTCTTCACAAATAAATTAGTTTTCTTAAAATGCAAATTGTTTGTTTAATACAGACTTTGGTGATGATGGCGTGGCAATTTTGGTGGAGCATTTCCGGCCAGTGCTTGTCAATGCAGGTGTGGATGCTGATGCAGTGGAATTGGAATGGGACATATTAAAGAGATTAGTCTACAGCAAGTAGGTGTATATTCAAATATTTAAAAATAAATACAAGAAACATCACTGATGCCAGATTTATTAAAAATTCTTTATTTAGCATAGTATATTGATTACAAAGGTAACCATTAAAAGAAATAAAGAAATCTTTTCTAAAACAATTCAATAAAAACATTATATAAGTACTGACCTTACTTTTTTCTTTATATAAATTTATTAAAATTTCTATTTATTAATTCATTCTGTTATCTTGCAGTTACAAAGATATCTATGCTTTGACTTGACCCACAGTTGTTAAATCATATGCTGCAGACTGCACGAATATTCTGGCATTGATTGACCTCATCCTGACAATCCCAGCTCACTCTGCTGATGCTGACAGGGGTTTCTCAGAGATAAAAATGGTGAAGAGTGACTGGAGATCTTGTTTGCGACCTTGGATTCTGTTCGACCTACTCTTCATCATGTTTCATACAAATGACATTCCAACATATGATCCATTATCAGCAAATACATTTGTGGAATGTTTCAGGGAGACGAGTAAGGAGACCAGAACAAACCCCATATGGACCCAGAGTGCAGGTGGAGGACGAGAAATGACACCTGGATCCCTTTCTGGAATTGGATCCAGATTATCTTGATAAACAAGAAATGTGAATTTATTGATGATTTAAAGTAGAATTTATACTTCTGTACTTCTACATTTTATATGATAATGCTATTTATGAAAGAAAATTGTTGTTAATCTCAATACGAGTGTGTGATATTGTTTTGAGGACAGGGCTAGTAAATGTTTGGCAGAGCTACTAAATTTCTCAGTACACTAGTCCTTCTGGCTACCAGGAAATTTGTGTTATATTCAGGGCCTGATACCCACATTCATGATAATATTATATACCCACATTCATGATACTTGCATATACCCATATTCATGATATTTGTATATGTCTATATTAATGATAACTTCATATAACTTCATGATTGTGGGAATCATGATAATTGTATATGTCCATTGTCTAATCATGATAATTGTATATATCCATTGTTGTTCAATAATGATAATTATATATACCCACATTCATGATACTTTCATATACCCATATTCATGATATTTGAATATGACCATATTAAAGATAACTCAAATACCCACATTCATGATAAATTGCATATACCCACAGTCATGATAATTGTAGATATCCACATTCATGATAATTTCATGTCCCCATATTCATGATAATTGCATAAACCCACATTCATAATAATTGGATATAGCCACATTCATGATAATTGGATATACCTACATTCATGAGAATGTGGAATTTCAATTTGAATTCACTTGCCAGTAAGAGAACTGTATAGTAGAGGAAGATTCCTTTATTTGTGTATATATTAATTCATTTATAAAATATTTTACCTGTTTATTTTACAGATAAGTTGTGATTTGTGATTAAAGAATAAAATGACATGACTGGCAAACTGTATTCTTTTTGTTTTTTTATAGTCCCAGCCCTGGCAGGAAATATTTTAAAACAAAGCTGAGAAACACTATGAAAAACCCTGAGCATTGGCAGGAATAATACTATCCCGCCTTGGCAGGAGCATCTGAAAGTCCAGCATTGGCAGGAAAGGTCTAAAAATACTCTTGGCAGAAACAGTGAAACACCAGCCTTCGCATGAACATTTTAAAACTTTGCCTTGACAGGAAGATTTTAAAACTAGCCCTTGGCATGGATATTTAATGTCTTGTCAGTGTTTATGCAACATGCTAAAGCAGGTTTTATAGGATGTAAAAAAAAGTTGCCTTGTTCCATTCTCCCTTAGATATATTTAGTTATACAATCTATATATTGATTTGTGTTCTTTTGACTTCTGTTTATCTCTGTCAGTTCTTTCTTGCATTTGTCTCTCCATCCATCCATTAACATATTGATCTTTCTGTAAGTATACTTTTCTTTCTTGCATTAACTTCCCATAAATCCATATATATTATTTCTATGTATGTATGATAGTATATCTAGGATTTCTGCTTGCAGTTAGTTATCTTTCCATCAGTCAATTATTTGGGGCCTCGAGTGGCCGGGTGGTCTAAAGTGCTGTCCGTTACGGACCACTCCCATATCACCTCTGTCTGTGTGTGTTCGAGTCTAAGATTCGGCAAATATAGTTATGTGAGAAAGCTTGCTAGTAGCTTCTCGTGGGTCGGTGGTTCTTACCGGGGGTTGCCCAGGTTCTTCCTCTACCATTAATACTGGCCGCCATGTATAGCCTATATTGAGCTGAAAATGGCGTTAAACCATAAAAACAAAACAAATTCCCCGTCAATCCAAACATTACAAAGTTTGTTTTATGCATCAAATTATGTTTTCGCTTTCAAATTATACATATCTGGAAGGCATAATTTGCTAAATTTCTATGCAATTAAAGTTTTCATCTTTGAAATTAATCCTATGTTGCCACTGTAAAGATATATATATATATATATATATATATATATATATATATATATATATATATATACTGACTTCATCACGTGACATCATCTTACATCTTGGATACTTCACTAAGATTCGAACTTTGGAATTATTTGGACATTTTATTACCAGGACTTTTGCAATTTCTCTAGTGGATAATATTTTGAATTATATTTGCATTAATTTTGGAATTGATCCTTAAAACCATCAGTTTATTTATCTTTTCTGGAAAATATTTGTGCTCAATAAATTGTTTAAGTCCTAACAAGCTTGTTATTTTCAGTCTTTCTATGTTACTGTTTATTCGAGCATAAGCATGTAACAAAATATATATATATGTATACATATATACATGTATATAATAATAATAATAATAATGAAGACTTTGTATAGCGCCTAATCTTTCGAAGCTCTAAGCCTTTTACATCATCAACAATGATATGACTACACTACGGAACAACAAATGACACAAACAATGAAATTGGTAAACATAAAAAGATGCTGAAAACATATAAGATACAAAACATGATTAGGTCGCTAAGTTTGTCCCTGCAGTCGAAACAGGTGAGTCTTCAGAGCACTCTTAAAAGGGACCACTGTGTCTTTGTGTCTAATTTCAATGGGCAATTCGTTCCACGTTGCCAGGCCCTTGTGTGCAAACAAACGTCCATATGACTTTGTTTTCACCTTTGAAACAATGAGTATACGATTATCAGAAGAAGAGCGTAAGGATCAAGCTAGTGTATACACATGGGTGACGCTGGATAGGTATGTTGGACTGGAGTCTGTCATTGAAACATAGCACAGAGAACAAATTTTGTGTTTGATTCTTATCGAATTGATAGCCAGTGTAGGGTACAGAGCAGTGGTTAGGTGTGCTCTGATCGAGGTATGATCCGTGCAGCTGTGTTTTGAACTTTTTGAAGTTTCTAGAGTAAACATTGTGACGAACCAGACAGAATTGAGTTACAATAGTCCAGTCTTCAAAGTACTAATGAACACACAAGTATTTTAGTGGCATCGACTTAAAGATATTTACGAATTGAACTGATGTGTCTCAAATCAAGATATGCAACCTTGCATATGTTCATGACATGTTGGTGCAATGTGAGAGTACTGTGTAGAGTAACGCCTAGGTTCCGTACTGACTGTGAGAATATAATGTTGGTGTTGCTGATATTTATTGTCTGAGGTAAAGGATGTGAATGACAAAGTCTTTGTATTGTGATCCGAATAGCCTCAGTTTTATCATCATACATCTGATTCCAACAGATTCCTGTTGAACACCACAACATACGTCAACTGGGCTGGAGTGTATTCCGTTTGCAGATATAATTTGTGTCCTGTTGACTAGGTAGGACTTGAACCACTGTAAGGCTATATTCTGAATGCCAAATACATGCTGGAGACAGTGAAGTAATATATCATGGTCTATTGTGTCAAATGCTGCTGATAAACCCAGGAGAGTGAGGACTGTAATCTCTCCACTATCCAAAGCAGAGAGAATGTCACTAAATACTTTCAGAAGAGTAGTTTCCGTACTGTGGCGAGGGCGATATGCAGATTGTACATTGCTAAAAAGACTGAATTCAAATGAGATACAAGTTGAGTTAGAACAACCTTTTCTAAGATGTTTGATATGAATGGGAGATTATAAACTGGGCGGTAGTTCTTTAAATTGTTATGGTCCAGTGTTGGTTTCTTCAGCAGTGGCTTTACGATGGCAGTTTTGAAAAATTATGGGAATTCCCCTGATGAGAGAGAGATATTAATAACATCAGTTAGTGAAGGCAATATTGGGTCTAAGCACTCAAGCAGCAGTGACGTCGGAATTAGATCCAGTTCACAAGACTTTGGTGCACTTTTCATCACGATTGTAATGACTAATTCAATAGAAACCTGTTCAAATGCTCCTAACGGTTGTCGCTGAAATTCTGCATCATAACTGTATGGTGACGAAATCAGTTGAAATTGTGCTGTCAAGCGAATCTCTAATGATTTCTACTTTGTCATCGAAGAAATTTGCAAATTGGTCTGGTAGGTCTAGTGGAGAGAAGGTTGTTGGAAGTGGTGTACATTTGTTCCTTGACATTAGTTTGTAATTTATCTCTAAGAGCTCTTTGCAGCTGGAACTCTCCGTGATCTTAGTACTGTAGTGGGATGATTTGGCTAAATGGACTATGTTTGTGACGTTCTCCTTAGAGTTTTCGTAGATTTGTTAATGAATAGTGAGTCTGATGGAAAGCCAAAGCCTTTCTGCTTTTCGGCAATGTCTTTTAGCAGTGCGAAGCTGGTCCCTAACACTGCTATATCATGGAGAACACTTTTTTTTTTATTGATACTCTGCATTGGGTAGCTGGGGCATGTTTTTCAAGCAATGAGCGCAGGCAGTTATCAAGTTGTTCCGCTGTTGGATGTAAGAAAGTTGTTAGGTTTTCTTGGATGTCATGCATGAATTTGATTCTAGTTATCATACGGAGGTTTCTCATAGTAGCAAATAGAGGTGGAGGGTTAGGGACTGATACATCGAGATGGCATACAATGCAGAGGTGATCCGATGCAAGTTCGTGGGATACAAGGGTGGATTGCAGAATATTATCATCAGGTCTATAAAGAAACCAGTCTAAAATGTGACCAAAGTAGTAATATGGGATACCCTGGGGACAATGGAAAATCCAGTCAAAAACAGCTTCGGAACGTCTGGGGACAAGATTTCTGGGGACAATGGGAAATCCAGTAAAAAAAGCTTGGGACACTCCGGGGACAATAGGTCGTGGGACACTCTGGGGACAAGGGAAATTTAACATTTTGGGACTGTCTAGGGACAAGGGAAATTTAAAATGGTGGGACTGTCTAGGGACAAGGGAAATTTAACATGGTGGGACTGTCTAGGGACTAGGGAAATTAAACATGGGAGATATTATTTGTATTTGTATATGGGACTGTCTAACTGTCTAGCGAGAATTGGAAAATGGAGGCAAAGAAAGCTAAGATCTTTTCGAGGCATATGAGTGGCCCTGAAAAGGGCCTTTGGATACTTCTTTTATTTTCTACCGTTGTTCCACCACCTTTTGAATTTACCATTGATTCCCGTTTCCTTTTTGTTCTCGGGAATCCAGTCAGGATGTCCCATAGCTCTAAATTTCTCTTGTATCTTTATCCAATTGTTATTTAATCTTTCAAATTCCATTCCTCTTTCTTTGTTTTGTTTTTGTTTTCATTGTCCTTTCTCTCCTTACTCCAGTTATCGTTTATCTTCTTCACTTCTTCTAATAGCTCCTTTCGCATCAGTGCTTCAGCTTTATTGAGCGGGTCCAGACCATTTTAGATATGGGGGAACTCTGGCAAGATATTATCCAAAAAGCACTTTACGTTTTCGACAATATATATCACTTGCTTCAATGTCCCCACTCTAACATAAGGTGGGTTAATGCAGCCTCGTAGCTTTTTGGCTTCTTCTTCTAGCATTCCTTCTAAGAGCTCCCTGGCTATTTTCAGTCTTTTTGCAAAGTCCGGGCTGTTCGTAAACTTCCATTTATTATGTAGTTTTTCCACTTCATATTCCCCGTCTAATATCCATAAATAGCTGTGTCTTAAATTGTTGAATAAAGTTGATGCTGTCACCATCTTCTATGGTTATTCCTTGGAATGGTTCTAATGTCGAATGAATGAATGAATTTTAGTTTTAAAAGAAACCGGCCACGAAGGGTCATATGTTCACTATTTTACACTTCCAATTAATATGGTTGTGATTTAGATTTTCCCGTGGGGAAGGAATGGTGCCACATCCCCAAGGGCGTTTATGCATACAAGTATGCTATTTAATTTGGTCGTCATGCCGCATCCCTGTAAGGGGCTATCGATGTGAATGTAAGACCTAGGTGAGTGGGAATAGAACAGCCACGCACTCAACCCTATCAACCAGTCGGAAGATGCAGAGCTAGAGGTGCAATATCACCAAATGATGACTAGTAAAAAATGGTTTCCACTTATAGCCATGTGCTGGTGGAACTTGCACGGTGATGTCGTTCGTCTTGCACGCCCTAGCCTTATCAAATCGAGTCCAGTTGTTGCTAGTGGACATCCTATACCGATATTGTGTAAGCCACCTGTGCAATTGAGTCAATCTTTCAAGTTATATTTTTTCCTAACATCCTAACATTCCAATTTTGTCTAGTACAGAGTGTACATTTGGTGTTTTCCCTATCAATTTTGTAAACTAGGTATGTCAAGTGACATGTGGAAGTTGGTCAATGTCAGGTTAAAAGAGTTGTTAATTTTGATGGTGGAGAGCCAAAAATGATCGAGTTTGATTTATGAAGAACGAGATTGTCGAATAGAGAGCCAAAAGGAAACTCTGTAAATAAATGGCAATAGCCTTTAAAAGGGCTTTTGGATGGAGTGTTACAGGGTGTAACCGATGGTCCCTCATTCCGTCCGGTGAGTCCCTGTGTCCTTCTTGGGTGTCTTGCTTTTGTAGTTCCTCCATCTAAATGTTGCCTCCTCCCGTCGTATCAATTCCGTGTTTTCTTTTAATAATTTGGAATACTTTGTGCTGTTATTAAAGTAGAGTATACAACCCCATATGACAGCCTAATTTCGCGTTGGAAGTTATTCGACGTAAAAATTTAAAGTAATTAAGGTTATTGTGTAAGAAATTTATTGCAGCAGTTTGCTGTCGTGTTAGATGGTTAGGTATTGGCCATCTGAATCATGTTATAGGCCTTAGTTCTTATAGCTTAGTGTATTATGCAGCCTTGTGCTGCGGGGCCTGATAGTCTGGTCTTTGACTACCTTGTAGTAATATTATATTGAGGATCTGAATTAGAGTAAATAAATTTATATTGCAACATTGTGTCGCTGGGTCTGATAGTCTTTGGACTTTGAGACTACCTCATAATATATATTTGAGGCTATAAAATGGGTCACGATTTTAATGGTCACATTTTAGTCCATGACGATATCCCGGATTGTTGGGGTTCTACATTCACTTTTCATATTATATACTATTCACAAACAATATCATTTACTATCCAAAATCACACCATTTACTAACCACACACGCATGGGAAGCAGCCAAAACAAATCATATAATTTACTATTTGAAATCACACCATTTACTAACCACACACATGGGGAAGCAGCCAAAACAAACCATATCATTTACTATCCAAAATCACACCATTTACTAACCACACACACGGGAAGCAGCCAAAACAAACCATATCATTTACTATCCAAAATCACGTTATCTACCATCCACACACACACACACACACACACACACACACACACACTATTATATCAGTAAAGAGTCAGTGTTTATAATTACACTACTCTTCTCTCATACCCATTGGCAATTTGAACATTCTATTTTCTAGACATTTGGTTAGCCCTGTGAAGGGCTGTCTTTTTAACTTCAATATGCACCTGGCTAATGCTGGCACCTCCCAGGTCTAGCCCCGAACACACATCTCCTACTCCAATCGTTCTCCCAATTAACTCCTGTGATTGGGAGTGCAGAGGAAGCTTGAGTGGCTTCACTATCCCAATCTTCCGTTTCAGGGATAGTGAAAGCCTCTTCATGTCTTCCTCTATTCCGCAACCGTAGATGAGGCTGTGGTTGTTGCGACTAAGGCTGCGGTTGTTGCGTCTGGGGTTGTGCCTGTGGTTGACGAGCTGCTTTTGGTGGTGAAGTCGTCCTCACCTCAGGCTTCACCCGACAGGCTTTAACCATCATGCGGTGACGCAAGATTGGTCGTCTCTTCTCCTCTTCTTTTATTTTTCTTTCCTCCTCTTCTTCTTTAATCATGGCCTGTTCTGCTATGGCCTCCATTGCCAGTTCGTCCAGGGACGTCTAGCATTCTCCAGGTGCATTTGAAGCTCCCTCAATTTTTGCAGTCTGCTCATCTTCTTTAGGTCGATGTGACAACGATGGGTAGCCAGACTGACGAGTGCTTTATTTTAAAATATGAATTAAGGTCGCATGCGCAACTATGTGCTTTCGCGACCAGTTAATGCCTCGGGCTATTTGATTGGTCGGGACCAAAGGTAACTTTGACTACACTAGGCTGTGTTGTCGCAGTCTCCCCGGCACCCGCTTTAAATTGCAGTCTCGCCTTAGAGTAACATGTCTTGTCACGGCAAAGCAGGAAGGCACCCGGTTTAGGAAAGCTAGTTTGTCAAATTGTTTCACTCTAGTTAAAGACATAATCCAATCGGTTTGATATCTTATTACTTCTAAAATGAAGTAATAAGTATTTGTGTAATTAGTGAATTGCCAAATAGTTTAGTTGTACTTTACATCAGGGTGAGAATAGGCCGAGCTTGAAATCATGATTTCCAACATGTAATCAGAACCCTTGTTACGTAAAAGTAGATAAAGTCCAATGGATCAGCCATGTTTTCGTCGACAATCAGGTTAGCCTATTTCTGTTTCTCCACACTCCTGGATGTTGCCATTGTTTACGCTTGAAACGCCATTATTTCTAATGTAGTCCAGTTTTACTATAGACAGAAAAAATACCAATGTGTAAGCCACCTGTGCAATTATATCAAATCCATATAGTCATAGAATTTTTCATCTTTCCTATCAATAAATATTTCTAGTGCATATTGTATATGTTGTAGGTCGTTAACAAATTTAATTGCTAAAATGTCTTAGCGACATAAATGAGTGTAGTCACTGTTAGGTATTTTAGCTTGTTAATTTTGAGCGGTGGTCAAAATTGATCAAGTTAGATTTCGAGAAAGAGATTGTTCGAAAAGGGTTCTCATACCAAATGAGAACCCTGGGGAAAAAATGGAGTTGGAGTGGAGTGTGTTTGGTGTTATTTCATTTCTTCCTTCTTCTTTTTATCTTCTTTTCCCTTTTCTCTTTCCCACTTTCTTCCTCTAACCTTCTTCCCTGTTTCTTTCTTTTTCCTTCTTCCCTCCTTCTTTTCCCTTTCTTTTTACTTTTTCTTGTCGGTTGGTTGGTGTTATGTTTCCTTGAGCTATCACTATTTGATCCCTGTCTTCTCATTACACTTGTATTTATCTTGCCACTTGTCGGTTGACTGGTTTTACTGTACCTACATTGTGCCACTACTTAATGTAATGTTCTCTATTTTTCCCCCTTCTCTTTCTTCGCTTTCTCCCCTTTCTTCCTTTTTCCCTCGTATTAAAATGTTTATATTATTCCCCCCCCCCCCCCCCTTTCCCTTCCTTTCCCCTTTCCTCTTTCATTTTATATATTTATTTTAGGGTTTTGTTAAGTGGTTCTGCTTTTTTTTTAAGTTAGCAATATTACTATCCGCTCGCAACCGCTCCGGTGGCCTAGTGGTTAGAGCGTCCGCCCCGGAAGCGGGAGGTCGTCGGTTCGATCCCCGGCCGAGTCATACCAAAAACTTACAAAAATGGTATTAACAGCTGCATCGCTTGACGCTCAGCATTAAGAGGTTAGTGTTTGGACTGGTCGGCATGGTGTCAGGATAATGTGACTGGGTGAGACATCATGCTACATGTCTGCGGCATGATGTCTCAGTGCTAGACATCACTATAAACTGCCTCACTGCAGACATCGTAGCGATATGACTGAAAAATTGTTAAAGCTACGTTAAAAATCCTAATCAAACAAAAAAACTATCCGCTCTAGCCCCTTTAGCAGATATGGCCTTATTAATTATTTATTTATTTGGTAGTTACGATATTTATTTTTTGTCTGTTATTTTAAGGCATTGTTACGTGGGTCTGCTTTTGAGTTAGCGGTGTTATTATCTGCTCTGGCTTCTTGATTGATAAATATTAACTCTATGGATATGTTTATGTTTATTTATTTATTTGATGGTTTTGATATTTATATTTTGTGTTTTATTTCTATTGATGTTAGGTAATTAAGTATATTTATATAGGTAGTATTTACGTTTTTGTTATACCTTTTATCTAGATTTTGGGAGAATGATGTAACTGAGTCAAGTTTTCTTTGTTGTAGTTGGAGGACGGTACGTTGTCGATGGTATTTATGACATATGTTGAATACATGTTTCAATGTTTCAGTTTCTGGACAGTGTGGACATTTATCCGGCGTGGGTCCTGTACATATATGTTTCATAAAGCTGCCATTTAGTAGTGTTTTACCTGTTCTGATTCTGTTGATGATTTTAATATCAATGGCTGCCAGGCTTTTTGGTAAACGTTGGGTTCTAGTGACCTCTTTTTGAAGTTGATATAGATGTCTATCCTTTGTGGAGTTTTCCCATTGTTGTTGCCATTTATTATTAATTCTGTTTCTGACTTGACTATATAGTTCCTGAGTGTTGTACTGTACGGGTTCAATTTGGTCTTTCATCAGACTGCTTTTTGATGCTTGGTCTGCTTTTTCATTTCCAGGCAAATTGATGTGAGATGGCACCCACAAGAAGTGTATGGTTTGGTGTGATTTATCTGCTTCCCTGATGGTCAGCATAGGGTCCTCTAGCAGGTTTTGTCTACTTTTGGAATTACCTGTTTCAATACCTTCAAGTACACTGAGTGCGTCTGTTATGATGACGTTCTGCTTTTGATTTTGTGTTACTATCCATTTTAGGGCTCGGTTGATGGCCCAGAATTCCGCGGTATATATGGAACAGTCATCTGGTAGTCTTGTCGTAAATGTGATCTGATGTTCTGGGATCACTACCGCTGCAGCCGTTCTATGTACTTCTTTAGATTTTAAGCCGTCAGTATAGATTTGTACATATCCATCATAGTTGTTGTTGACGAGGCTTTGTACTTGTGTTAATGTGATATTGGGGTTGTCACGCTTATGTACCAGTTGGAGTGCTGTTAGGTTGATGTTAGGCTGGTTATTTCTCCAAGGTGTGGGGTCCTTGATAAGTAGTTGTTCTGCTTGGAGTTCTATTTGATTGAGTTCTTTGCAGAGTGTGTGTATTTTGTTAGCTGCTGGAGGATGTGATACCAGTCTTGAGCTAAAGATGGTTTGACATTTACTTATTATTTTTCTGGTGCGATTGATCTTCTTATGTATCGAGTTTCTACGGGCGTATCTAAGTATGTGTTCTTCTCTTCTCAGTTGTAATGGTGGTTCACATGCGAGGATTTGTAGTTCTTCCAGGGAGGTGTTCAGTAATGCACCAGTGCAGAGTCTAAGTGCTCTATATTGGATGCTGTCTAGTTGTCTAAGTGTTTCCTTGTTGGCTGAGGAGTAGATCTGGCAGCCATAGTCTATCTTAGCTCGGATTAAAGATTTGTAGATCATTAGGATAGTTTGCTGATCAGCTCCCCATGTAGTACCTTTGGTGTTTTTAAGTATGTTTAGATCTTTGTGACATTTTTGAATAGTTTGTTGTATGTGTGGTTTCCAGTTCATTGTTTCATTTAGTAGCATTCCCAGGAAGTGGGTCTCTTTTTGGAATTGGACGGGCTGTGACAAGGCTTCTCTTACTTTGGTTTTAAAGGTTCTTCCCGTAAGGAAGTTTGCTATCCAGCGGTGCATTCTTCCTGTTATGCCAAATTGGTTGAGTTGAGAGATGAGGCCATTGGTCCAGACTAGGTCGAAGGCTTTCTCTAGGTCTAGAAATATTGCTATTAGGTGTCTATCTCTTTTCCTTTTGGCATTAAATGCTAATTTTGATGTTAGCTTCCAGACGGATTAATTCTTCAAGTGTAGATCGTTTATTCCTAAATCCACTTTGGGTTTCAGCCAGTAGTTGATTTTGTTCAAGGTGGTGTTTTAATCTATTGTTGACCATTGTTTCCATTACCTTACAGATTGTATTTGTTAGTGAAATAGGTCTGTAGGAGGTTACTTTAGTAGGGTCTTTGCCTGGTTTTGGTCTGCCTATGATTATGGCTCACTTTCATAGTGTGGGGATGCGACCTGTTCTCCATATCAGATTTATTAAGTCTAAGGTAATGCTCTGCATATTGGGTGGTGATTGTTTGTATATTTCATAGCCTAGGTTATCCTCTCCTGGTGATGTACTTTTTTTGTGCTGAGGGCTTGTATCCATTCTTTCGGATTAAAAGGGTCATTCAGTGGCGAATCTCTGTTGTCTCGATCTTTGAAAATGTGGGGAAATTCTTTTTTTAATGTTGATTTTTGCTGTAAGAACTCGTGTTTGTGATTGTTATCGCTGCTGGAGTTAGCGAAGTGTTGGGCTAACTTCTCTGCTACTTCCATGTTGTGTTTTGTTCCCTGGATTTTCGGCGCTGTTGTGGGTGTTTTTCTTTTCATGCCTTTTATTTTATTTCAGATTTTTTTAGTATTTGTTTTATGATTGAGCGTTGTGCAGTATCTTCTCCACGAGTCCTTTTTTGCCTCATTTATTACCGTCCTAGTTTTAATTTCTGTTTGTATGTACATAAGAAAGTCAGAGGCGGTTTTTGTGTGTTTAAAGCAATTTAAGGCAGTTTTTTTTCTTCTTTTGAATGGCAATTCTGCAATTTTCTGTCCATCAGGGGATTGCAGTCTGTTTATAATGGAAACCTGTTGTTTTTGGTATACTCTTATTTGCCGCTTCGTTTATAATTTGTATGAGATTTTCATAATATTTATTTGTATCCTCATCTTGGATTTCCGCAAGGTTTACTAATTTAAGCTTGTCTTTAAAGCTGTTCCAGTTTGCATTTTTGAGTTTCTATCTTTGTTGTGTTTTTTGTTGCTCCGTTGGGCACGAGACGTATATGGTGGTACATAGGGGGAAGTTGTCGCTGCCTAATGTAGAATGTTGCATCACTTCCCATTGGGTAATTACAACCAGGCTAGGCGTCGCAATGGTGAGGTCAATGGTAGAGAGTTTGCCTTGGCTGGGGTCTATACGTGTGGGGGTTCCGTTGTTCAAAAGTTCTAGTTGTTCTTTTGTTATGTATTTTATGATGTTTTTCACTCTCGTATCTGTGCGGTAACTACCCCATTCTGTGCGATGTGCTTTGAAGTCGCCGCAGATAATAGTGTTTGTGCCACTTTTCTTGAATATTTGTTGAAAAAGTTGGTTGTTGTTTCGGCTATTTTGTCCTGGATCGGTTGCTTCTTTATATATATATATATATATCACACATATATCACATATTTTGTCCTGGACGAGTTATCACTGTAACAGAATTGTTACCGAGAGGAGGGTGGATTAAATGAACAATACAAACACAATTTGTGAAAGAAAATATAAATTTATGTAATAAATTATAAATGAAAAAAAATACAGATGTAACAACACAATAATTCATGCACTCAACCCACAATTACACTCACAACCATTCACAATACATGAATAAATTAAATAACAATACAAAAGGAATCACAAATGTAAAGGGATCTCTTGGATTATACACAGATCCAAGAATCCTTTACGAAAGTTAAATAAATGCAAGTATGATTTACGAAAAAAAATAAACACAAACGACTAACTATCTATCGCACGATGGATTGCGATAACTAGCACGATCATATACTTGTATTCAATCAAGTTGCTAGCTTTTATTGATATCTATGTGATCACTTGAAATATTATTGCGATCTGACATAAGCATGCAAATACAACAATGTATTAAATTATATTACAATTTCAATACACCTATGTGTCTCCCCTGTATAACCGCACGATTCAGCAACAGTTGAATCGTCTCCCAGTTTCCCCGAGAACCGAGGGTTGACCAATACTATTATCGGACGTTTCCCTACACGGATCCACCACAGTTATACGTTCAGACAGCATACAACATCTACCCGAACCAACGGTTCCTCACTCCCCTAGATGTCAACCCGGACGTTTTACAACTCTAAGACAGCTCCGACACTCGGACTTCTAGCTTTCCGGATATTTACACGTTACACAGATATTGACGAACAGACAGTTCGACACACAGACAGATACTTCAATTCCGTTTGCACAAATTAACGGCACAAGCACATTCAGATATTTATACAGAGATGTTCCAGAACAAACAATAGATGTCCCACAACAAATCAAACGATATCAAAGACGTTTATCAAAAGATGGTATCAGATGTGTTTAACAGCTACGGTATCAACGATGTTATTAGCAGCTACGGTATCAACGATGCTATTAGCAGCTACGGTATCAACGATGTTATTAGCAGCTACGGTATCAACGATGTTATTAGCAGCTACGGTACCAGAAACAATGTAACAACTATGTTAGCAGCTACGGTATCAGAGACGGTATCAACGATGTTATTAGATGCGCTATCAGTGATGAACTTCTACGGTATCAACGACGGAATCAGCTGGAATCAGACTGAATCAACGACGGAATCAACGACGGAATCAACGACGGAATCAACTATAATAAACAAAACCAGACTAATAATAGTTGTCTCAAAAATAATCTAAGCCGTAGATTACGATATTGTATTTATAGTCTAAAAGTGACTAGTAATTCCAAATATTCCACGTTCATTGCAATAAAGGCATCATTATACGAAATGATAATCTGAATAAAATTCACAATAAAACGAAATGTAATTTTAACACTCACCCCTTTGGCTGGAGATTTGCAAGACGAGGTTATCTATCCTTCGATTAGATATTTGGGTTCCCGTAAAAAATTATGATAAATAGTTCGCCTTATATACTCTCAATAGGTGAACATAAATCACATCGAGCTTGCCGTACACCACGTAAAACGAGTATTTCGGATTTCATGTAAATTACAAATTGGCACATGCAAATCGTTACACGCCACTTAATCACCCCAGGTAATGCGTGTACGACGAAATCAAGAAAATGGTGAGTTTCGTTTGCAATTCAAGAACAGAAATCAGTTCAATTTTCGCCTAATTCTGTGACAATCACAAGCGCGGACGTGAAGGAAAACACCCCATACGATCCAAAAACATTCTTATCCCTATTATCACCAAAACACGCGAACTTAAAAGAAAACACTCACTCACTTTTTACTTTACTCACATAAATTATAAATTTAACAAGCTATTTTGACAAAATACGTTATGCTTATAGACGCACTTCAAAAAAGTGAAAAGAGATTGTGATTATAGACTCACTTATATTTTTTTCTAACTTCCTCGCATACCATTAGCAAATTGAATTATTAATTCTTTTCGAGAATATTGGGTAGCCCTGAAAAGGGCTGCTTTTTGTGTGTACGAGGAGGGATGACAATTTTTTATCGTCTAAGATTGCGTCCTCGTTTGGCAACAGGAAAGGGTCTGCTTCTTAGGAAAGAGAAAGAGAACTCTTTCGTGTCCACAAGGCAGTCGACAAAACTTCTGTCTGGTTCCTTCTGCTGTTGTTGCTGCTGCTGTTCTCTCTGCTCTCACTGCTGCCTCTGAAGTCTATACTTCTCAGTCCATTCTTTTTTGTCTTTTTGAATTTCCTCTTTGAAGAGTTCTTTTTGAGGTCTTCCGTTACTTGCAGCATTCTAACATTCTCTATCTTTTCAGGCTTTGGCATCAGAATGTGTCAAGCTTCGTTCAGCTTAGATAGTCTTGAGCACATCTTTGTAGGAGGATGAGTCAAACAATGGATGTCCAGACTGAATGAATGAATGAAAGTTTAATTATAGTGAATCCGGCCATTAAGGTCATTTGTTCACTAGTTTGGCCATCATTTATTAAACTAATAAAAGTTTTTGATGGCTGGTTTCCCGTGGGGAAGGAATGGTGCCACATCCCCACAGGCATTTGTGCAATAGTGCACTTAGTTAAATTTTGGCGTCATGTCATACCGATAAATACCAGTTATTGACATGAATGTAAGCCCTTTGGGTGGGTAGGAATAGAACCGACACACACACACCCTATCAACCAATCGGATTGCTTGTAACAAAAGCTGAGGTGCAATGGCACCAAATGATAGCGAGAGAAAAATAGTTTTCTCATATCGCTATTTTTGTGGGCGCTCGAAGCGGAGAAGGAGGAAAAGTCCTGGAGGTAGGCCAGCCGATGTCGAAGATAGATGTCGTTTACACCCTGGGACGCCGTAGCCATACTTATTTCAAATTCAGTCCAGTTATACTAGTGGACAAATAATAAACCAATAATGTGTAAGCCACCTGTGCAATTTGTCAAATTCTAAGAGTCTTTAAAATTTTCCTATCGCTTAACATCTAATATTACTAGTACATAGTGTTCATAATATAAGTCCCTATCATTTTGTAAATTAAAAAAGTCTTTGCGACTTATGTAGATGAGTCACTGTTATGTTAGGTGTATTGTACATTTTTTGGCGGTGTTTTAAAAATGATCATATCAGATTTTCAATAGAGATTGTTCGTATAGTTTTCGTACCAAATGAAAACTCAATAGACTAAATGGCAATTTAGCCCTTAAAAGGGCTGGTACTCATCTAAATTAAAAGTACCACGTCGGCCCTCCAACTCCACCAAGTAGACAGCAGTTCTTTCCTCCTTCCGCGTTATTCTGGGAAAGTAAAGTCCGTGACGGGAGGCGATGTAGGCTGCTGCGTCAAATAGGTGGTTTAGGGGTCTTTCTTCAAAGGCATCATAGTAGTACCTGATCAAAATGTCGACTGCGTAGTGCCAGTGCTGGATTCTTGGTGGTGAAGTCTGTAATGACCTGAATCCAATGGACGTCACCGATGAGACGAAACTGGTAGCTTTTTCTTGTTAGTCAAACATAGAGTGAGTCAAAGGTCATCACAGAGCTTCCCCATTAGTTTGTCCTTTGTTTTTTCCGGCATTTTTGCTGTCTTGACCGGTGTCTCCCATTTTTCCCCTGACGTAGTGGCCTCTTCCAACTTTTTAGCCAGGTTAATTGCCATACCTGGTGAATGAGTAGGGGTGGGTGTTGATGTTTTAATCACCCCCTTTTTCCCCTTCCCTTTCTTTTTAAGGGGTGGTGATGGTGGTGGTGATGGTTCTGGTTCAGGCTCAATAAGAGGTGACGTGGTCATCTCCGCCGTCTCCGTAGAAAGAAAAATCGCCTGAAGTTGTGTAGACAGCACTGCTATCTGTTCTTCAAGGACTTTTATGGTATCCCCTTGTACAGTTGACTCCTTTTCAGTTGTCGTGGGGGTCGGTTCCTTCTGTACTGTTGGGGGGGGGGGGTAAGCTGTGGTCCGGTTCGGTATCCCGTCGCCTCCACTGTTTACCTTTGTTTCTCCTGTACTTGAGCGCCCCTTGATTTTCCTTCTTTACTTCCTTATCCCATACAAGCAGCAGTGTTGTTCTTTTTCCTGCTGTTCTGAGGCTCCAATTAGTGGCCTCTTTTAGCCCAATGCCAAAAATAGCATTAAGGGCTAGTCCTGGGATGATTTCCATCGCTAGCGTTGATAATAAACTCATGTTGCTCATTGCTCGGTCGCTGCTGACTATGATGATGGCCAGACTGGATGAATGAATGAATTATGGTTTTAAGTGAAACCGGCCACAAAAGGGTCATTTGTTCACTATTTTACACTAACAATTAATATGGTAGTGATTTAGATTTTCCCGTGAGGAAGGAATGGTGCCACATCCCCACGGGCGTTTATGCATACATAGTATGCTATTTAATTTGGTCGTCATGCCGCACCCCGATAAGGAGCTATCGACATGAATGAAAGACCTAGGTGAGTGGGAATAGAACAGCCACGCACTCAACCCTATCAACCAATCGGAGGATGCAGAGCTAGAGGTGCAATGGCACCAAATGATGACTAGTGAAAAATGGTTTCCACTTCTAGTCATTTGCTGGTGTTGGAGTCAGGCAGCGGAGGAGGAGGAAAAGGATCTGTGAACTGGCACTTAGATGTCGTTCGTCTTGCACGCCCTAGCCATATCAAATCGAGTCCAGTTGTTGCTAGTGGATATCCTTTACCGATATTGTGTAAGCCACCTGTGCAATTGAGTCAATCTTTCAAGTTATATTTTTCCTAACATCCGAACATTCCAATTTTTGTCTAGTACAGAGTGTACATTTGGTGTTTTCCCTATCAATTTTGTAAACTAGGTATGTCAAGTGACATGTGTAGGTTGGTCAATGTCAGCTTAAATGGGTTGTTAATTTTGATGGTGGAGAGCCAAAATTGATCAAGTCTGATTTTTGAAGAACGAGATTGTCGAATAGAGTTTCTGAGCCAAAAGGAAACTCTGTAAGTATAAATAGCCCTTAAAAGGGCTTTTTGAGCGCGGACTCGATAGAAAACATCCCTGAATATTTGAGGTTTGGAAACATTTGGATAGTTTGATGTGAGGGATAGAAAGAAGTCAAAGAGCATCTATATTAATAAAAATTTAAAACAAACGACAGACGCATTGGTTTCAAAACACATTTTTATTCAAATAACAAAATATCTCACAAAACACAATTTTTATCAACTAACAAACTTTTTTTTCTTCAAATAACAAACATTTTCTTCTTCAATAACAAACATGCATTATCTTTGACATGGTTGACAACGCTGTGAATTAAACTGAGATTTCCACTGTTGGAAGTCATTGGGCCATTGATGTACGCTACCTTTTCTAGCTAAAGACAACAGATAACCATAATGGTCACAAAACCATCGATCTACTTTGTCATCAGTTCGAGTCGAATGACGATCAAAATAAGTCACTAAATGTTCTAAAGAATATCGGAGACTGCGATGATGCAGATAATAGACACAACATTGTCCACACACCATAGAATCTGTGCCTTGGAATTTCACATTATTGAATCGTGTCGTCTGTGCATTTCTTCTCATAAAGTCAATGATATCATCTTCCAAATGGCGTAATCCATACGAATCAAAATACTCCACACAACCCTCTTAAAGAAAGTAGACAGCTACCCAGTGAGTTCCTGGAAGATGACTGTCATCTGTGTTGATGACATAAGCTTGATTCTCTTGAGGTTTGCGATGAGGTAGTTCATCTTTAGCACACACGACAGGATTCCAAGAAGCAGTGTACGAACTACGGTTCAAAAGATAATAAAGTTCCCAGGTATCCTTTTTTAAGCCTTATTTATTTTTCTTTCTTCACAGGTGATGATAAGTCATCAATTCGATCCAGACATTTTGCTTGAAAAGGTCTGTCAAGTAACTGTTGGTTTGCTTCGTATCCTTACTCTTGGCCAAGAGAACTTCGATGCGATCAATTTCTCGTGCAAACAATGGAGGAGAGGAATGATCACACAAGTCTTTATACCTCTGAGGTGAGACTCCAAGCTTCGTTCAGATAATCGTCCAATTGTTCTTCTTGACTCATCATCATACATTTATCGTGTTGAATTTGACTGGGATGATCGATTTGACATCCATAACAATCTTTTTTAATCATGTCCCTCATTTTATCCTCCAAGTGTTTGGCAAAACAGGTGACTAACTGTTGTTCCTGTTCTGGCCATCTGGACTGCATGATCACTACTTCTTCTATTTGGTCTTGGGGGTCTGCTTTCTCTGTAACATCCCATTCCATTTCCATCGATTCTCCACTATTCAAAGAGGGACAAGAGTTTTCCATAGTGTTTAATAGTCTAGAATGACTTCTCTCAAACTGTTAATTTCTATGGTATTATCGAATTCGGCATGCAGAGTGACATTCACCGTATCGGCAAGAGCTCCTGCAAACTGACGTTCCACACGCAGTTGCCCAGATTTAATAAGGTGAAAATGGCCCTCGACGGAGCCTTGGTCTGGAGTGAAATCAAAACCCCACAAAATGTAACCTCCTGCATAATCATCGCAGGAAATACCGTGACTGGTTTTTGTTCCTAACTGTCCTGTGGTTTCGTACAGCCACATGTACGACCTCAAGTAATTCTTCTGGGCAAAGTTGGGTTCCAAGGGTCGGATACACAAAGTTTTCCCATCGCGACTGACTTCGATTTTGGATACATTGTAGTGCTTAAACTCGAAAGGATTCAAATTGTAGGCACCGTTGAGGGCTGCATTGCTGACGATACCAATGAATATAAGTTTGGGTAAATGTCCTTGAAACAGATGTTCTTCGATCTTAGATCGGAATCCAGCGGCAATGGTAAAAGTTTTTACTTCCACGCGTCGTATCGGATACTTGGCTGTCGTTCTGCTCAAAGTGTGACTGATATCATTTCCGACTATAGGTAACACTTCCACTCGACGCACGTATAACCTGCGGATCATGGTTTTGCAGTGGTCGGCATCGGCAGCCATCAAATGGAAAGCAGCACTGCTACGATTCAATCTCAAGCAAATATCTACCCCGTTCAGTAAATACTTCTCTTGAAACCACATGTCCAAATGCAAACGATCGAACAGTTCTAAGCTACGTCCTAGCAGAGTTTTCTTTCGACGCTCGTTAAAACCCACATTGTGAGGATCGGGAGGATTGACACCGGCGGCAGCTACGGACAAGGCTGTGTCGATAAACTTATCTGCTGTGTCAGGTTTCCATACCACGCAAGCATCTAAATGAGCATTCTTGGCTTAATTTCTGTACGTCAAGAGATTTTCTAGGTACGCTAGGTAAGGGTAAGTATCCTGCTACTGCTGATCAGTTTGTTATTCATGTACAAATCCAGATCGCTGAACAAGGAATGCATGAAATTGTTGACAGGAGTTGCTAGGGTATCGGCTCATGGATCGGAGCCGTCCGGTTTGGTCACTTTCACTTTCAAATACAAGTAACTGTTGTTTAGATCGATGTAATCTTCGGGTTGGCCTTTGATTTCAAACTCGATGAGAGCTGAATCCGTCAAAGAGGAGACGGGATGAAATTCATCCCATTGAGCTTCTGGCATGGTCATCATCGTGGGTGGCATGGCAAAGAGATCCAGTTCCGACTTGGAACAGACACAAAATTCTTGGTGCATCATTGTTTTCTCTCAGTCTCTATGTTTTTACTTTTAATAATCAAAAATGTCTAAGTCTCGAGAGGTTCTTTTTCTTCGTCTTTCTAGCTTTAGTGGTACGGAGACTTTTGAAAGGGTGCTTTCGTCGTCGCTTTCTGCCTTGTCCTTTCTGTGTCCTCGGGGAAGCAGGAATGCCAGACTCGGTACCGTTCAGGGCATTTATAGGAGTTTCTCGTCGACCCAAAATCTCTTTACCCGTTTCAAGCAAGATATTTTTGCCTGCTCTCAAAAATGCTTCTTTGTTGGTCAATGAGGACATTGTGAAGCAAATCTTTGCCGTGAGTTAATGCGGCATCTTTTAAGGCGTGAAATCCTCGTGTCACCATCGGTTTCAAAACAGGGGCCACGGAACGAAAGGCTGATTTAAACATATCTCCTAAACCATGTCCTCGTTGTCGAGTGACTCCTTGGTACACAGGATACATCACTTTTTCAGTTGTTCGAGAATCGTTTTCGAAAATGGAGTTTCACTGTGACTTTCCCTTTGGTAAATGGAATATATGGTCCTAGTTCTCATTTTATAGTAATGTTGACACTGTCGAAATGCGACTTTCTGATGGGCAAATAATGAAGATGTACAAATTTGCGGTGA
The DNA here is from genome assembly GCA_029339505.1 of Unio delphinus. NCBI lineage: Eukaryota > Metazoa > Mollusca > Bivalvia > Unionida > Unionidae > Unio > Unio delphinus. The sequence continues at coordinate 548,837 of JAQISU010001241.1, read as the reverse complement.
AAGTGATAGGTATTTCCACCTTCTTCGTAAACGGCGGCGACAGAATCCAATTTGAAAGGAAAGACACGCAGTAACGGTACAGAGGTGTGTCCTACCACGTTGTATTCCACCACATCGGAGTACACAAACATCAAGTTGAGTCTTTGGTTCATTTCTACAAGGAATCGAAAATATTTTGCAAAATCCAAGTTACCGGTTATGGCTGGTATTTCATTTTTTTTTACTCCCAGCATCTTTGTGTCTCCACCTAAAATAGCATACAATTCAGGACAAAAGGTAATGGCCGTTATTTTTTTTTTGAAAATTTCATCATGAGTCTACGAGCCACTTTGTGATACTCAAAGGTAACAACACTTATGTCGTGGGTTCTGTCCATGGCTTTACCAAACGCAGTATTGAACCTGGTAGCAAGTGTAGTCACTAAATGTTGACCACTAAAATAATAACCAGTAGGAATTGGTGTCCACTGTTTTTATCGTTTCACTGGCGGTGATGCCTCGTGCGTCTAAGTATTTTTGCAATGTCTCGTCATGCACTTCTACTGAAAAAGTGTTTGATTTTCGGCGATGTTTTTGATTTGTGTCGGGTGGATCATTTCCACTAAAGCCACTTCCCAATGAGCATCTTGATCCAAATGCATGGTTTGAGGTAATTTAGCCGTGTATCAGCACAACATGTTGTTAGTAGACATCTCCATGGAACTGTCACTGGGTAACGTTAAGCAAAATTGGTTAATAGTATTGTTCATAATTCCAATGTTCTTCTGTCCGAGGAGCCACCCCAGGTTAAAGAGTGTCTAAAAGAGGATTGTAATTGGAAGGGTGACTGTGAGGAGAATGACTAACGTTGGACGCAAGACTCCTGTTACTGTTGTTCCCGTTGTAAGAGTATTTCAGGGAAGGATTGGGAAGAAGATACCCGATGCAACTGCTGAGTAAAATGGTCCGCAATTGTTTGTCTGCTTGTTGCAAACTCAAATTAGCAATGGCTGCACCGATGACACAATACACCACAAACATTTGACACAAAAAGACGATTTGCGTCTTAGAGACACGTTCTCCACACTACACCCACAAGGGTTGCTTTTGTAAATCTTGCAGAGAAGAAGTGGGTGAATCACTTCTTTTTTATAGCGTCAGTCCAAGAATCAAAACTAGGAGGATATCGTTTCCAACGTACTTTGACTTCTTTGACACGCCTTTTACCTACTTTACGGGTTGTTCGTTCAAGAATGCTTTCAATGTCGTACACGTCGTCTTCTTTTTTTGTGACACGTTGTAAGTCCGGCAAGTAAAACGGTCCTTTTAATACGTCTCCGTTCATGTCTTCCAATTTATAGACGGTAGGATGACGATCACGCACTTGCCCAGTAACACGAAACAATTCGGTGGTCCAGTTGGGTAAGTAACCTTTGTTGAAAGTGCGTTTGGTTTTGCCAATGCGTACCCAATCTCCAGGGGTTAACACTTCTCCACCTTTCTGGGGGACAGCCATCGTCCGGGACGTACCAAACAGACGCTCAAAAACAGTCACTTCGTTGTCGGGTGTCACATTTTGTGGGGCACGTCCAATGCTTCTATGGTAAGATTGATTGTACGCTTGGACTAAGTGCGGTAAGACGTCGATGTACTTGAGAGTGTGTTGATGCGTCAAATATTTCCACATGCGTTCTTTCAAGGTACGTTGAAAACGTTCCACGATAATGGCTTTGGTTTCAGGATTTTCGGTGGTGAAAAAATGAATGTAACGTTTCTTTAATTCTTGTTGGAAAGCTTGGTTCAGAAACTCGGTGCCTTTGTCGGTTTATCATCGAAGAGGGTGACGACCACTTTGTTTCAACACCAGTTGCAAAGCTCGTACTAACTCTCCGTTCGATTCGGATGGCAATGGTACGATCCAGGCAAATTTAGAAAAGACGTCGATGACACAAAATAAATATTTGTAGCCGCGATTGTAGGTGGCTAAATGAGAGACATCGGCTAAATCGGCTTGCCATTGATGATCGATGCCTTCCACTTGAGTGCTACTTCTATGAAATTTTCGTCGAATGGGTTTGTGTAAAGTGTACGTCGCTTGTTCTTGTAACCATCGTTATACTTCAGGCAAACGGAGCTTTTTCAGGCAAGTTATTGCAGCACGATACAATTTCTGAATGCCTCCGTAACCTGCAGGGTGGGCTGGATCGTAGTAAATGCTGGCTAATACCTTCTCCATGGTTTTGTTAATAAGGTACCCACTCTTCGATTATGGGTGGGACGAAATGGGGGTTGTTTGGAAACGGTTTTACGTGTCCGATGTGCCACAGGAGTTGAAATCGAGGATACTGGTGGTAGTGGTGGAGGTGGTAATGGGATAGCTTTGGTCTTCTTTACTTGTCTCACTTCTGGTTTCCTTTCTTTCTTTTTCACATCAGTCGAAGGAGAAGTGGCCATCATCTTTTTAACCCAAGTTTTGAGTTCTTCTCGTTTGGGAGTGGGGGAAGGGTTCATCAAGGAAGCGGCAATCTTACTCGGAATGGGAGTAGCAGTGGGTATTTGAAAGATATCATGGGGTTCTTCTTCCTTGGGTAATGGTGGGGTGACGTCTGTTTTGGCCACTATAGATGATGAGAGCGACGGACTATTTATTAGAGCCATCAAATCGGACAGAGTGGGTAGAGCTGTTTGTTCCACAGCTTTTCGATGAAAGAGTTGTAGTCGCTGTAAAAGTTTACCGTACTTTTGCGATTTTTCGGTTTCGGACAAATCGTGACGATGTATCAAGTATTGCAATTTGAATTGTAATTGGGACATCTCGGTCAAATCAGGATTGGGTGGTAAATGGGGGGTACGTTGTTCTTGCCAACGATGGTATTCCATCCATCGTTTGTAAGGAACTAAAGTTAGTTTTCGTCCTTCCATGGTCTTCCAAAGGTTACGTCTGAGATCGTGGTACTCAATCGGTCCCTTTTTTCTTCTGGAAAGATCAACTTTAGGATATCCCTCGTGCCAGCCCTTGTACCAAACCTGGCAATAAACCCATGCCGGCTTTCGCTAATCCTCCCAACATAGGAAGAAGAAAGGGAAAAAATCCTCTGCGTTGCACAAACATCTTTTTCTTTTGACGGAGGGGTATTTTCTTTTGAACCATTTGACAAAGAACGTGTCGATGTTTGGCTAAGCATTTTTTCTGGTGTGGAGACAAAGGTATCGTGCCTTTGAAGACATTCAAACAACATTCGTACACGGTATCGATGACATCTTTGGAGGCTGTTTTAATGATTTGTTTTCGCATGAGTGGAGAGGCTTTGGACAGGACAGACAACACGTCTCCGTGTGTGGCTAAACGAGGAGGTAGTCCTTTACATTTCTTTCTTTTGTGGAGTGAATAAGAATGTTTTCTGCGAGGTGACATCTTTGCTTGTTCGTTCCACAATACCACTGACGTCAATGACTTGGAACACACACCCTTTTATGTTTTTTTTTTTTTGTTGTGCCATCACTTGATTTATAAATGGCATCAGTTCGTCTCTCATAAAAGGAGGCATACAAATCCTCCGCGTTGCACCAACATCTTTTTCTTTTGACGGACGGGTATTTTCTTTTGGGCCCTTTGACGAAGAACGTGTCGATGATTGGCTCAACGAGGAGGTAGTGATTTCCTTTTCTTTCCTTTGTGGGGTGAATAAGAATGTTTCCTGCGAGGTGACATCTTTCCTATGTTGGGTGAATAAGAATGTTTTCAGCAAGGTGACATTTTTGCTTGTTCGTTCCACAATACCACTTGCGTCAATGACTTGGTACACACTCTCTTTAATCTACTTTTTTGGGGAACTACCGCTTCGTCAAAAGTTAACGATGTGTTTCCCAAAATTGCCAATGTAACCTCCTTTTTGGTGACTCTTCTTTTTCTTTAAAGGACTACGTGTTTTGAGGGGATGACGTCGATGTTTAGTTTTTAAGCCTCTTGTAGGTTGACGAGATTTTCTTTTTCATTTTCCTTTTTGGATAGCAGAACGACGAGGGTTGTGGTGTGCACGTTTTTGATGAAGCATCATTTAGTGTTCAGAAGTGACGCACAGAAAATACTGATTCCCGTTGTTGTCCTCAAGTCAATTTTTTATACTGGAATGCGACGCCACTGATTATCTTTCCGTCGTATCAACTTCATGGCAGGTAACACACGTCGTGAAGGGGTTCATAACGGACTCAATCGGGACAGTTCTTGTTTGGACAAATCCAGTAAACTCTTTAACATGCCAGATCTTTCTTGGACTTTGACTTTGGGGGCAGGTAATTTGTGAGCAGCTACTACTGCCGCTAATGTGGACGAGGGTGTCACCCGTGGAGGAGAGGTTTTGGAAGACTCAGATTTCCAGTGTTTCATCAAATTAGGAAGAACGTGTATCAAATTGGATTTGGTTGGCATCTCCCGCAACGGAGAAGTGGAAGCCCCTGAGACTACTGGAAACGCAGCCACTGGTGCTACAGGTCGTGGTTTACGAAGGTAAGAATGCGTCCTGGCCGAAGTGCCTCTTTTGCGGGTGACAGCTTTTTTCTGTGGATTTTTCTTTTTCTGTGTTTTGGTCTTAGCACCATTGTTCTTTTTCTTAGTGGTTCGTTTGCTTTTTTGGGGGGGGGGGGGTGAACTTTGGGAGCATTGGGATTCCATTTTAAAAGTGAACGAATGATGACACCTCCTAGAGAACCACTACCTCTAGGTTTCAATATGATTTGCTTTTTTAATTGAGTGTCGATGCGAGGATCGTCCAGTTGCGTCAAGGCTACTTTGTTTCTGTCTAAAAAGCGCTTGGTTTGATGTGGAATGTGAATGATGCCTTGCAGTATTTGACATGCTGTCGCCGTAAACCGTCGTAAGACTTCTTTGAGACTGGTTTCTAAGACCCGAGCACGTATTTTTGGATTTTTTCGCAACTGATACCGTACAAGGCACGAATCAATTTGATGGGAAGATGAGACTGAAGGGATGTCATGTTGACAATGTATGAGACAAGGTCAAAATGACCAAGGTTCTTATATTTTTAGTGGTTCATATTGTTATGTCGACGACGAGGACGTGTACACGACAGGTCCTTCGCCTTGACACTAGTCGTGAAACAAATCAGTACGAAATTGCAAATAATCGGGGGTGGTGGGTTTTAAATCCACGAGTAAATAGGCGTGTGGCGTTTGAGTGGCATCATCGTACTCATGAGTCAGCCAAGGTGTTCCTAACTGTTTGGCTAAGACTTGCACTTGCGATTTATCTCGAGGACTTTTAAACAAGACCACGTAATGAGCATTGAGACTAATGTTACGATGGGCTTTACTTTGTTGAAATAAATTTTTTGTAATGTAAATGACACTGGCATTACGATGATGCCCATTACGCATAAACCACAGTTTAATTTCTTCTTCGTTTTCTCTTAACATGTCGTCAACAATGACCCAATGAGTTTGACTACACGATCACATCGTCTTCTATAGTTATGCCTTCCACAAACACAATGGAATCACCTTGACTTTCTTGCAAGAGGCTGTATGCCGATTGCCACTCTTTGTAACACCACACGATGCGTTGAGGTGAACGATCAATCAAATGATGTTTATGTTCGATCAAACGTTTGACAAATTCGGTTTTGCCTGAAACGCTCGGTCCAGCAATTAACATGTTAAAAGGATGACGAAGATACAAGGCTTCCCAACTAGCATGATCTAAGTGTTCGTCAATGACTTTGAATGTCGAGGAGGAAGGAGTAGAAATAGCAGAGTTAGCCATAGTAGTGTAGGGTATGACACTAGTGACACAAAAACAGACAAGACAAAAGGTTTTTATACTTTTTTCAAGACATGTTTATTTCAATGCAACACGAATAACAAAAATACATAAAAGCCAAATGGATAAATACAGGAATAAAATAGACATGGAAACAATCAAAGTGGCATATAAACAAGTCACTGTACAACATTGTTTGGGTAACGTAGGTGTCCTAGAGGTAGTGTGTAATGTTCTTATAGTCTCTACGTGGGGTACAGTCACATAGGTGTCCTCTCGGAAGGGACTTTGTTGGGGAATGTCCATAACAGTTCTGTCGTGAACAAAGTGATTGTCCTCTGTGACAGATTCTTTTTCTTCTTCTTCTTCTTCTGGCACTGTCACTAACACAAGTTTAAAAGTGACTTTATTCACTCGACGATGGATTTTACGAACACAACGCCTGGGCATAATTGGATGCTTCGTTTGTCCAAGCCTAAAAATCCAACTTTTCCAGTCACGTACATCTGTCCAATGAGGGTGTAAATCACAAGCTACACACACACATCCTCGTACACCACTTCCGTACGTAAAAGTTGACGAATCTTATTTTCCTGTAGAGGTCGAGACGTATCCAGATAAAAGCGTAAGGCTTTTAACAGAATGAGTCTCTCGTGGACATTTAAAGGAGTCAACATACTACTAGTATCTCTTTGTGTAGCTAGTGTTCGTAAACTGCCCAGAAGTAATCGATAGGTAAACGAAATACCAGACAGCAAGTCACTAAAACACACACTACACTTCGACCCCCATTCATGGGACACAGTTCTTGTAATAAGTGTTCGTGATCCTTCAACGTGTGAATATTCTCATTAATATCCTTCCACGGAATCTGTTTGATCACAAGTGATAAAGGTTGTGGCATGGTCGTTCTATTTCATACTTTTTTATGTCGAAGACCATAAGTGTATATTCTGCACAGAATGATTTAAAATATTCTCCTACTCCAAAAGCGAAAGTGATTAATATTACGTGTAATTTCGTCCCACTGCCGTTCAGGGTAACGGTCAAGAAGGATCAAAACATCTCCAGATGTAAACGAACTAAATTCAAATCGGTGGAAAGTAGACTTGATCCAGAGAAGTCTGACACGTTGGTTAATTTTTGTCACTTTCTTCTTGTGAATTTCACGACACAAAAGTTCTACAGTTACCCATTGAGATTTTTCTTCAGCAAGGCCCTGCCAAACGTCCTTGTAGAACTTCTCTTGCAATTCGTGTGTTAATCCTTGAATATTATGTTGCAGAGAGGGTTTATATAATGGTCTAGGTTTGTCTCCAACCCAAACTGGTTTGTTAAACTCCATGGTACATAAATTGGCATGGCCAAGCGCAATCTGACACGTTGGTTGATTTTTGTCACTTTCCGCTTCTGAATTTCACGACACAAAAGTTCTACAGTCACCCATTGAGATTTTTCTTTAGCAATGCCCTGCCAAACGTCCTTGTAGAACTTCTCTTGCAAATCGTGTGTTAATCCTTGAATATTATGTTTTAGAGAGGGTTTATATATTGGTCTAGGTTTGTTAAACGACATGGATTGTCACTTTCAATCACTAGGTCCCACTAAAGGTAGGTATTAACAATTCGGAGACCATCGCGCATGTTCCAGGTAAGCAGAATCTTTCTGTTCTCACTCGTAAATGGACACACCACAACTGAAACACTTGACTTTATCCCCTTCGCCCAAGTAGAAAAATCCGGCTCTGCCTAATTCTTCAGGAGTAGGTCCAGGCAGATATTTTGGCCATTTATCTTAGAAGGTTTGGAATCGACTTTTAAAGTGACAGTATTCAAGCAAGCTCGTAGGGAACGAATATTCGACTCTCCTCACTTCAGTTCGATGCAGGTACGGTGAAATTCCTATGAGTCCACGATAACGTGTGGCACCGCTTTCGCATCCTTCAGGTTTCACACGCACAGCATCACTTTCTATGGTAGCTATAGTGGTAGCAGTCATAGCAAAGTTCCCACGATATCCTGCGGAATCGCTAAGGTCGCAGCGTCTGGCATCACTACAATCGCAAGGTTTAGCATCGCACTCCACTTGAGAATTCTCAAATTTGAATGATGCCTGTTTAAATGGATTCATCTTCTTTCGCTTGGTCGTTGTAGTTACAAATGAAATATTGGTATTGGACAACGTCTCTTTTTATATGCTGCCCAATCTCAACGTGACCGTACGGTAAAGTGAAGTGATTGGGAAGTCGTACTCTTTTTTGGTACACGATTTGATTTCCAAAGGTTGGCTAACGATTTGGTGTGTGGGTAAACGGGCAATCTTGTGCGATTCGTGGGTGGTCACTTTAAACGTTTCATCTTGACCAGACTGTAAGTCTTCTTGACGCACGTTAAAGTTCACCACTCTACTTGTGCGATAATTGAGAGTCAATCCTTTCACTTTACATTCGGTATTCATAGCCGTAATATTTAGGACCGCCACTTGCAAAACATAGAATCTTGTCGTCGTGATGTTCATCGGTCCAGGCTCCTAAACGGTCTCCTTCGATGACAGGGTTACACTGGTTCGGCCGGTGAATGTAGATGCAACTGTCCGTGTCAGAATACAACACACGATCTCCTAACAGTTCTAACACTTCTTACAATTTAAAGCGAGCGTGGGCTGTCACGTAAACCGCAATGATGACATTTCCAAATTTGTCGGCTTCTACAAAGTCTAGTTCTTCTTCGTAATTGACTAAGATCAAGTCCTTACGAATGAGGTCCACGTGTTTGATGTATTTGGTTTTGTCGTGAATCATTTGGAAGTAGCGAGAAGGTTCGAACAAATACTCCGTCTTGGGTAAAGACAGTCATTGTGCCATTTTACCCCACAAGCAATTTAACATCACGATATTTTTCTTTGAATATCTTTTGGTCTTCGGGAGTGTGACACCAGGAAGGATAGCCACTAGCTTCTTGTTTTAAAAAGGCATCCACATAGTCTGCAAAAGTACCTTTCTGTGTCTCGTCGCCCTTGTGGTATTGTTGTGTCTTGGGAAAGTGGTAAATTTCGTACACTTCTAACAGTTGCTATCCCAGGTCCAGAGCTTTAAACAATTCCACGCTAACCCACGTTCCTGTCAAGGCACGTTCTTCTTGGGTGTGCTGACAAGGTTGGTCTTGGTTGCACGTTTCGGCAAAAGTGCGACACAAAGGAAACATCATTTTTCCTTGGCAATGGTGAGGTAAAACGGGATGATAAAAGTCTGTGGGAGGCAAGACTTTGCACTTGATCAATCTTTCGTACTGTCGAATGTGGTCCAGATCAATGTGTTCTGTCATCAATTGGGGGTGTCCTACGGGAAAGTGACAATATTTGCACACGTAATGATACAGCGAACACAAGTCCAAGTATTTGATTTCTTCTCCCTTCTCTTCGTCCACTTGGTACAGCAAACAGGTGGCATTCGTTCATCTTCCGTACAAACTATCCCGGGGGTTCAAGGGGTCCACCAACTTGTAACTTTCTACGATGCGTTTAAACTCGGGATCGGTTTTCAAACGCTGATCGTACTCGTGTTCCCACATTTCCACTACCTGGTATCCTTGCTGTTCTAACTTCAAACGTCGGTGACAAGTGGTCTGGTACAAGTCTTCCATGGTCCGTTGTAAAAAAATGATTTTTGGTGTCACGTTGAAGGTAGCACTAGGGACATCAGTGAAATAATCATCCGTCAAACTCGTACACAATCTGAGGGTTTTCTAAGTCCCAGCCATCCACCGAATACGTTCCGATGGTATTTTCGCCTCCTCCGTTGCGAGCGTGTTGAATCCATTTGTCTTCCTTGTCGCACAAGTAATGTAGCCAACGTAGCAGCGTAGGGCTTTGACCGAGTATTGACGTTTGACAAAGTTCATCGTTTGAGGACTGATGACAGCTAGAGTATTTTGTGGCACTGTGACTGTGGCATGACGATGTCAATCGCCGTAACGTTCGATGCCTTCTGGACTCCACGTTTCGTCGATGGGGTTTAGGATCCACTGGGCAAAACCGGCTAGCGTGTTTGACCCTCGAAAGATTTTTTCACGTCCTCCAGGAATCTTGCTGCAGTGAGGGCAATGACTATAGATAGGTTCTTCGATGCACTTCTCGCACGCACGGTGAGCCACGCAGAAATTAGAAATGTGAATACCGGTGTCTTGCATGTATTTGAAATCAAAAAAGATAAACTTCCCTTTCTTCTGGGTATCTGGTTGGGGTTGATATTTTTGACTGAAGCATTCATGCTCCAAGTCCACGATTTGGTGACAAATATTACATCGTTTCTTCCCTCGACAAACGTGAAACTTGGCATTACTGGTACGTATGCCTTGTCCACAAGTAGGGCACAAGCTCAGAAGCTGACAAGTACTTTTATGCTGTGAACTTTGCAGCTTCAAATGTTGTTGGTAACAGGTAAGACTGACAAAAGTGCGCTGACAAACAGGTCAATGCACCCGTACTTGTCCTTTGTCTAGACAAGGTTGAGAGGCCAAACATCCATTACATTTCGATCCACAATGCTTTTGTTGTTCTCGATTTTTATAACCATAGTCACATTTCTCACAGTAGTAACCGTATCCTAGGAATGCAGTGATACTGGTAATGGTATCAAAATGACCATCGTGATAATAGACGTGAATTTATTTTCCGTCTTTGACATTGTGGCCTCGAAACAAAAGAGGACCACGCACTTCTTAAGGGTGTACTTTCAAGGTGTAATGTGGAGCCAAGGCACCTTGCAATTTTTGCATTTCTGAAATACCGCAATGGGTGTCTTTGGATATCCCAGCTTGCTGTAACAGGAGTTTTGCTTCACTTTGTTGTTTGGCTCGACCCAATTTTCGAATAGTTGTCCAGGTTCTTTTCCATTCTATCGTCTCGTTCTTGTTGACATACGTTTGTCCCACAACGATGGCACGGGCTAAACAAATCTGGTATTCAGGATTGTTAATGTAGACGAGACTTATTTTGGTGTTGCGAAGCGATCGTCTTCTTTGGCTTGAGATTGCTGTTTGAATGCAGTTAACAAAGATACCCACACCTTGATAATGAACCCTTCTGTATTTTCCAAAGGTACATTAGACTTGAAATCTTTAAACTTCACGGCATACGTGTAAGCCGTTGTTCTAAATTTTCGAAAGGAACGCTTTCCCGTCTCTCGAATGTTATAGTATTTTTCAGGGTTTACTAAGGGTGGTGAACTTTGCTTGGACGTCGATTGCCTGGGTGTGGATTCGGGATCACTCATGTCATCTGCTACATTACGTTTCTGTCTCTTACTGTCTTCTCCTTTCTCCACAACATGATGCAGTCTTTTCATCTTGTCTGCAAAAAGTCAAATGACATTTTAAAGACCATAACCCTATATATTCATCTCCGATCCGTGCATATATAAAGGGTCAGTGTCTAACCTTTCAGTATTCATTTTATTCTCACATTGACCAGAACGATGGAAGAACCTACACAAGTTGAACTTCTCATCAGAGCTTTACGTGGTGTCATACGAAAGTTTTCTTTAGACAAGCCGACGGACTACTCTTCCTCCTTTCGAGATAAAAGTCAAGATACTTGCTATATCAGTCAGTAGAAATGACATTGGGCTACAAAATGTCTATATCGTGACAAAAACAAAAAAAGGCACCAATAGAGACAAAAGTCAAGATACCTGTTATCATTGTAAAGAGAAAGGACATTGGTCTCCAAACTGCCCTAAGAAAGAACAGAAGCAGAAGGAGGAGGGGTAAGGAATTCTGAACAGGAGGAGGAAGAGGTACCCTCCCCCAAGGAAGAACCCCGACACGTTCACAAAGACAAGAAAAGAAGACGAAACGAAAGTGAAGAGGAAGAAGACAAGAAAAAACCTGTGACAGTAAAGAAATTAAAGAAACAGAAAGAGTGAAACAGAAGAAACCTATGAACGTTTTAAAGTGATATTATGTTATATTATGTTGTGATATTGAATTGTAACGTTTATACCAGAATACACCAGAGAGATAAAACGTAAGTGTCTCTTAGTTTTGATTTTTATAGAACAAGAACCTACACTCACATATTCCTACACTCACACGTGCATCATAGGTTTAAAAAAAAGAAGGACTTTTAAGTTTTCATTGCATTAGGCAATTGAAATAGTATTTCTTTTCGAAATAATTTGAGTGGCCCTGAAAAGAACCGTTGGTGTTTTGTTTGTTTAAAACAAAACAAACTCAGAAACGGGACGTAACCATCTTTAGCTGTCTTAAGCCTTTGCCACGGCCAAGGCCTACTTCGGGGCTGGTGGTTCCTGTCAATGATTTAGTAGAAATCACTAACGGTGGTATGGCAGACGTAGTCACAGATAGATTGGATTGTTTAGCTCGAGAAGGTCTTTTTCTCTTCGGTCGTGATAAAGAAGTCTGATACATTTGTTTCAGACTCCTTAACTCTGCTAAAATATCTAAAAGTACCGTCGTGACCGTTTGATTTTCACTAGTATCTTTCTGTCCTTGGTCTTCTTTCTTCTCTGTTGCTGCTACTGTCTCTTCCTGGTGTTTCCTTCTTGCTTCTTCTTCCTGCTGTTGAATTAGAAAAGCTTGTTCTTCTACTTTCTGTTGTTGTAAGAATTGCTCCAATTCTTCCTTTTGTCTTTGCTTAAAATCATTGACGTGTACATAAGAAAAAGCAGAAGGTAACGAAGGTTCCGGAATAAATTCTTATGATGTTAAAAAATCCACAATATTCTAGTGAAAATCAACTTCTTCTGGATGTAGATTTGTCATGACTTTGGTAGTCACTGCTGTCCCATTACTTGCTGTCTCTACTACTGGCTAACCCCTATTCATCGTCTTCTTAGTGTCCGACATCATTGACAACTCTGTTGCATCGATTGACTGCGCACATAAGCTAGTACCTCTATATAGGGAAGGTGACGTCACGGACTGCTCTCTTCCGATTAGATGACTGTGACTGACTTTTGTAACGCACGTTTGGATTGGTGAATACACTAAATCCGTTCCGATCCGCTCTTCCCTTATAAATAACAGCAGTTCACGGTATTCGATTCACCTGTTTCTCATCACAAGATGTGAACCAACGTAAAATCTTCTACCCTTGTTTCTATCATGCTGTTTCGCACTGATTTACCCATGTATGTCCGATCATCGTGGACTGTCATTCATATGGCGGATACAGCATTTTGGAACCAACAGTCAGGAGACGTTTAAGGAAGAGAAGAAGATCTGTGAGATGTCCTCTGTGTCAACAAGATACTGTTAACATTACACATAACGGCCCTTTTCAGGGCCACTCATATGCCTCGAAAAGATATTAGCTTTATTTGCCTCCATTTTCCCCTTGTCGCTAGACAGTTAGACAGTCCCATATACAAATACAAATAATATTTCCCATGTTCAATTTCCCTTGTCCCTAAACAGTTCCACCATGTTAAATTTCCCTTGTCCCTAGACAGCCCCACCATGTTATATTTCCCTTGTCCCCAGAGTGTCCCACGACCTTTTTTCCCCAGAGTGTAAAAAGCTGTTTTTGACTGGATTTTCCCATTGTCTCCAGAAATCTTGTCCCCAGACGTTCCCAAGCTGTTTTTGACTGGATTTTCCATTGTCATCAGGGTATCCCATATTACTACTGACCAAGTGTATGGGTAGGTTGGTTAACTGACTGTTTTAGATTGAAAACATGAATGGAATCTAAGAGTTTTGACATGTATTGTTTACCAGGACAGTCAAAGTGAAAGTTGAAATCTCCAAGAATAATTAGGTTGCCACCTATCGAATTTCCATACTCTAGACGATTTGGAAACTCCTCCAAAATGAGAGATTCAGTCAGCTTGTTTTTTCTACTAGGAGGAGGACGGTAGAGACAGAAAAAATGGACTGACCTTTGTTCCAGTGTTCAAACGATGTGTGGCAGAAATTGAAGGTTGTGTTGTACTTAAAGCATTTGATCATGGAATTCTTTGTAATTACAGCAATTCCACCACCGCGAGAGTTGCGGGGGAACGACTTGATGGAGTAATTGCTGGGTGTTAAATCCGCACACTTAGATTCATCACCTGCGGAATGTAACCAAGTTTCTGTCAGGAAGAAGACGTCAATATTCTTGTCTTGTCGTTGATAAAATGAACAATTTCTGTTCCCTTTTCCGATGATCCTACTGATTGAGCGTTGAATAATGCAATACGTAGTGGTATCCCTGGGACAGTTGACACAACGGTTGACGATTTAAGAGGAATTAGAACCAGGTTATTAAAATTAACGGCAGAATTTGTTAAGTTGTTTATCCGTTACGGGCGAAAGCGAGATAACTGGAATTCTTCTTCTGTTCTACGCCGGCCAGCTTTGAAAGAACGTGTCTTTTTTCGCTTCCGATTACATTTAGGAAATGATCAATGTATTCCCAGTCCGTTTAGTCTTGAGCACAATGTAGTATCTAGAACCAAGATGTGATCATTTAATCGATATAATGAGGGTCCGTCGTATTGTAAGCGGTCACGTGAAGGCGGTTTGTTAAAAAAACAAATGACGTCTTAACATTGGGACAAAACAGCTGAGAAAAATTCTAAATGATCTCGTTTCCAAAACAAGAAGATGAATTAACACATACGAACGGGACAGCCAATGCATGATGAAACACAATAATGTAGACGATGATAAAGAACAAGCAAACAAATATACATATTAACATGCATGCACACACACACACACACACACACACACACACACACACAGTAGTTTGGAAATTAGTCAATACTTTTTGTGAAGTATCATGGAAACTCTAAAGGAATCAAATTACTTTCAGTACTTTGGATTTGAAAAACTTATTTAATACTTCTAGCTAAGTATAGTTCAAGATATGGACTCTGGAATGGAAATAGACATAGACCTAGGAAATTAGATAAAAAAAATATGGATTTAGACCATATCTACCACAGCGGATATAATGCTGGGTCAAGGCGGAGATCATATCTCGAGCCTAACGAAATGAATTTCAATACGTTTTGTAAATTATCATGGAAACTCTAAAGGAATGGAACTTATTCAATACATACATACATACATACATACATACATACATACATACATACATACATACATACATACATACATACATCCATCCATCCATCCATCCATCCATGCATGATGCATGCATGCATGCATACATACATACATACATACATACATACATACATACATACATACATATATATATATATATATATATATATATATATATATATATATATATATATATATATATATATATATATATATATATATATATATATATATATTTTAGTGACCTAGTCATAAAAGTGTCTGCCTTGGTTGCTGGAAGTTGTGGGTGCAAACACCGGCCGAATAATGCCAAATACTTTTTCAAATGGTACTGACATCTACAAGCTGCCTCGTTCGGCACTCAGCAATAAGATGTTAGTGTTAGGACTGGTCGGCCTGATGTCAGGATAATGTCACTGGGTATGACATCATGTTTCATGTTTTAGTCATGATGCCCACCCAAGTGCTAGCCATCACTATAAACGGCCACACTTCAGACATCGTAACAATGTGACTTAATGCAACATTAAAAATCCAAATAACACACACACACATGCGATTAAAAGTGACTACAGGAAAATGTCTATTGACGGAAAGGATGAACTCATAGCATATCTGCCTTGTGTTTATCTGCTACATAATGTTGTTTTTTACACGTATTCTTATTAAAAGCAGATCTCCACTGCCCTACGTGAAAATCTGATGATGTTTAAGGGTCATGTTCTGGTGACTTTTAAATTAAACTCTTGAAATCTTGAAATACAGCTTTTAAAAATGTCATAGCGAATCAAATCGTTGGTACACATTAGAAGCTGAGAGGGCGAACAACCTCTAATAGGTTGAAACATCGTTTTGTAAAATAAGCTTTCCTCTAAAATTGTAGGAATCGTGATTGACACAATACCTAGTATGAGACAACCCTGTCTACGAACTTAATAGGTTTGAGACAGTGCTCTCTCTCTCTCTTTCTCTCTCTCTCTCTCTCTCTCTCTCTCTCTCTCTCTCTCTCTCTCTCTCTCTCTCTCTCTCTCTCTCTCTCTCTCTCTCTCTCTCTCTCTGTTGCTATTATCCCAAAAATGTATCAAGACTAATTCGATAACGTGTCTTGGGATCATGTGCATGTATTGTTATAAATCCATGCAGAGATAACTGAACCTGACTAAATAAATTTCTAAAGTTGATTATATCCATGTTAGCGTTACTCCGGGTCCGATAAATATTTTGCAGCTTGTGAGTATCAACCCGGTTAAGCACAACAATACTTTTACATAATCTCTGATCACTTTTTGGTATTTGTGTATTCCGCTGAGTGACACAAATCACATCTGTGCTTTTATGCCTGCCTCGGGAAAATATTCTCAGCAGGATTTGATTGTTTGTCTAACATTACATCATCATATACAACTATATTGTTATTGAATCAATCAAGATTATCTACAGATGGCGCTTCATCGATATCAGTAATAAATTCAACAACGTTATCGCCATTCTCGTCAACAACTTTGCGTTTACATTATAATTATTTAGCACTTCATAACACCGCTGATCATTCTGACGGTGCAACTAAATACAGTTTATCCCATTTTAACCATCTCATTATCAGATTAAGTAACAGTTGCATTTTACCAGATCCGGATTGACATTTAATAATCATTCGGACAGAATTTGGTAGCGCAGCAATATGCTGGACCGATCTTTCTTTCGTTAGCAGAAATGTGAATTACATCCATATAATTATAATATGGATTATAATATGGATTTATATTGCGTGAAATTCAGGGCTCGTACCCCCACAAGTACACTAATAACTATTACAACAAAAAATAACAGATCAGCACTTACAGGTATGTGTGAACGATGTGGTACAAAGAAATCTAAATTTATTTCCGCATAGGTGACAAGTCAGTGCCAGACAATATAAAAAACAATATAAAAATGAGGAGGTTACAGTTTAGCAAAATTAACATAGTTACTTGGATTGCGTGGGCTAAATACCCAGGCGAAAACCACCTCCCTGTATATAATTATTGTGGCCTCGGAACCAGACACGATATCATACTCGATAATCAAGATCAAGCAAGACTTGGTGATTATCCAATAAATGAAACTGATCGAGCAGCTTATCATGCTCATGATGTTGATTATAAAAGTAAAGATCTGCAGCATAGACATATCGCTGATGTAAATTAATGTATGCGCTATATTCCTTAAAAAAAAAACTTTCAAGGAATCAGTAGCTAATTGGTTAGAAAGATCCGGGATGAAAGGAAAGTAGTGCTGGCGATGTTAATTAATCAACCAATTATTATTATTATCGAATTTGATAGTATCCAAGAGGATATTGGAAAGGTGTAGCAGCCATCAGTAAAGTCGCCGATGCAGCAGGTGTCACACGTTCAAAATGCTGCAATATAGTTAGCACGATAGGGATTATGGCAAATTTATCTACCACCGCCTACACGAATCGAGTGCAGTTTCATTGTTCATGAAGCAACATAATGTCAAAATACGACACATACTGCAATTCATCGTGATCAGGCAATTGTTGGGTGCTTTAACAGAACACTTGCTGAGCAGTTATTTGGATATCAACACGCAGTTATTTGGATATTAAAAGAACTCATTTAAGACAAGAGACCTATTGAATGGGTTGCAAGATTACCAAGTTTAATAGCTCCGATAAATAATGAAATAATAACAAGCGCGTGTATATCAATACAATGAGGTCATCTTTTTCAGCGCAGCCAGTGCTAGGTAATGTCACTGTAAGATATTTGTATGAACATGGTGAACTCTAAGGTGGTAATAAAGAACAACTGATCATATCTGGAGTATCATATTGCATAAAATTCCCATAGTTTTAAGATCTACTGGTAGCCCTGCAATATACAAATTAGATTATACTGCTCCTCAACTTGGATTTACACGTGAACAATTAAAGTGCTTCCCGAGGATACCCAATTACCAGCTTCTTCGTATAATTAGCATCTCGACGCCGATTACATTCAAGGCAGGTGAATATCGTATTTTCACGTGTATGACCAAGACTACTATCTTTTCTATCTACTGTAAATTGTCTTGGATCATTATTTGAATACTGTCACAATATTACTGTGTTACAGCTTGCACAATGATTATTTTGTTGTTCTTTCAGCATCATTATACATTTAGCATCAGTATTAAAGTTGCGATTATTTTTGTCACTTTGTTTATAACCATCTATTTTTATTCTTACTATGTCATCACTAACAATTTCGTTCCTGTTGTTAGTAAAATTTACAACAACCCTACGCAGCTGAGAAATTTTTCTCACTCGAGACATTCCAAGAGAAAGTAAATTCGACCATTCGATACAATGATCAACAATCCAAACAACTCGTATCAGAAATAGTTTTTGAGGTGAATGTATTGCCATTGCTTATCCTAGAGTCCATAGTTAATGCAGCCTCGAGAACATTGACAGGAACTAAAACAACATCATTTAATACGAGATTATGTTTCTTACTCTGTCCTGCTATATCAACGTAGATATTCTGTCGTCGGGTATCAGCTGGTCTATAACACAACGGTACATGTAACACTGAAACATCCTCCTGTTGCAACTGAAATAACTTACGTTGAAGCGTGTCACTGACTCACTATTAAAGTGCCATTTTCAAATCATTTGGTCTCCACCGTTCCCAAAAGTCGTTCAAGGAAGTTTCTGGAATTATTTTGCACGTTATTTCACATTGAATTTTATCAGGTTGTAGTCTGCTTAATTTCTTAAATTTCTTTAATTTTTAATTAAGAGATCTATGATCATCATATATCTCCGAATAATAATCTACTAATTTGTTTAGCCATCCGTGCGGTGATGGCCGAGTAAACGGTGGTGGTTGACCATGATCACCACATTTTATTACAGCTGTATTCTTTAACAGTATCCAATCGAGAAGCATTTTGTATGTGTCCCAAATGATGATTCTAGGAATATATGTCTCGCCCATTCGGTCAGGCGTCCATGTGACACCGCTGTATCGTAAAAAACTATGATAAGTACATGATTGAACACCTCGTTGTTTCATTTCTCTCTGGAGTCTGTGTGTTGGTGTTAGAACGATCATATCATCTGAACTCTGTTCAAATTATTCGGTCACTCGATTCGTCTTACCAGAACCTCCCGGCCAGTTTAGATAAACCGTATTGTCTCAAAACTAAATCATACACAGAAACCGCAGAAGACAACTCGGATATCTGATTATTTTTATAATAAATATACATCTGATATCTGATTATTGTAATACTAATTATCTTTAACCGCAACATCTGCGAATGGATCATAATTATATAACATTTCTTGTTTTATTCTCCATGACCCGCATAATGCATTTTTGTTTGTAAATTGAGTTTAAAACGTTGGATATTTTCTATTGATGTAAAACGAATCCGTTGCAACTCTGACTGCAGTGTAGTGGAATCTATTCATCATCGATACAACATTTTTAGAAACAAAAGCAAGCATTGAAGATCTTAAATGTATATACTGAGACGATTCTCCATCAATCTAACTACCAAATTGTACCCAACCGTGTTTCGTCAGACAGGTAAGCGTTTTATCGACTTATAAATAATTTTCTCCCTGTTGCATCAGAAATTATAAAATTATATTCAGCATCATTTAGAATTAATAGTGCATAATGCCGTTTATGATCATACGCCCTGCTTTGGGTGAATTTACCGATTATTATTATTCTACCGAAATGCTTTGCAATGCTTTCTTTGATGGTATGTCACACGAACATGTCTAATCGCGCATGATATTCTTCAAAGGCAGTTGCAGGGAGTAATTCATGTCTTTGTAAACAACCTTTGGTCTCCTTCAGATATGATATATTTGCCTCACTGACCGTCAACGAAATTAATATTTTACAACAGAGCATGTTGTTACGTACTGAGGCTCGAATAAACAGTAACATAGAATGAATGAAAAAAACAAGCTTATACAAACATCATAAACAATTTATTGAGCACAAATATTTTCCAGAAAAGAAAAATAAACTTACGGCGTTAAGAATCAATTCCCAAAATTAATCCAAAAATAACTCAAATTTATAATCCACTAGTGAAAAGTTCTGATAATTAAATGTCCTAATAATTCCAAGTTCGAATCTTTATGAAGCATCCTAGATGGAAGACGATGTCACGTGATGAAGTCAGTTCTGGTCTTATAAAATTCAGTGAGCACAATTATTTTCCAGATAAATAACAAAATAATTTCCAGTACAAGGTAATTTAAAATAACTCAAAACAACACACAACTTAGTATTCTAACAGCCCAACGTCTACTAAATAGTTCGCTCCAAAAAATAATTTATATACCTGTTTTTACGTAAACAAGGAAAGGGTCACATGATCTTCTAGAATCTTTAGAACAAATTTACGTTAAAAAAATCTCATATGACCCAGATGAGAATCAGTTATTTTTACTCTAAAGAACCAAAAATAGAAAGATGTTTATAACAAAGCTCCATAATGTCATTGGAAGGAATCAACCAATCATTTTAAAAGCTTGTTTACAACTCTGAAGCCAGGTCAAAAATGAGGTCAACATCTGGTGTTTATTTGTAGAGTACAGGTCATCTTCCAATGAATGAATCTTAAACTTAAAATGTCAAATTTCAATCTGACAAACAATAAAAATAAAAAATAAATGACTTAAATCAAATATACGTAACAATATATTGTAAAGCAGCGGGGGAGGGGGGTGCGAATCGGACAACTTTTTTCGACTTTTTTGATTGAAGCCTCAAAACGGAAAATAGAGCCTTCCTACGAAATCTCATATTTTAACTACAAAAAAAATAAGTCTCCATTTGGCAAACGGAGACTTAGCGATTTTTCAATCATCAGGGTCGCAACGATGCTGTCATCGCCCCCCCCCCCGCTGCTATAGGTTAACCAAATATTTCATCGAGTCCGAAACGATATCGTGTTCTAGGACGGAAATCATTTATGATGGAAGTCCTTAGGACTTTACAAACAAACTAATCGCAAACACCTCATCTTGTAGATCAATTAGATTATTTGACTGGTCGGTGAGTCGGAAATTAATTCTCGTTAGTAAATTATTATGGCATCGCATATAGACAGGATTAAATTTGGTTTTCAATAATTAGGAATCCTGGAGGAGCTGTTGGTGCAAACGAATAGAGAATATATCCCTGCTGAGCTTGATTTGATTGCTCGAGATCAATTTGATAGCTTCCTTCAATTGCATCACATACTAAATTGATCGCAATCACCGCTGAAATATTTACATTGTGCGGGGCAATATGCCTACCTCCGCCATCTGGGTCATTATTATATTAGAGAATAGTTGAATCTTGTACTTGAAATACCTTGATAACATTTCTAACAAATTCTTTTAGTTCCTCAGCGATACATCCGGAAAACTTGAAATTATGTAGATCGGCTTTTGTGATATTGTAACCGGTTAGGAATTGTTGTTTATTGTCGCTGTTGTCATTGGTTATTGTTTGAATAATAAGTTCATTGATATATTCCATGTCAGATACAAGCTGATTATTATTTCAACGTGTTTTCGCGATTTTGTTTGCCGTAGTTGTTCTAGTTGTGTTTGTTGTAATTGATTAATTTCATTAAAATAACCAGTGATGTCAGTTAGCGTAAATGAAATAGTAACAGATGAGTCAGCTGTTTTTTTAATGATAAAATCCCATTGCAATGTGTTTTTGTTGGTAAATATGAATCAATCGGCGATTTTTACCATTTTAATATCAGATAAATTATCTCGATACATGGGATTGATTTCATGATATGATTGTACGTCCGTGGTTAAGTCGGCGGTGGCTCCGGGTGGTTTTTCAGGCCATCCTAACACTGTTCTTAACGAGCTGTTATAGATATCTACAATGTATCCCTGTGTGCTTATTTCGATCGACGACGAAGGCGTCGGTTCATGAACTTTAATAGCTATTTTTGATTCTTTTCCAGTGATTGATTTTATTCTACGCTGAATTTCAGAATCGATTTGCTCAATTTGGTACGACCCAGTTGGTAAAGAAATAACGTTCCAGTCTGGGGTGCCATCGGGTTTATTCTTATGCGAGAACACCAGTGCGTTATTCGGTTGCTGACCGCCAAATGCAACCGATCTGATATTAGGCCAGCTATGATATACTCGTAATTTTGCCAGCGCGATCTCGCGTACTGGAATCGGAGAGGGAAAGTTCACACTAAATTGTGGGTTTGTTGATGTTATTGATATCATGCTTGTTCGTATCGGAGTGGTATTCTCCGCGACTCGTTGAAGCAGTTCGAGCGACATTATTGTTAACGCTGTCTTCAATTTCCAATTTCAACATCGCTGAGTTATACAACTGGGTCATCGCGGAAAATTCAACATCGGATATGAACGAATTATCTATCGACAGCGAGATCAACTCGGATAATTTCGAGTAGGCGTCAAATACCACCCGGTACCGAGTTGTATAATCGCTGAATTTTTTCTGAGAACACGATGATAACTTTTTAGTTATCGCGGTGGCGACTGCCGCGATTGTTGTTGCATTGGAGATAGCTATTGGAACTGCAATCGGAGCCATCATGGTCACCGTCGACAAAATAACCCCGGCGCTGGCCATCACACCGGACACTGAGTACACGGTGATGTCGATGATTGTTACGCTGCTTCGATATTTTTTTATTTTTTCACGATAACGCTCAGAAAGTGATTTTAAGTTGGCGGAAAACTCTTTCACGGTATCATATCGATATCGATGCGACTGTGATACCTCTGGGAATATTATCGGTTCAATTGATTTCGTCGATGTCATTACTATTTTAAACCCGCTAGTGTTTTCAATTATTCGATTGTGTACTCGGATTTATGGTCGGTGGGGAGAATACCGGATACAAATTCTAGCGGCCAGGGTAGCGAATCCCTAACCACTAACTCGTCGGATGTAGTTATATGAATCGTAATAGGGTATCTTATTTGGCCGCGTTCTGATGGTATCATATCGTTTATATATGTTACTGTGTTAACACCGCTTATATGTTTTGCCGGGCCGACTTCCAAATCAAATTTATGGCGATGTATTATTGTAAATAGATAACAACCCGGTATACTAAAATATTTGCTGTGAAAATGTAAACTATTTTCCTTTCCTCGGATCCAATCAAAGGTCCCACTGGCAACTGTGTATACGATGTTATCAACGGTTTTTACGTGGTGTGGAAGTTTTACCTTATCGACGACGTCGCTGGCGGTTTTTTGTTTGTCAATAGCTTTTTTAATTTCAACGAGGGTCGGGCCTGTCAGAGAGTGTGGTTCCAGACACGGGTGTTCTCCCCAAAAATGTATCCACGATGGTATTAAGTGTTGTTTGTCTCACCATAAACATACTAATATCTTTGAG
Source organism: Unio delphinus (assembly GCA_029339505.1). NCBI lineage: Eukaryota > Metazoa > Mollusca > Bivalvia > Unionida > Unionidae > Unio > Unio delphinus. Next base: position 525,583 of record JAQISU010001241.1, on the reverse strand, counting down.
AGTCATCGTAGATGTAGCCGGGACACCAAAAAAATTATCAGCTATGTAGGCATTGTGAGTATGCTTGCCAATAAACTCGCTAATTTCAGCGAGAGTCATGCCTGCCACAAGTGAGGTTCCAAAAAACTTATTAACAATTTCTCTGGCGGTTTTTTGTTCGTCAATAGCTTTTTTAATTTCAGCGAGAGTCATGCCTGCCACAAGTGAGGTTCCAAAAAACCCAACAGAGACGTCGTTGATGGAGTCTTGTACAATTTCAAAGGTTGTTTTTAGCCTATAAATATCATTGTAAATTTCGAGATAATTTGCCTTGATTTCGGCAGGACTCATTATCCTCCCCTCCTTCGCGTTAAAAAAGAATGAAATCAGAAGATTTCTGATTCCAAGCCGTTCTTGGTCTTTAATATAAGAGTCGATGTCAGAAAATGTCGTCGTGATATCTTGGGATTTACTACCCTCAAAGAACTTATTAACAATTTCGCTGGTGGGTTTTTTGTACCTTTTCAAAATTTTCTATTAGTTTAGAAATATCCGTGTAAATATCGAGATAATTTACCTTGATTTCGGCAGCCGTCATTATCCTCTCCCTCTCCGTGTTAAAAAAGAATAAATTCAGAAGGTCTTTTATTTCAGCGAGAGTCATACCAACCACAGGCGGGATTCCAAAGAATTTATGTACGACATTTTTGCGAAAAGTATTATAACCTCGTATATAAACATCCAGATCACGGCCGTGGGCGTCAATCGCGTCGGTGATCGTAGACACAAGTGCACCTGGTTTAAGTTGTCCGTCGCTGAAATACAGCGCGATAGAGTTTTCAGCGGCATAGCGCTGCCGTATCAAAATGTCATCCGCGGATATATCACTGGATTTCAATTTACCCTGGCGATCTTGAAATACAACTATTTCGTTCGGGTCAACATTTACTAAATTTAACGTCTCAGCGATCTCATCTTCAATTATTTTTTTTACATCCTCGATAGAACCCGCAGATGTTTTCGCGGTGGGTTTCGACATTGACAGAGATCGTCCCCAAATATCAATCATTATTGTTAGCGCAACTTGTGTTTTCAATTTATTGATTCTCTAAAATTACCTTTGTAATTTTCCACTCGTGTCTTCATTTACAACCAGATGAGGTGGTTTCTGTGACGATGAAATCTCCGCGAGGACATTTAATACTTCACGGCCGCATATCGGTGGATCATTTAATTGTTGTGTTGGCAGCGTGGAATAAAAAATCAGAAACTCTTTGAGTTTCATCGAAGAATTTATATACCGCATAAACTCGCTCGGTGAGGCTAACCCATATGAATCGAAATAAACAATCCCACGTGGATCAATCCAGTGAGTTTCCTCACCGTTGGAGTTATCAAGATTGATGATACCGGTTTCAACGCGTTTAGGTTGTTTTGGTAATTGATCTCTCATAAAAACCCCTCTGAAGTTTTTTTATCGCTAGCGCGCTAGCAGCATCAATTAAATCAAAATTGGACATGGGAAGAATTGGCCTTTCAACTAGTAAACCGTTCCTGGTATTCTCAGACCCTTTCCGCTGTACCATGAATATGTAGTCCCTGGTAGTCTTAGACCCTTTCCCTTTTTTTTATATCCTTTCCCAGTTGCCTTTTTCAACGCCATCCCTGCCGCGGTACCAACGGCTCCTAACGCCGCAGCCTTCGCCACCGCTGGGGCAGCCGCTGCAATCAATGCTGGTATTGCGGCTAACAATGGAAATATACCACCTGATTTTATCATGTTGGCGACTGCAGCCTTTGAAAATACAATTTGAACCCCTCGCTGTTTCTTTAGCGCATCATTGAAATGTTTCATTTGACGATCCGTCAATGATATTTTATGTGTACCGCCGGACATCTGCGCTGGTTTTAACGTTATTGTTGTTCCACATTCTTTAGCGGATTTTGATCGTAATTTCTTGACCTGACCATCAGTCAGCTTGACACAAACAATACTATATGGCATTTTATTGTAAAACTAGTTATGCTTTCAATTGATCTAATTGTGAATCGTTTACATATTTTCCACTGGTGCATCAACGATTCTCATTCGTCCACCGACACCTTCTAACAACATTGATTTGTCGCTGAGAATGACAGCGACCGCTCTATAATTAACACCACCAGGGGTTATACGAGCCCGAAAATGTATGTCAACAATGGATTGTCTCATTAAATCAAGATGTTCCAGCGAAAAGTAATAAATTGGATACAAGTTCTTAAAATCAAGTTGCGATATTTGCAAACCAGTATCAACGTTTTGATCACGACCCATATATGACAGCATCCGATGATACACACGTGCTATATGGTTGTTGTCGTAATCAAGTTGTATATCCTCGGCTGGCTCTTGTTGTCCATTTATTGTCAGCGAAATCTCCTTGACTCCTAATCGATCAAATATCATATGACTGCGTTCTTGGGAGCCTAATCGATTCCGATTCTGCAGCGCTATAAATATATGACGTGGATCTGAAACGCCTTGTTTTGATGCCAGGTTCCATGTAAATATATCAGCAACACTACCATCTTTGGCATCAGTTGTTGTTGTTAGCCATCTTAGCAATGATTTGCCGCCTGTGTCCATAAATGAGAGTAGTCGTTGTTCTCTGGCGATTGATGGGGTCATTACTGGCATCCATAGTACCAATTTAGTTAAAATAACTTTACCATCAGCAACATCATTAGCACGCCAGATTGCGTCATTGTCATCGCCTTTTCGCACTAAGGCAAATGTGTGTTTGGCTCCATAGATGACTTTTCTGACATTTCTGCAGAATCCAAATATGTGATGGAGTGGAATCGCACATGAAAATTGTCGACGCTGTCCTTGCAACGTCATTACTCGTGATGCAAATCCTAAATTGAAATTAGTAGTGGTATTTATGACATCAAAATCTGCGGCCGGTCTAGTATATCCGGCTGGTGCTGGATCAACTGCGGTATCTCGTGTTGCCTTTACCTTAGAATACTTAACGTGTTCAGGATGATCAGAAGTATCCTTAGCAAACATCATAGATGGACCAGCAGACCTTGTATAATCATCAGAATATCTTGCTAGTCCGATTATTGTTGTTGCAACATCAGCCTCGCGTTCAATTGATTCAATTTCTCTTCCGTCAATGAGATATTTCGCGGATTCAAATAGCGCAATGATACCATTATTGACTAAGCCGACTTTGGCACCATCTGGATACGGTACGGGTACAGCAGGAGTATCAGTACGTTGTACAAGTTCTCCTTCTACTTCGATAAATGCTTCACACGGCAAAAAGTATTTACTGGTATCATGGACTTGAAGTTCAACTCGCGATCATAGGTTGGGTTGTATTGCATGATAGGAATAATATTGATAATCGCGGACAGAATCATCTTTGCCTACTGGGGCATCCATATCGAACGCGGTATCAGCTGTTCGTATAAACATTATATTATTCACACTAGTGTTTTCAATTGTGAAACTCTTTGTAATCATCGTCGTTTTCGTTTTCGGTTCAACCCACTTCCTGCTCTCGCGTTCATGATAGCGTTATCTGTTACCGGCGAAGCCGTCAATGGCGACGGAGTCACCGAAGCAGCCAACGACGCTAGTTTCTCTTCCACTGCGTTATTTATTGCTTTGCTGATTTTTGCAGGCATCACTGTAGTTGTTTGCAGCACTGGTTGTTTCACCACCGACTTTGTCGTTGTTGGTTTATTTCGCACCAATGATGTTATTTTATCTTTTCGCGGCAGAAAAGGCCCTTCCGGCAAGATTTACAACAGCGCTGATTCCCTTATCACGAATAACTTCAATGGCCTTCATTGATAATTGTTTTGCTAGCGGCGACACTTTTGGGGCCATTCTTGTAAATAACCCCGCGATGGTATTACCGAGACCATCTCCGTAATATGCTCTATAAACAATCAATCGTGAGTTCACCACGTAGACGCTTACGAGTTTATCATGATTGTAATGTATAATCATCTTGTTATAAAACACCGGTGTTTTCAATTAGTGAATTGCGTAGTGTATTCCATTGAAAATCTTTGATTTCAATCGCTAAAATCCATAGGATTTTCATCATAACCATGGGCATCTCTGTGATTTTCAACTAATTCAGCAATGAGTTCTCGATATACATCAATGTCCATGATACCGCCGGCAAATAATCGTCTACAGATATCAGCTGCTTCATTAATTATTTCAACGGAGATGTTTCCGGCTCGTTTTCCCCCGATAAGTACTTCCAGCCGTGATTTATCTGAGAGAATATTACCAGGGCATGTCACTCTGGAGTCAACGGCATTGGTGAAACCGACACCACTGCGTCGTAATATCCTTTTCCGCTTGTTTTCTTAGAACCGGCTTCTGCTCTTATGTCTATTTGTTCCGGGATTGGATCCTCCGTATAACGTGGTGGTTGTGGACCGCTTTTAACCGAAGCTAGAAAGTTATTATAACCAGGGTGCTGTAACGCTGATTTTCTATCCCCGCCGTGTTTCGCTAAATATATTTTTGATGCCCAAGTGTCTTTGGTTTTTATAAAATTTTCAAACCCGTCTTTTAATAAATTCTCTCTTTTACCCTTTGGAAAATTTTCTCTAGTAAAATCAGCTAATTCGGAATCCGTACCGAATCTTCCAATTATATTTAATGTTTCGATTTTAAATATATTTCCAGGTGAATAGTCTTTTCCTGCAGCTGCACCTTGTTGTTCTTCTTCGCGTTCTTCAATATCAGCTAATTGTTCATATTCTCGTTGGGGTTTTATATCACTGGATAGCTGTTGTATCCCTGAGCGTGTTTGTCCGGTCTCTGCTGCTATCTTTTCAAGCGTATCAAGCAGCGGAGCCTTCTTTGCTCGTTCTTTTTCAGGAATATCTCCGTATATCGCTGCTTCAGTTAACTTTTTCACTTCTTTGATCGCTCTTGTTATCGGAGTCAACAGTTGTTCACTTGACACAGAAAAGTAAATCTGCGCTTGTTGTCGTTGTTGAAGTTTTTCGCGAAGTCTGTCTCGAACCGGTATAAACTTTTTAATTGCTGCTAACCGCTCTCGGGCTAACCTAGTTGTAAGCGATTCACCTACCATATATTGTTTGTGAACTGAGTTTTTAAATGTGAAACCAAGAGGGTTTCAACGTAAAGACTATATCACAATTAAAAGCTGAGTTAAAATAATGTACCATCAAGTTAGAGTATTCATCTCCGACAAGGTTAAACTGTACGACGCTATCCGCTATCAAAAATAATATCGTTGGGGGTTTCAAAATTGTAATATCTGAGCACGGCGATGAACGATTTTTGTTAACTTCGCGGCAACAACAACAACTACGTGAAAATGGAGGCATCGCGGTGATTACTTGCTACCACCACCAGATCATCCAGTACGCACATAACTGCATGAGCCAACCCAAACTGATGAGAATTCTTTCAGGAGAAAATCCTATGTAACAAGTAAAGTGTTACAAAAAACGCTAAAAAAAATTGCACTTAAAGTCTATTTTTTATAGTAAAGCCCACGTGGTTAGGATACGGGTTTTTCCTCGTTTAATATTTTACTAAGATCACGAACCTTAGAACTAATTTCAGTTCGTTTTTTATACTCTTGGCCGAGCTTTCGACGTATTGCTTCAACGGTGCTAAATAGCGTTATAAATACATTAATGTCGTTACCGTGCAAACAAGCATTGATGGACTTTTGAATTTTTTTCACGAGCCTGTACATCTTAGGTAAAACATAACGACCCTTACTAGACATACTCAATGTCTTCATATTCCGAGGTAATCCTCAGATAATACTATTCCTCGATTCTGCAAATTTGGAATTTCAGCGATTATAGCATTTACATCTTTGATATCCATTATTTATATAATACATTTTATCTTTAATTTAAAAAAAAATGATAAAACACTAATTTGGCATTCTCGCTGGCGCCCTATGACGTCAGAGAGACCCAGAGGTTACTTTATTAACTTATATGGACAGCACATACATGAAAACACCATTTGGCAATCTCGCTGGCGCTCTATGACGTCAGCGAGACCCAGAGGTTACTTTATTAACTTATAAGGACAGCACATACACGAAAACCCCATTTGGCAATCTCGCTGGCGCCCTATGACGTCAGCGAGACCCAGAGGTTACTTTCTTAACTTAATTATCTTAATTAACTTAATTAAGGACAGTACATACATGAAAACCCCATTTGGAAACCCCTTTCGCGTCAAATAACGTGAAAGAGGCCCAGAGGTTACATATACGACAACAGATCTTTGGAACTCCTTGGTTGCCTTCACATCCAAGTAAGCATAAGGGGACCCGAAACATACATCTCCGTAAGGGAGGCCTGAGGTGACAAACGTCATCTTAGACCGCCCAGAAGATATGCTTGGGGACGTCACTACATATACTTAATTAACTTAATTAAGGATGTATTATATTCAATGAAATGATGATGGAATTTGTGATGTAATGATGTGGGACGGCACAAGACAGCACAAACATAAAACGACGGGGCGGATTTTACGGCCAATACAACCAATCAAAAGCAACTAAATTAAATTAACCCGGTTGCATGATTGACAAAAGACAACCACACGCCCGGGTCAATGGCGTGGGTTAGTTTTGATCAGTCGAATCGACTTTCAAAAGCCCCAAGCTTAATACCTTTCATATGCTATATAAGGTGACTAATACAGCAGCGTTGATTCACGGGTGTATTATTTTATTTCCTTGAATTACTTATTAATGCTGTTTCACAACATTTAAATGAGACGAAATAGTTTAATAAAACACTAAACAAAAGAATACAGCTGTTAGATAAGAGCGTGTATTTCATTAATTTTCATCGTAAAATGATTAATTAATCGTAATATTAATTGGACTTCAAGGGACGTAACTCTGTCATGCGATTAATTAATCATTGTACGATTTATCTCCCTTGATGTATAAAAATTGTATCCTGTGTGTACCGTAGTAGTAATTGAACTTGAAGGGACGTAACTCTGTCATGCGACTTTATTATTGTACGATTTATCCCCCTTGATATATGAAAATTGTATCCTGTGTTTATTTTTCTTTGAGACGGCTGTTTGATAAATTCCTTCTGCTATCGTATTGAAGGCCTACAAATATCGAAATATTTTCCAGCGGCATACATTTATTGAAATATCTTTTCTTCGTTAGTTTCTGTATCAAATGATTTCACACTCTTGGGGTGTTTTGCGTGTTTGCCGATTCCACCTAATTTTGTATTCTGATTTTGAGTAACAACTCGTAAGTTATCCAATTTGTTATTTTGAAGGAATCCATCAATGTGATCAATCACAAAGCCATCTTTGATCAATCCGTTGTTACTTTCGTATGCGAATCGATGACAGAGATATCTCTTCTTCCCAACAGTAAATCGCAAAAATCCCATATTATTAACAATACCAACCGGCTTCTTCAGTGTGCGGTTCCTGACAACACCATCACGGGATGCTTCATAATTAACAAGCACTGGGTGAGGTCTGAAATCTTGGCTCATTTGTATAATAATACTATTTGTCTAATTTATTATCTGATTTAATTATAAGTCTATCAATGTAGTCTTGAGGGGTTTTGATGACTTTGTCATTGAACGGGTCATTAATTCGTTTGTCATAGTAACGTTTTAGTTCTCTGTATCGTTTGCCGCCACAACTGAGACATAATTGTGATTTTCTCCTAACGCCCACCACACATCCGAGGCATGGAAGAGGGCCAAAACTTCCTCGCCGAACGCTTTGTAAATGATACCCACAAAATTCGTATCTACATGATTTATTACACGGGGTCGCTGATCCAATCATAAGCCACTTGCAGTGATTCATTATAAAATATTTTTCTATTTAAATACTTGTTTTAATTATAACATGGAGGAGTTCGAGAGATTATCAGCAATTAAGCCTTTCAAAAATTTTAAATTCAATCTCGATAGAACCCTCAAAGATGTGCCAAAACGGGCAATAACGGATAGAGCCCTGATAAATAAAATTCGCGATTGTATTAATTAATTCAAGCACGACGGTGCATCTCATAGCTGGTCAACATTTCGAATTGATGGCGTTGTTGATGCCACCATGAACGACAGCAACGCAGCCATGATGTTATCCCAACTTAGCAACAAAAGCATTTGTTTAGAGTGAAATTCAGTATCCGTGTAGAATCAGGAGGTTGGATTATACGAGACAAATTTGAACCGATTCTCAAAGACAAGAAAACAGTCGTTGTTAGCCTTGATTCTAAGCCGGGTCTGTTAACTGGAATTGACAAACCATACTATGAACGAGCATATCCTGAAACAGCAGTTGTGTATCGGATATATCCGTTAAATGAAAAACCTGATATACGAAAACTAGCGCCGATGAAACAGTCGTCGCCGGCGACTTTGTCGCTGAATTGCGTTGCAACACGAATAACAGAACATTTTACAAATGCATCCCGAGGGAACAAACTTACCAATCTACGGCGTAGCAAAATAGCTCAATGGAGTTTAACAGTGAAAGAGCGCGGAGCAACTATTAGCGATATAGCAAAATTAGAAACGTCGCTGAGATTTCCAATAACCGTTATGACGATAACCGAAGCAGTTTTATACGAACCGAAATATAAATCAAAGGGAGCCCCAATTAAAATTTTTGATCATAACGAACACGCATGGACATCCGCGGTCACAATATTTCCACGAAACAGAACAATAAAGTATATACCTGACGAATTCTTACAAGAAGATGGTTTTCTCGTTGAAGAGAAACTATTCGATGATATTGCGTATTTGAGTAAAAACGACCCCGTGTTGGTGTGGTTACTTCGCAGCACTGAAAACGACACGGATACGTTTGATCAGTTTGTAAGACCAAACGGTGAATTATACCGCACTGAAGCATTTCACAATAAAATGAAAAAAACAGCTAGTGGGTTTTTAACGGCGTGTGGCGGAGTCGACAATGGCGAAGCCAACAACAGTGGCGAAGCCACCGATGATGAACAATTATTGACAAACTGTTTTACAATCCCTTCGGTTGCAGCTCATTTTGCAAGAATCAAAAACGCATGGAAACCAACACGCGTAGAATTCTTGCCAGACATTGAGGCTAGTTGTTAAGAATTCAATAATGGCGGTTTATGGAATAACAAATACGACAGTGATAATATCATTTCAGTTGATATGGCTGCTTGTTATCTAGCAAGTTTTCTTGGTTATGGAGAGTGTACTGAGTATTTTAAACGATTTGGACACCCAGTACATGAAATGACTCGTGTTGCAATTAATGGGCCGCTGCCTGATTTTGATTTTGATTCGCTCGTGTAGTATCATTTGAGTTCGCAGCAGGACTTCATCGCGCTTGTTATATTTGGGTTGGTAGACACATGACTGAAAAGAAGTGGCTGCCAATAGCGTTATTACGGTTCATGATTGATACAAAAATGTTAATTTTCCTGACGGTCAGTGAAGCAATTATATCATATCGGAAACAAACCAATGTCTGGTTACCAACACCGGAACGTCTTGATAGTATAATTGAGGAATCCAGAAAACATATTGATGCCGACAAAGAATATATCATTGAGTGGTCCAAACGGGTATTTAATCAACGAAACAACGAAGCAAAAGATCTCGGCAGAAGAATAACAGGAAAATTCACTCATGGAGGAAAAAAATGCGACTATAAACGATATTGTTCACGGCTGATTATGGATAACACCGAATACGACTTTGTAATCGCGGATGCACTATCCAAAAACATATATGTGGATCATAAAGATGCTTTTTTGTCCGATGGAATAAAATTGGGTACAGTCGTTACTTACAGCGACAGTTACAGATCCCCGTATACACATTTGAGGTCGTCGATGCTGGGTTATGCTGACACTGCAGTTAGAGTTGCCGTTGATTCATTTTACATTAACAGCAAGTACAGTTGCGCAGTTGCTGAATTCTCTAATTCGGATGAAAGTTGGGGATCATGGAGAATTAAAAAGAAATGCTGCGTGATTATTCTGAATCAGCGGACGTTGAAATTAAAAGTAATTACTTACGCGCTGATAATTTATCAGAACGTTCTAATGCACCACCGAAATCCGATCCAATTTGTAGATATAAAACAGTTTATTTAAACGGCTGTGGCGGGTCAGGAAAGACGACTCGTGCGATTGAATTATATCAAGGTTGAGCAAATATGATTGTGCTGACACCGACCCATAGATTAGCGCGAGAGATAAAACAACGAAACGTTGAAGCTTGCACTTATCACAGTTTTTTTCGATACAACGGCGACAAATGGACCCCTGAAAGAATGGGTGAAAAATTCATCCCTGTGGTTATTATTTGGGATGAGATATGTACTGTTTCGTTAGATGTATTAAAAATGTTTCTTGATTGGTTGCTGAAAAAGAATACAGCGGTGATAATGTGTGGAGATCATGGCCAACCACCACCATTTGTTGGCAAGGGTCCACATGATAGGTTGAAAGGGTTTGTTGACTATTATGAAGAAATTGATACTGACTATAGAGCACTTGATGAACAATTGCGTGAAGTCAAAAAAGTAATTAGATTACAACCGGATAGAATCCAATGTGAAATAATCAGAGAAATAATTCCTGAAACTCCCATGGAGGAATTTTGGGAAACATGGAGACCAAACGATTTTGTAGTGGCAAGTAGAAAGATAGTCAGAGACACACTTCAGAAAAAGTTGTTTAAGCTTCACAAAGAAAAATTCCCAACGCGCCCAGTGCCGCTGTGTTATAGACCCTATGATACACGGCAACAGAATATTGAAGTTGAAATTCCAGGACGTGTGACTTCTTCAGGACCCGAAAGACAAACACTAGTCTTAAATGATATTGTGTTGGTTGATATCAGTGTTGTCGAAAATGCATTGCGTGCTGATAAATCGCCATGGAAACTGGGTTATGTAACGACGATACATTCCTCGCAGGGATTAACCATCGCGGATACAATTGTTTTTATAGTCGATAATCGCAAATTTAGTCTATCTTGCAGTGTCTAGAGTACGGCGAATAAATCAACTTCGAAGAATTGTTTTCGATGATGACACAACAATGGATGATATTGATGTTAGCATCATTAATAAAAAAAAACTCTCCGGTTACAAACAACAAGACAAAAAAAGACAACGACAATTTGATATTGATGAAGAATTAATGATCGCGTTACGACAACAACATAATAATTACTGCCTGCGCGAGTTGCAATTGTATAATGCGTTGGCGTTATTCGGATTAAGATCCTCGCCAATTTACCGTAGACAGAAAAAATAACAGTCTCGGTCATATCAGAAACAATGTGATTTTGACTTGTCTTGAGTACATTAGACGCAACGGTGCTAGTTAAGACCACGCGGTGGCAATTGAGTATCGTCAGGAATAACTTGGAGTTGTTCGCGTGTAAACCCCCACTGAGGGGCAGTTGCATCTAATTTATAGATTGGAGGTCTACCAATTGATCGTGTTATAGTAGATATGCTATGCGTAGTGACACTCCAAATAGGATCAGTAGCCCTTTTTTTACCACCTTCGAGTTCTCCTGGTTCATATAAATATCTCACGGTGACATTGCTGAGAATTGGCTGAGAAACGCCATCCCGCTGTGGTTGTGGTATATACTTTTTTTACATTGCGTTGTTAGGTTTCATATTGATTGCTCTGGTAATCTCGTTATTTACCGCTGCAACTACCCCTGGTAACCTTTTGACCCATTCACGGGATCGCTTTTCTTGGATGAATTCTTTTGAGTATTGATATCCAAATAACCGCTCTGCAAGAGTCCGATTAAATCGTTCTACAATTGCCTGATCGCGATGTAGTGCAGTATGCCCTCGTCGTATTGTGACATTGTGATGTTTCATTGTAGATGCAACCACACCCTGAAATTCCTTGCCAGGATCAACTTGTAACAGATTTGGCCAGCGTAGTGGGCCTCGTCGATAAATCCTTTCAAATGCAGAAGCAACTTCGGGCGATGATTTTGTTTTTAGCGGTTCTGCTTGTTTGTATTAACTCGCAACATCAACTACGGTTAGCGCGTATTTGTAACCGTTGTCATGTGGTAAAAGCAATAAATCAGCTTGATGAACTTCATTGGGTCCGGTAACATCAAAATGCGAGAAATTTATTTGATTAAGACGCGGTAGATAAATTTGCCATATAGCCTGTTTGGATAACCAATTAGCCGCAGTAGCCTTTTTCACTTTTGCGGCGTTGGCAAGTTTATTAATTACAGCGTTACCCCTCCAGTATCCTTTTGGAGAATAATAAATAGATTCCATATTATTAATTACCAGCGCCCATCATCAATTTGCCTTTCATAGCTGATTTTACCCACCACGAAGCCAATTTTTCTTTGAAAGATTTATCAGGAATAGCATTTAACGCATGAATTAATTTCACATCTGCGAGATGTCTATGTTGCAAATTGCTGCTTTTATATGCGACATCATGAGCATGACACTCCTTATCAATGGCGTTTATCGGATACTCGCCGGGTCGGGGCTGATTTTGATCATCAAGTCTGATATCTAATCGTGTTCCGGGGCCATAGTAGCTATATCCTGGAAGATGCTTTTCTCCTGGATATTTTGCCCACGTCGTTCCAGGGAGTTGTACTAACTTGGCTGCGATATCACCTCCTCGTTTTTTTTAAAAAACATCTCCGGATTTCATAGAAACAAATCTATATTTGTTTATACCACATGTTGCACATCTACCAGTAAGTGCAGATCTGTTCTTGCCTGTTGTAATCGTCGTCACATCATTTGTGCTAGTACGCGTTTTACACTTCACACAATATAGATCCATAATTATGTATAGAGATATGAATATAATTGATTTTTCAGCGACTAAAACAAGAGAACCAGTTAAGCATCATGCAGCGCTACCAAACTCTATCCGCGCAATTATAATCGGGCCATCTGGATCCGGCAAGACGCAATTGTTGCTCAATTTAATAATGAGATGGATGAAGTGGGATAAGTTGTATTTAATTGCCCCTAGCGTAGATGATCAAGGATGCTATGAAGTGTTAAAGGATTTTAACGAGAATGCATCAGAAATTAAAGGTGAGAACGTCATTGATTTTATAACAGATTTTGACGAGGCACCATCCGTGGATGACCTTGATGGGAGCATTAACAATTTAGTCGTATACGACGATGTGATATTAGACAATCAAAAACAAACCACCTAGGATCTTTTCCCGAAGCAGGCATAAAAACACCGACGTGATATATGTCACTCAACGCTACACTCAGATTCCAAAAGTGATCAGAGATAACTGTAATATTCTTGCTGTGTTTAACGGCGTTGATACACATACGTTACGAAATATTTGGCAGACATGGTGTTCCGATATGGACTTCAATCAATTTCGAAATTTCTTTAGTCATGTTCAGTCGGCCCCTCGCGGATTTATAACAATAAATTTGCATGACCCTCGGACACGATATCGTATCGGACTTGATCAAATATTCGGTTGAAATCGTAAAAACCCCTTCGTGAAAAATCATAAATGATTGTTAACCTGTAGCAGCAGGGGGAGCGATGACAGCATCGTTGCGACCCCGATGATTGAAAAATCGCTAAGTCTCCGTTTGCCAAATGGAGACTTATTTTTTTTTTGGGTTAAAATATGAGATTTCGTAGGAAGGCTCTATTTTCCGTTTTGAGGCTTCAATCAAAAACGTCGAAAAAAGTTGTCCGATTCGCCCCCCCCCCCTGCTGCTTGTAATAAAACTATTCATGCCACATTTTGATCTGAAAAGTGTCTACCAAATCAAACATTATCGATCTGATGGAGACCCAGTGCAAACTCGAATGATGTAATACAAGCAAATCCAGTTAGATTAAAATCAAGTATTGGTCCTTTTATAGATACTCTAGTCATCTCGTATGTGGGGTGTCCAAAGCGATAAAATATACCCATGACATTCCCCCATCACATGAAAACTTTCAGGATAACACCCGGCCATATCAACCGAAATAACATCGTTGTGGTCATACTTGGTATTCTACAATCCACCATATCAGTATTCACAGCAACGTAGCTGCATGTGCTCAAGAAATTCAAATCGTGTTGGACTCCATGAATTTCTCTCTCTTTCTCTCTCTCTCTCTCTCTCTCTCTCTCTCTCTCTCTCTCTCTCTCTCTCTCTCTCTCTCTCTCTCTCTCTCTCTCTCTCTAGCAGCGTAGGCAGCAACTGACGGAACTGTAAAACATTTTTTTTAATAATTGCTCAGTATCTTTTGAATATCTATGCGCAAGTCAAACAAATTGATGATATTTTTCATCATCTGAACTTGAAAATAACCATACAGATATGTGACAGTTATTACTTTTTTCGTGAATAAAATCAAACATATTCCAGTGTTCTCTGGAGCGTAAAATCTCACAACACAATCTCGCGGAAATATTGTTACTGCGCCAGTCCACGCGTGCGCATTATGATAAAAAAAAATCAAATGGTGTCCCACTTCCGTTGTTCTTTGATTCATATAATATCTCTCATGTTATCGTTTCTTTTTACTATTATTGAAAATTTTAATTTACTTGATAACTCTGCAACATCATTTTTTGTAGTTTCGGCATCCTTAACCAACTCAGCTAATTTGTTTATCTTTTCACGTCGCTGATTAGTTAAACCATTTCCACGCATCGCATTTTAAAATGTTCGATTACTTGATTGACTAAACAATTCCGTCTTGACTCTGTCAAAAATGACAATCTCATTGGTGCATGATCATCGATGTTGTGTTTATAATTTAGCTGATAAATTCCATAAATAACCGCGGTCACAGGAACGCTCGAGCGTAATATCCTCTTTCACTACCAGTCGGAATTTCTGTGTTGAAATTGTTACTTTACACGGTAGTTTTTCCATTAGCATGGACAGGATCACGTTTGTCACGTATAATCCACGTAGCAAAATCAGCTGGCACTAATAAACTTTATTCTGAAGAAATATTTCTGATCGTTGATATAATCGATAATCGTTTTCTCCATGGTAACTTTGATTTGTAACATCGATGGTGTCATCGCGAATAATTTTGAATGTCGACCAAGTGTGACATGCACCATCATCACGAAATTGAATTTTAACCTCCCTGATAATATTAATCAGATTAATAGTCGGATTAGTCAGAGCGCGCCTTCTCAAGTCAGCTTTTGTTTCTGTCAAGATAGAATCTGGATGTTTTCCAGAGCTGGATTGTATATCATCTCGTAAACTCATCCATGCTATACTTACGACAAGTATTTAAAGAAAATATATTATATATAATGACTCAATGCAAATCTCTGATTATTGGATCTGCAACTCCTTGTAACAAATCCTTGTAATTATGCGGTCAACATTTGCAAAGTGTGCGCCGAGGTAGCCTAGGTCCAAAACCTTGCTTATTATGATTTTAAAAAGATAGCGACAGCGACAAAGTTATAAGAACCCCTGAAGATTACAAAGTAAGTTTCTGTGGAGACAAATTCAAATTTAGACAAATATTATTATATATAAATGGAGCGAAAATGAGTTGCAGACATCCTATCATTGAGAATTATGAAGCATCTCGTGATGGTGTATCATACACTGTCAGCGGAAAAACCAGTTGTACTGTTAATAATGTTCGTTATCTAATATTCACCGCCAAAGGGAAGACAAATTATTACTGGCACAGGTTTGTCTATGAGAAGTTTCATAGGGTGATCAAAGATGGTCTTGTAATCGATCATATTGACGGACAAGAAATTAAAAATAAATCATCTAACCTTCCAGCTATTACACAACGCAAACAATGTGCATTCGGAAATATCGAATAGTATAAAGAAAACGTTCCTAGAGTCGTTAAAATCTTAAATACAGAAACCGGGAAAGAAATAATATTTCAGTCGATGTTTGCTGCTGTTAAGTATTTTGACATCTGCATGCCTTCCGTACAAAACGTCACAAATAAAATAACCAAATCAGCGTTTTCATACTTAAAGTTGATAGAGTTCCCTCCCTTGACTTTCAGAAGAATGCACAATAACGTTGAAATACACAATATTTCCTACTATATATCATCCAAACAATACATTTTCAGATCTGCCTTTTAAGTAAAACTAAATTAAAATTATATTTTATTTTATTTTTTACATTCCATAAGTAACTGTATACTAATTTGTATTATTTACTTGCGAGACATTTTGTCCCGCATGTGCTCGCGCTTTTTGATTGTAATTGTTTTACTTGACCGGGAGTCAGAGTGACATTAACGTGACTATATGAAATTTATATAATTAATGCGGCTGGTCTAATTGTGTACATATTTTCCACTGGGGCATTAATAACTCTCATTCGTCCACCAACACCTTAAAGTAACATTGCTTTATCACTGAGTATGTCTGCGATTGTTCTACCACTACCGGTAATAACCGGCGGACCAGTTACCTTTGCTAGTAAGCAAGCACGAATGGTTATTTCAACGACAGAGTTTCTGAATAAATCCAAGTGTCCCAACGAAAAGTAATAGATTGGATACAACGTTGTAAAATCGAGCTAAGATATCTGCAACCCAGTGTCAATGTTTTGATCACGACCAAAATAGGACATCAATCGATGATATGCACTTTCAACATTGTTGTGTTCAAAACCCAGCGATATATCTTCAGCAGGTTATTGATGTCTGTTTATTCCCAAAGAGACTTCAGAAGCCACAAAAGAGTCAAATACCATTGGATTTTTTCTTGTCTATCTACTCTGGAATTTGCTTGAAACGCAACGAATATATGTCGTGGTGCTGAAACTCCTTGTTGTGACGCTATTTGTTACATGAAGAACCCATGTTAACAGGGTCGCGATCCGTACTCAATGTATGCCATGACAGCGACGATTTACCGTCTGTGTTCATGAAAGAAAGCAATCGCTGTTCCTCCGTAATCGATGGAGTCATTGTTGGCATCCACTATGATAGTTTTGTTAGTACTACTTTACCAGGATCAACTAATGCATCTCGCCATATTGCAACATTATCAATGGATTTACTAACAAGTACTATTGTGTGCTTATCGCCAAATATAAACTTTCAGATATGTCTGCAAAATCCAAAAATATAAGACAATGGAATCGCACATGAAAAATCTCGACGTGCAGCAAAACCTAAGTTAAAATTGCATTCATTGATATTGCTGCAGATGTTTTGCCGGTTCCATCCGCGTTTCTCACATGACCTCTGGTCACGTTTATGTGTTCTGGATGATCAAATGTGTCTTTTGTAAAAGTCATCACTGGACCAGCCGATGTTTTGTAGTCATCAGAATATCTTGCAAGGCCAAGTGTCGTCGTGGATACGTCGACGTGTGCCAGGCACGATTCAATATCCTTTCCATCAATCGGGTATGTTTCTTTTTTAAATAACGCATATTACGCCGTTTTTAACACAACCAACACGATCATCATTTCCGTATGTTGTACCATCTTTTTTTACGAGTTTACCTGCGATTTGAATAAATGCTTCAGAGGGGAGAAAATAATTGCTTGTATCCTGAACTCGTAATTCAATTCTTCCCTGTGTGTTAGGTGTTTTTTCATCATACGAATAATACTGATAATCACGCAAGGACCTATCCCTCCTCGCTGGTTTCTCCATGTCAAATGCTGTGTCGCTCTTTATTCATTAAAACAATCTAAGAATTAATCAGACTGCAGCCAGATAAAAAAGTAAAATAATGCGTGAAGTAATTTCAGAAGCTCCTATAAATGAATTAATAGTAATAACTCATACACGCGAAAATATGACGCTGACCTGTCTTGAATATGATAGATGTCGAGGCGCCGATGCATTGCTTACACAAAAGTGAATGAGGTGCTAATTGTGTCAGGAAGTATTTGTAATTGTTCACATACAACTTCATGTTGAGAAGCAATCGTATCTAGTCTATAAATTACTGGTCTACACGTGGATCTTACCACAGTATAATGTTTATGTGTGGTCACACTATAAATAATATCAGTCGAACTTTTGTTAAAAACAAAAACCCTTGAAGCTCACCAGATTCATAAAAATACCTTATAGTCATCTAACCAAGTACTGGCTGTTTTGAGACATTAGTCATGTCGTTGTATTGCTATATGTTTGTGATGCGATTGCGTTGATGGGAAGAGTAATTTGCTTGTGCCACATTTTACACATTTGTTTGTAAGCGTACGCTTTATAATGGTTGTTGTTATTATTGTTGTTAATCCACTCGTAGGGATGGATGCTCTGCTTCGAACACAATATAATTTCATATTATTTTTTATAATTGTACAACAAGAATGTCACTGATTTTCATCGACAGCAAAGCAAGAGCCAATCAAGCATCATCCAGTGCTACCTACTTGTATCAGAGCTATTATTATAGGTCCATCTGAGTCTATAAAGACACAATTGCTGCTTAATCTGATAATGAAATGGCTCAACTGGGATAATTTGTACTTATGGCACCATATGTAGATGACCAGCGATGCTACGACGTGCTTACAGGTTATAATCAAGAATCGAAGTCATCGAATGAAGACGATACTGATAGTATTGATTTTATCACCGATGTTAATAAGCCCCATCTGTGGATGACCTAGACATCTATCAGACATTGTTAGAAGCCTCGGTTTGCCGTTATTGACCTTGTATTATTGTTTTCGACGCAAGATTTTCCCCGAAAAATAGACGTTCCTAAAAGTGTTCTGTCCATGCTTGATGTGCAAATCATGCACAATGTTTCCGTAAGGTACGTAGTCTAGAAGTAAAATGTGCGAGAACTGACCTTACGGAATGAGATAGGTTCAGCTTTATAGCACAGAGCGATCTCTTATAAATCACAAAGCTCTTCTGGTATTTTGTTTTTTCACATGCAGGAACATGTACCTTGACCTTCGGGTCAATTGTCTTTTGGATCAACACTAAACTGAACGCATCAAAAGAATCTCTCCATAAATAAGGTATATCTGTTTTATTGAGCTGCTGTACTGAGTACATATGAATCTATATTCTGTTAGATATATTTGATATAAGTCATTTACATTTATTTTTAAATTTGTTTGTTTTTCAGATTAAAATTTGGCATTTTAAGTTTAAGATTCGTTCATTAGGAGATGACCTGTACTTTACAAAATAAACACCAGATTGACCTCATTTCTGACCTGGCTTCAGGGTTGTAAAAAAAACAAGCTTTTAAAATGATTGGTTGATTCCAAGGACATTATGGAGCTTTGTTATAAACATGTTTCTATTTTTAGTTGGGTCATAAGGTGTGTATATGATTCTTTGAACGTAAATTTGTTCTAAAGTTTCTAGAAGATCACGTGACTTTTTTCTTCTTTACGTAAAAACAGGTACATAAATTATGTTTTGGAGCGAACTATTGAGTAGAACTTGGGCTGTTAGAATACTAAGTTGTGTGTCGTTTTGAGTTATTTTGAGTTACCTTGTATTGGAAATTATTTATCTTTTCTTAAGTTCCTTCGTTTCAGTTTAAATAAATAATATTAATTGTCGATACATATATACATCTTTGTTTCATGGTTGAAATATTCTACTAGCAGTTATGTATTACATGTATGTATCTGTATGTATGTCAATGAAACATTTGTATATAAGCAAATATAAAACATAAAGAAAACTCTGGCATACCTGATAAAATATCCTGGCCAATGATAACGTATTCTGTGCGAGTTGACCTGGAGATGATGAGGTATGCAACACTGACCAGTAAACCGCCAATTAAGAGAGATACACGAGTACTGAGTCTAGAACTTCCAATTAACATCACGATCAGGGCTAACAGAGATAACAAAAAGGTTGTCATTTATTTATCACTTCTTTATTTGATGTTTATTCTTTAGTTATTTTTAATTTCTTTCTGGCTTTGTTTCATTATTTATTTTTTTTAAATAAACTGTAAACGCCTTTTTGGACACTGGGTATTAGAGATGTTATGTTCGAGGAGGATTGAAACTGTTTCTGGTATTCGTTGAAGAAAATACCCTCGAGTCTCAGCATTCCCACGACCAAAACGCTATTTATCTAGGCTCCTGTTTCAAATACAAACATTAACACCTGCTAATTGCTTGCGTTGCTTTTTTAAGGAAACATAACAATTCTACATGTATTCGGTTGCATTTTACAGAAAACGTCTTTATTATTCGATTAGTAAAATGTAAGGCTTGGTTGCACAATTGTAGGTATCCAATAATCATAAAATGAGGACAAAGTTAGTAACGAATTTATTTAAACACAAGTATACAAAGCATTGTCAGGTATGTGAAATTCGCAGCATTCATTGCAGAAAAAAATAATGCTTGCTCATATAATTTTGGTATGATTTGACAGACATTTCACTGGAGGTCGCTGTGTGTGATGGGATGGGGTGGGGTAGATAAGAAATAGTTTCGTCTCGGAGTCTGAAGTCTTAATTCTTTGTGATATATTACTCTCAAATAGACAGTATAAAATACAGCAGCTAACCTTTAATTTAGTGTCATTCCAATCGCTCAAAAAATGAAACGTTTTAAAGAAAACGAAATCAATATTGTTTTAACTTTTTTCAACACATTTCCTGCAATAATTATTATCTGGTTTAATAGTCCAGTTTGGACGGCAAATCACTGCAAACCGAATAATTGTATGTAAAATCATTTATTTACACCAGTTCTTGGAAGGATGGTACTACCATTGGCTATCGGAAACAAGACAGGGAGACGTTCCGAAAGGTTCACTCACATGATGGAAATGTCAAGTAAATGCATTTCACCAAATGTACAATCTGACTTCTACCCACAAAACGATCACCCACAATCATACCTGCAGACATGTCAAAATGTAATTTATACCAGCAAAAATCATCCAGGTCCATCCTCTGTCTATGGGAAAGTCGATGTCGTCTGCTTTGTTATCCAAATATGTGTCATCAGTTCCATTATCCTGGTCATCTTCACTTGGTTTGGTGTCATCGTTTGTTTGATTACTTGCACATTTCTCAGACATTATGTTCTTTTCTGCAATTAATACTTTATTATGATAATAGTAGTGCTAAAGTGAACAACAAACATATTATCAGAAATTACATAATTGTTAGAAGATTAAAAATACATTTGATGAAGAATGACATTTTATATCGATATCCCAAATTTGGGCACAATTATTAATTTATTTATTTATTTATTTTTTATTTATTTATTTATTTATTTATTTATTTATTTATTTATTTATTTATCTATACTTGTTATGGGTTGACCGGTCAGATCTCCGGATTTTATGGTGCCTGTATTGACATTGTTGCTGATTTGGTGTTTAACGCACATCAACACAAGTAGGTTATTCAGTGCGGATGCAATTGTATGTATGTATGTATGTATGTATGTATGTATGTATGTATGTATGTATGTATGTATGTATGTAACCGCTCCAGTTGCCTAGTGGTTAGAGCGTCTGCCGTGGAAGCGGGTTCGATCCCCGGCCGAATCATACCAAAGACTTACAAAAATGGTACTAACAACTGCCTCGCTTGACGCTCAGCATTAACAGGTTAGTGTTAGGACTGGTCAACCTGGTGTCAGTATAATGTGACTGGGTGGGACATCATGATACATGTCTACATGTATGCGGCATGATGCCCCAGTACTAGAAATCACTGTATACTGCCTCACTGCAGATATCGAAACGATAAGACTGAAAAATTGTAAAAGCTACGTTAAAAATTCTAATCAAACAAACAAAAAATGTATGTATGTATGTATGTATGTATGTATGTATGTATGTATGTATGTATGTATGTATGTATGTATGTATGTATGTCTGTCTGTCTCTCGGTATGTACGTGTAGTCATGTATGTACGTCATCATAGGGAGAACCTTACATAAGATGTAGGTAACTTCGTGTGATCATGGTGAAAAGGTGAGTATGTGTGAATGTACGTGGACAGCTACACAGATTTAGGTGTAAAATGTCATTAGTTCGTTTTCTTGGGGCGGGGGGTGGGGTTTTGAAAATTTGAATACTTGATTGTGTTTAGTCGCATGTTATGCAGTCTGTGTTTGTCTGTGTGTGTGTCTCTGTGTGTGTATGCGTGTATTTACGTACCGATTAATCCAGTCACTGCACTCTTGTCATATTATTAGCCAAGGGTAATACGTCAGGTTAATTTAAATTCCGCAATACATTTTTTTAAAAACTTAACAGAACTGTAAACTTAAGAAAAAAAATGCATGAGCAGTACTCACTCTTTCTAGTGAGTTTATATTGTATAAGGGTTATTATTGGTGACACACAATTGCCCTTATCTTCGGAAAACCAGATATAACCGTAATACATGATGACAGATTAAATGTTCGCTGCTTGCCGTCCGTGACGTACCATTGCATTGATTTATAGTAGAGGAGACTTTAACCACAGTAGGTCAAAAGCATGAAGATTTGATTTCTCACAGTACGTGTCATATATTATAATAATCATTTGTAACTGCTGTCTGCTTTCTTGAGACGTTGAGCGGAATTGGTCGTATACATGGGAATATGAAGTATTTAATCATTGACATATATTTGTCATTCATCTCCAACTGTTAGTATATAGTAAGCTGTCTTTGATTACAATTAGATTAACCTTTAGTACAATTGGAACACATCTTCATGGTGAGGTTGATGTCGTATTTTAAAATAAGTTATCCGCTGTGTATACGTTTCCGACCAAATAACACAGGATTACTATAGCGTAAAGCAATGTGGTTATGTAGGCACATGTACTCAAATATTAATTTCCATTAAAAAATTTAATACTAATTTAGTTGAAGCAAAGTCTATTAAATCCTAAAAATGTAATAATCTGCACCTTAAACTATCGAAAGGAAAATTAATAAATCGTTATAGGCTCTAAAAATGGTGACCAGGTACTAAACTGGGTTAAGAAAAATTATCTCGGGTCTAATGGTTAAACTAGGCAGTATGATTCTTTATAACATGCGTAGCTTTCATTATGCCATCCCAGCGCGTGACATCCAATCTGGTTTGCACACGATCATACCTTCACATTGAGCTCGTTCAAATAAGTCCACGCACTTTGACATTGACATTTGCCACGCTTTTCTTCAAGGATGGTGTAAATAATCACATTTGGATGGAACTTGGATGTATGAAGATACAGGTCAAGTGAATACCCCCCCCCCCCCCCCCCCGTTTAAAAGTATGCGTACAATTCAAGAAACGACTCACGTTACTGAAATAGTTCATAACACATATATGACTTGTGACATTTAGCCTCTCCCTCTCTCTCATCATTCCTCATACATGTAGTATTATCTCCGAACAAGTCACTTTACCCTGATACTAATTTGACTAGTCTTAACACTGACCTCTTAGAGCTGAGAGCCAAGTGGGACCTCTACTAGTACCTTTACTATAAGTCTGGGTTCCAACCCGCGACCTTCCGAATCCGATGCGAACGCTTTAACCTATTAATCGATGTATTATTTGCTTTAATGTGTGTATGCTAATAGTTAAGCAAAACACGTATCACAGTATAAGATGTCGTAGAAAACGTACATGTCATATAGGCTTAAAGGCAGACTCTTCATAACCACAATTGACCAATCAAATTTGGATTGACTAATACCTATATAATGCTAAGTCACGTGTCCTGTTTATTCTTTTTATTTTTATTTTCTCACAAATATCTAAAAGTCTTCATACTTTATAATTGAAATAAAATACTAGGTAGGCTATGAATCCCTCCCCCTCCCCCCACCGTCTGCACACGTTGTCATAGCCTGCTACACGAACGAGATATAGCCCCATTTGCTGCACAGATTGCAACACAGGCGAGGTAGTTTCACATATTCTGTACATAAAGGTTGTTACACAACTTTCTTTATTGAAAGACAATAACTGACATATCTCGTATAGCAGCCACACACAGTCAATGGACACCTTCAGAAAATGGATGCAAAATAATTTGAGATTCAGTTTTCATTTAAACTGTTCAGATTTATTCTTGACGCGTCGTTCATGGGAGGCAACGCTAGATAAAACATGTTGCGCGTTTATAGGGTATGGTGTCTACAAAGAGAAAACGTATTTGTGTTGTGATCAGAACGGCCTCCTTTATATCATCATTCATCTGTCAAACATGATTTCACATCAGAAATGCAACTCTCTACTCCTTGGCTGGTAGCATCAACTTCAGTTGGGTGGTTAAACTTGTATACTTGGGTGTCATTTAGAGATCATAACGATATAAAGAACTACATCCCAGTTTATAATCTCCCATTCATGTTAACACTTTGTTATAACCCAACTGAATTAATTTAGTCTTTTTAGCACTGTACAGTCATAATATCGCCTTTGCAACAGTAATGAAACAACTCTTGTGAAAGTATTTAATGACATTCTCTCTACTGTGGATAGCGGCAAATTGACTGTCGTCGCCCTTCATGATTTGTCTGTAGTATCTGATAAAATAGACTATGATATATTACTTTACAGCCTCTAGCATGTATATGGCATTCGCAATACAGCATAACTGTGGTTCAAGTCATACTTGAGCAACATGACAAAAATTGTGTCTCCAAATGAAATACACTACAGCCAGGCACTATGTTTTGGTGTTCCACAGGGGCCAATTCTTGGACCTGTTTCTTCATTCGCTTTGCTCAGCTGCTCTCAAGTGTCTTAGATAATCATCCAGTGTCCCACCAATTGTACGCTAACGACACCCAAAATATACAAATCTAGCCACAGAACTGAAGCTGATGATACAATTCAAAGTGTTTAGAGAGGTGCATTTCTCATTCACATCCTGTACCTCAAACAATAAATATCAGCAACGCCAATATTAAATCCACAAAGTCAGTACGAAACCTAGGCGTTACTCTATACAGTACTTTCACATTGCACCAACATGTCAAGAACATATGCAAGGCTGCATATATTGAGCTAAGATGCATCAGTTTCTTTCGTAAATATCTTTTAGTAAATGCCACTAAAACACTTGTGTGTTCATTAGTACTTTCAAGACTGGACGATTGTAACTCAATTCTGTCTGGTTCGTCACAATATATACTCCAGAAACTTCTGAAAGTTCAAATACACTGCTGCTCGGATCATTTTTAGAGTAGCTCAATCAGAGCACAATTCATCATTGCTCTGTACCCTACACTGGCTATCCATGTGATCTAGAATCAAACACCACCTTTTTTTTCCTTTTTGGTTTTTGTTTCTCTTTAAAAATATATGATCCCCGTAATAGGTTGACCACTGGGTCGGCGAACCATCCCAAGGTCACCGTACAATCTAACATTTCTGATAATCTATGGATAATAGATATATTCAACAGAAAAGGAAAACACTCTCACACACACATACACATGCATATGACACGATCTAGGTAACATTGTGATATTACATTATTTTGTTCCTGTTTAGCATAAAATCAGATACATATTACATATTCATTATTGAGGTCCACTTTTGAAGAAATTTGTCCTTTTTTATTTACTTTAGCAGTGTATTTTTCAATGTTCTTATGCATTGCAACTATTTGCTTAAAAGCATAAATATGAGGATTTTTCATATTGAATATGTAAGTGTAAATATAATACTTCAACAAAATAAGCAAGAACTTACATAAACAGTCAAGTTGTTTACTTCCTAAAAATGTTTCTTGTTTGGACAAATGGGCAATATTTGGGCAAAAGGTGCAAAAATTTCAATAAAACAGTACCATTTTCACTCTTGCAGAAAGTACATTTGTTGTCTTCTAATATGCTAATTCTTTTCAGAAAATCATTAGTTGCTAATATTCTATGAATTAATTTAAAGTTAAAAGAGACCAATTTGGTATCCTTAGTACAGGGGTTTGCTCGGATATATATCTGAGACCACTCCTCACTACTTATATTTTATTAAATACTTGCATCCAAGTTTACTGTTTAGCAGTGTGTTACCTGTAGCTGTTTTTTTAAAAAGATCTTTGTAAACAAACTTGAGTGAATTTTGTTTTGGTAAGTTCCTTATTTTATCCTCTTGCTTTTCAAAATTATTTTGTACTAAAATATTTTATGGCAACTTTCCATGCTTTGTTCTGTGTGCTGCGTGTTACTGACAGACTCCAGTCCAACATACCTATACGGCCTCACCCTTGTGTATACACCAGCAATATACTTACGCTTTTCTTCTGACAATCATAAACTCATTGTTCCCACAATGAAAACGAATCATTTGGACATCGTTCTTTTGCATACCAGAGCCCAGCAATGTTTAACGAATTGCCCATTGAAACTAGACACTAAGACACAGTAATCCCTTTAAACAGTGCTCTTAAGACTCATCTTTTTCGACTGCAAGAACAAACTTAAAGACCTAATAATTTTTCGTCGCCTAAAAGATTTTCAGCATTTGTTATGTTTTCCAATTTCATGGTTTTTCATTTTTTTTTCTGTAGTCATATTATTATAGATTTTGTAAAGCGCTTAGGAAAGACCTTATTGTTATTTTTATGAACAATGGTTGTTTTCTTCGACATTGGCTTTACAAGGGGAGTTTTGAAAAACAATGGATATTCCCCGAATAAGCGCTAGAGGTAATAATAGCATCAGTTAGTGAAGGCAATATTAGATATAAGCACTCAAGCAGCAGTGATGTTGCAATTGGATCAAGTTCACACGAGTTTGGTGGACTCTTCATCACGCTTGTATGTACTAAATTAAGACATATGGACAAGATGAACAGCAGCAGAGAGGGTGAATCCTACAACGTTTTCAGACAAAATTTTGATTGAAATCCTAAAACGAGCCTTCCTACGATCTCATTTTAACCAAAAAAAATGTCTCAGGGGTAAAGCCTACAACGTTTTCAGACAAAAAATTGATTGAAATCTTAATGAGCTTTCCCTACGAAATCTCATTTTAACTAAAAAAATGAAAAAGGAGATTTTTACGATTTTTTAATCAATTTTGGTCGCAACTTGTTGTCATCCACCCTCTCTGCTGCTTAGTGATTTCATCACTGGGTTAACAAAAAATAATAAATGATTTTAACCGAATATTTGATCAAGTCTTTAGGATGAAAATCATTTATGATTTCACAAACAAACTAATCGCTAACACCTCTTCTTGTAAATCAATCAGATTATTTGACTGGTCGGTGAGTTTGAAATTAATTCTGGTTAATGAATTATTATGGCATCGCATGTAGACAGGATTAATTGGGTTTTCAATAATTAGGAATCCTGGAGGAGCTGTTGGTGCAAACGAATAAAGAATATATCCTTGCTGAGCTTGATTTGATCGTTCGAGATTAATTTGATAGCTTCCTTCGATAACATCACATACTAAATTAAGCGCAATCACCGATGAAATATTCACGTTGAACGGAGCGATATGTCTGCCGCCACCGTCTGGGTCATTATTGTGAGTCAGGATTAATAAATTTTTCATTAGTTTCCTTTCACATGCGTCATAGATTATTTTGAAACCAACATCGATGGCATCACTGAGAGATTTTTGTAGTTCTAAGATATTATATCCTGGTAGTTTGAACGCATGAATATCTTCTACGCGTATATTATACTTCGTTGCAAATTCTGTTCTCGTTGTGGGGGTTTCATGATCGAGTATAAATCGAATAATTCGTAAATTAAATGTTTCCATATCGTCGATAATTTTGTTACATGTTTCTACGACGCTGATAAATTCATCTCGGGTGAGAGAGCCGGATTTAAGAGATATTAACAACAGTGAAAAATCGTTATTCATCGCTGTGAAATTTTCATCGATTTTAGATTCAACAACAAAATGATACACACTCGATTGTCCACTCCCCACAGAATGTTGGTGCATTGACCCAAAAAATTCTACACTGAACTCTTTATAACTTTTTATTGGATTATCAGGTTTTATCCTGTCTGTGACATAATCAGATTTTTTAGGTTTGGGTGGTACAACAACGATTCCCTGAGGTGGGTTTTCAGGCCATCCTAGTACGGTTCTTATCGAGCTGTTATAGATATCTACGACGTATCCTTCTGTGCTTATCTCAATTGCGGATGATAGCGTCGGTTCATGAACTGTTATAGCGATTTTTGACTCTACTCCAGTAATCGATTTTATTCTACGCGCGAATTCATTATTGATTTGTTCGATTTGGTAAGACCCTGTTGGTATCGAAACAACTTTCCAGTCTGGGGTTCCGTCGGGTTTATTCTTATTTGCAAACACTAAAGAATTATTGGGTTGTTGACCACCAAATGATTTTGATCTGATATTAGGCCAACTGTGATACATTCGTAGTTTTGCTAGCGCTATCTCCTTCACTGGGACCGGAGAGGGGAAATTCACACTGAATTCTGGATTCGTTGATGTTATTGATATCATGCTTGTTTGTACTGGGTTCGTGTTCTCCACTATTCGTTGAAGTAATTCCTGCGGTGTTGTCATTGTTATTATACTCATGATTTATTTCTAATTTTGGTATCGAGGAATCATAAATACTGACCATCACTGAGAACTCACAATCTGGTAATGTTGATATTATTGAGATCATTTTGTTTTTTGGGTTCGTGTTTTCTAATTCCATCGGTGTTGTCATTGTTATTATACTCATGTTGTCGCTCTAATTTCGATATCGCGGAATCAAAAATGCTGACCATCGCTGAGAATTCACTATCTGATATAATTGTATTATCGAGTGACGACGATATCATCAGGGATAACTGCGAATATGCGGTTGATGCAATATGAAATTGAAGTAAGTAATTCTGCAGTTTACTCTGGCTGCATGATGATATCTTTTTTGCTATCCCGGTTGATATACCCCCGATTGTAGCCACCGCAGAAATGCAAATTGGAACTACGACCGGGGCAATCATTGTAACCGATGCAAGTATTATTCCGGCGCCAGTGAGAACGCTTGACACCGAGTATATAATAACATCAATTGCGGTGATTCTTCGTCGGTATTTTTTTATTTTTATTTGATACTCCTCAGTGAGGGTTTTGAGTCTATTCTGAAATTCTCTGACCTGATCATAGCGACATTGAGTTGATGAAATCATTTTTATTTTAAAAACACTAGCGTTTTCAATTGTGAAATCCGAACGATTTAGTTATTTACTTAAATCCGCTACGAATTCCACATACCATGATACCGGAGTTTTAGTCAAATGTTTATCAGTAGATGTTATCGTGAACTTTTCAGTTATATCCTTGTCGATGATCGTTGAAATCGTATTGTTGACCCCGGATGAACTCGACGATGATATATTAAATTGAGTCGTTGTTACTAGTGTTAATCGATAAATACCCTTAACGGTTGCAGTGATATCTAATTTGTTGTTTGTAGGTGTCCACATAAATGATCCGTGTTGGATTGTGTATACCACGTTGTTGGTTTTCTCATGAGGAATTTTTGTTTTTCCAATGATTGTTATCATCCTCGAAAAATCACCTTTGACGGCTTCGATGAAGTTTTTCGTCTCATCGATGGATTTTTTAATATCCGGGAGTTTTATTTCAATTTTATCTAACGGGGTTCCAATAAATTTATCAATGATATTTCTACGAAATGATATAAACTGTTTTCCGTTTTCTTC
Source organism: Unio delphinus (assembly GCA_029339505.1). Lineage (NCBI taxonomy): Eukaryota > Metazoa > Mollusca > Bivalvia > Unionida > Unionidae > Unio > Unio delphinus. The sequence continues at coordinate 495,946 of JAQISU010001241.1, read as the reverse complement.
AATTCTAGATTCAAGTGTTGTTAGTACAACCACATAATTGTTTAACTCATCGTTGAGAGTTTTTAATCGATCTGTAATCGTCGAAACGAGTACACCCGGTTTGAGTTTACCCTGATCGGAAAATAACGCGATAGTATTTTCGATTGCGTTTTGTTGTTTAACTAAAATATCATCCAGAGAAATATTACTGGTTTTCAATTTACCCTGATCCGAAAATAACGCGATAGTATTCTCGATTGCGTTTTGTTGTTTAACTAAAATATCATTCAATGACACATCACTAGATTTCAATTTACCCTGTTTGTCTTGAAATACAACTATTTCATTAGGATCAACATTTGTTAAGTTCAACGTCTCAGCTATTTCATCTTTGATTAGTTTTTTTTACATCCTTGACAGAATCAGGTGGTGCAGTGTCATCGGGTTTGGGTTTCAAAGATCTCCCCCAAATATCAATCATGTTATTGTAAAACTCTTTCTTTCTCTAAAATCGTTTCGATTTCCAGCGATTACTAGTGTGTTCATTAACGACAACATGTGGTGGTTTTCCGCTTGGGTTACTCAAGGAGTTAGAAATAGCGTCAAGGACATTTAATACTTCGCTGCCACATATTGGTGGGTCAATCATCGTTTGTGTTGGTAGCGTAGAATACCAAGTCTTCATTGGAAGGGTTTTTATATACCGCATAAACTCTTTTGGTGGGGCTAATCCATATGAATCGAAATAAACAATCCCACGTGGATCAATAGCGTATGCAACCCAGTGAGTTCCGGGTCCGGTGCTGTTATCTAAATTAATGATTCCGGTTTCAACGCTGTTTGGTTGATGTGGTAATTGATCTTTCATAAAGACACCTCTGAAGTTTTTAATCGCTAGTTTTTTAGCAGCATCCATTAAATCAAAATTGGACATAGGAACCATCGAAGATTTGGGAACCATCGATTCCTGAATTAATAAATCGTTCCTGGTAGTCTTAGACCCTTTCCGCTGTACCACGAATACGGGGTTCCTGGTAGTCTTAGACCCTTTCCCTTTTTTATATCCTTTCCCAGTTGCCTTCTTTAGTGCCATTCCTGCTGCAGTACCAACGGCTCCTAACGCTGCCGCTTTAGCCACCGCTGGGGCTGCTGCTGCAATCAATGCTGGAATCGCAGCTAACAACGGAAATATACCGCCTGTTTTAATCATATTTTTGATAGCAGCCGCAGAGAGAGTAATCTGAACCCCTTTTTTGGCTGCAAGTGCATCATTGAAATGTTTTATTTGACGAGTTGTCAGTGATAATTTATTTGCACCACCAGTCATTTGGTTGGGTTTCAACGTGATTGTGGTTCCACATTTTTTAGCTGATTCCGATTGCAATTTTTTTAATTGACCGGGAGTTAACGCAACACTAATAACACTATATGACATTATATATAATTGATTGATTCTAATTCAATGAAAAATCGAGAAAATCAAAGATTTTCTACTGGGGCATCTACCACTCTCATTCTTCCACCAACACCTTCAAGTAGCATTGATTTATCACTGAGAATGACAGCAACCGCTCTATAATTAGCAATAGCACCACGAGTCACATTAGCTCTAAAGTGTATATCAACAACTGACTGTCTTGTCAAATCGAGATGTTCCAGTGAGAAGTAATAGATCGGATACAAATTTTTAAAATCATATTGTGATATTTGCAAACCAGTATCGACATTTTGGTCGCGTGCCATAAATGACAACAGACGATGATAAACTCGTGCAATATGATTTTCTGTGTAATTAAGTTGTATATCCTCGGATGGTTCCTGTTGGCCGTTTATTCTCAGTGAGACGTCTTTCACATCTAATTGATCAAATATCATATGACTGAAACGTTGATCGCCAACTCGTGTGTTATCCTGTAACGCAATAAATATATGACGTGGCGCAGCAACACCTTGTTTAGATGCTAGATTCCACGTGAATAACCCGTTGATATTTGGTTGTTTAACATCTGTACTCACGGTTAGCCAACTCAACAACGACTTTCCTCCTTGGTCCATAAATGATAGTAATCGTTCTTCTGCGGTGATTGCTGGAGTCAACACTGGCATCCACAATGATATTTTTGTTAAATTGACTTTACCGGCATCAGCATTTGGATTTGCAGCATCTGCTGGAATCCTCCAGATTGCGTCATTATCATCACTCTTTCGTACAAGCGATACTGTATGCTTCGCCCCGTAGATAACTTTTCTGACGTTTCTACAGAATCCAAATATATGATGCAGTGGAATCGCGCATGAAAATGATTTACGCGCTTCTTGCAACATTGAGTTTCGTGTTGCAGCTCCTAGATTGAAATTAGCATCGTTGTTTATAATCATATTCTCGACATCAGCATCACTATTATCACGTTTTTTTGGTCGTCTTACAACAAATGGATTTCCTCCAGCGGTATTCTTACCATCTTTTGCAAACATCATAGAGGGTCCTGCTGATCTTGCATAATCATCAGAATATCTCGCTAACCCAATTATTGTTGTAGCCACATCAACATCGCGATCTATGGACTCAATTTCTTTTCCATCAATGAGATATCTAGCACTCTCAAATAACGCCATAATACCATTATTGACAAAACCGACTTGAGTACCATCTGGATACGGTGCTGGTACAGCAGGAGTATCATCAGCTGTTACAAGTTCTCCTTCTACTTCAATAAACGCTTCACAGGGCAAAAAGTATTTACTGGTATCATGGACTTGAAGTTCAATTCGCGATCGACTATTTGAGTCTATTGCATGATAGGCGTAATATTGATAATCGCGTACAGAATCATCCTTGCCAACTGGGGCGTCTATATCAAACGCCGGATCATGTGACTTTTTGAACATTTTATTCTATTTATCAGAGTCTAAATCGCGATTTTTCATTTCATCGTCGTGTTTTTTTAAAGCCACTTCCTGCTATCATATTTGCAATATTGCTTTGGTCGGGGGTTAAAGCCATCGACGCTAATTTTTCGTCTACTGCGTTATTTATAATTCTACTAACACTTGCAGGCATCTCTGCTGTAGATGGTAACGGTTTCTTTTTTCGTAAATCACTTCGTGATTTCACTAATGATGTTATTTTATTCTTCGCAGTTGAAAACGCTTTTCCAGCAAAATCTCCAACAGCACTAATACCCTTATCACGAATAACATCAATGGCTTTCATTCCTAGTTGTTTAGCCAACGGCATCACTTTTGGAGCCATTCTCGCAAATAACCCTGCAATGGTATTGCCTAAACCATCTCCGTAGTATGCTCTATAAACCGGAAACCGTGAATTAACTACGTAGACGGGGGTTGGTTTATCATGATTGTAGTGTATGATCATTATTTGAAATCAGAAACCATTTTTCAATTGGAAACGCTAGCGTTTTTATTCAATCCCGGTGATTAATCACTGTGATAATCCTGCACTAACTCGTCAATGAAATCTCGATATGTGCTGATATCCATGATACCACCCTGAAATAATCGTCTACAGATATCAGCTGCTTCATTAATTATTTCCGGTGAGTTATTTCCAGCTCGGAACCCTCCTACAAGAACCTCTAATCGTGATATATCATTGATAACACTACCAGGACAGAAACCCGAAGAGTTTCCAACTAAACCACTGCCTGAAAATCCTTTGGTTTTATCAGTGATACCGGTTGCACCCTTTTCATGATCAGCCTCTCTCGTTATTTTCATCTGTTGGGGGGATTGTGTTATATCAATAAATTTTGATTGTTCTGGTAGTCTAAGAAATCCGGTATCCGATTGCTCCCCTATAGATGATTCAGCTTTTTTTATTGCTGCCATATATTCCTGAAATGTTTTATCATCTCCTTTTGCTTGAGAGGAACCTGATAGTATACGATATAACCCCCTATACCAATCTTTTTTAGGGGGAAGATTATAATCATCGTAAATATATTTTCTTCTCTGATGAAAACTCCTAGTGACAAATTGGGCTAATTCTTCCATAGAATCAAATTTTTTATTTCTCAATTCATCTAATTTACCAGGAAGAAGTTTTTCATTGAATGCAACTCGTCCACTAGTAGTAGTATCCTCCCCTTCTTCTTGAAATTCGGGTGGGGGGATATCTTCTTGAAGTTCTCGTTGTTGTTCTGAAGCGGTTGATATATCCTGAGGAAGTGTTTTCAATGATTTTTTTGTTTGTTTAGTTTTTTTTGTTATTTTTTCTAACACAGGAAGAAAAGACTCTTCTTGTTTTTTTCCTTCTTCAGAGATTGTTGACACTATCTGTTTCGTTGCTGTGGTTACTGCTTTAAACAATTCTTCAGACCCCACAGCAAAATCAGTTTGTAAACTCTGTCGTTGTTGCAGTTTATTCCTGACAGAGTCTCGAATTGGTATAAATTTCTTGATTGCATCAAGTCGTTCACGAGCCAATCGGGTCGTTAATGCTTCATTGACCATTATTTGAAATCGCTAACCATTTTTCAATTGCAAAACAATTAATACCACACTTTTCCCATTGTCATTTGATCATCCATTAACGGTCTATCGATTTTTTATTCAGTGTGTGTGAAATATTTTTCATTCACTGATTTTGACATTTTTAATCAAAAAATGCTAAAAAAAAATTAAAATCTCTATGAGGGACGGTCACAATCAAATAATGATAAATGGTTGGTCAATCAAAATTGTTCATTTTCTTGAATTAACGCCCGTAGGTTTCTAACTTTAGAATTAACCTCCTTTTTCAATTCGTATTCGTACCCCAATTCTTTTCGTATTCGTTCTACGATGGTATACAACGGAGCAAACACACTTACGTCACTGGAGAATTCGAGAGAGTCCTTAATAGAATTCAGAATTCTTTTGATGAGCGCATACTTCTTTGGTAGCATATATTTATTGTTGTTAACTCCGTATTCTATATCCTGAAAATCAGACATGTTTTGATCAGGATTTAACCCATCTGATAGTTCAATATCCCAACTTTTCAATTTTGAAATCTCGGATAAAATGCTATTCATGTTTTCAGAATTCATTATTCTATAATAATGATATATTTCTAAATGAAAAATATGACGCATTAGACATAACTAAATCGAATTTTCTGTCCTGTCTTTTTTGAAATCGCCGTTTTGGTTATCCCCTCTGCAATTCTTCGTACTGAGGGTGGACAAATATCGAAGTGCCTACCGGCGCTGGTTATTGATTGAAATATTTTTTCTTCGTTAGTTATCGTATTCAAAGATTTCACAGGTTTCGCTTTTTTCGAGTATTTCCCAGTCCCCCCTCGTTCGGAATTTTCACTTTGTGTGATAGCCTGCAGATTTGATAAAGAATTGTTTTTCGGATTAAAATCGATATGATCAATAACAAAATCATCCTCGATCAATCCATAAAAACACTCAAATGCGAAACGATGATTAAGATAAGTTTTCTTTCCAGCACCAAACACCAAATACCCCATACCATTGTCAGCACCAACTGATTTCTTCAGTCTGCGGTTTCTTACAACACCATCACTGGATGCTTCATAATTTGTGATCACAGGGTGTTGTCTGAATTCTTGGTTCATTCGTATACATAATACTATTGTTTGTCTAATTCATCGTTTGGTTTAATGATAAATCTTTCGATGTAGTCTTGAGGAGTTCTTATGATTTTATCCTTGATACTGACTTTGTCAGCGTCAAGAATACTGACTTTGTCAGCGTCAGGGTCAAAATTTCTGATTGATTGTCCATTTTTTATTCTTTTATCATAATATCGCTTCAACTCCCTGTATCGCTTACCACCGCAATTTAGACACAACTGAGATTTTCCCCTGACCCCAACTCCACATAGAATACAAGGTAACGGACCAAGGCTTCCACGACGATAGCTTTGCATATGATACCCACAAAACTCATTTCTGCATGATTTGTTACACGGGGTTACTGATCCAATCATAAGCCACTTGCAGTGATTCATTATATAAAAATCTTTCATTTAAATGCTTGTTTTAATTATAGTATGAGGGAATTAGGGAGAACGCCTTCGAAAAATGCTGATAAGGAGTTTAAGAGATTATTAAAAATCAATCCTAGATTTAATCTCGATAGACCCAAAAAACGTCCAATAGACGGAAACATGAAAGAGTTTAAGAGATTATTAAAAATCAATCCTAGATTTAATCTCGATAGACCCAAAAAACGTAACAAACGTCCAATAGACGGAAACATGAAAGAGTTTAAGAGATTATTGAAAATCAATCCTAGATTTAATCTCGATAAACCCAAAAAACGTCCAATAGACGGAAACATGAAAGAGTTTAAGAGATTATTAAAAATCAATCCTAGATTTAATCTCGATAGACCCAAAAAACGTAACAAAATCAATCCTAGATTTAATCTCAAACGTCCAATAGACGGAAACATGAAAGAGTTTAAGAGATTATTAAAAATCAATCCTAGATTTAATCTCGATAAACCAAAAAAAACGTCCAAGAGAGATTACCCCTGGAAAGATGCTCAATTCAATCTCGATATAGTTTCTAATACACCAAAGAATACAATTCTTGATAAAGCAATGATTAGTAAAATCAGAGACTGTTTTAATGAATTCAAGCGTGATGGAGCATCTTATTGTTGGTCAACATTTCGAATTGATGGTGTTGTTGATGCTACCATGAATGATGAAAAAGCAGCAGTGATAATTTCACGTGTTGGGGAAAAAAGACATTTTTTCCGAATCAAATTCATTATCGAAGTCGATGGCAAATGGATTATTAAGGATAAATTTGAACCAATCCTCAAGAATAAAAAAGCTGTCATTGTGAGTAGAGATTCCAAACCAGGGATTCTAACCGGCATTGACAAACCATACTACGAAAGATCTTATCCCGTAACAGCAATGGTTTATGGGATATATCCGTTAAATGATAAACCCGATATCGCAAAACTAGCTCCTATGAAATATTCGTCAGGGCTTAATTGTGTAGCAGAACGAATAATAGAACACTTCACAAATGCATCCCGAGGAAATAAACTAACTGATCTGCGACGTAGGAAAATAACCGAGTGGGAACTGACAGTGAAACAGCGTGGTGCAAAGATTTCTGATATAGCTAAATTAGAAACATCATTACGATTCCCAATAACCGTTATGACGATAACCGGAGAGGTTTTATACGAACCGAAATATAACAAAAATGGAGCGCCAATACAGATTATTGATCATAACAAACACGCGTGGACGCCTGCGGTAACAATATTTCCACGAGAACGAACCGTGAAATATATCCCTAAGGAGTTCGTCGGGGATGTTTTCTATGAAGAGAAATTATTCGATGCTATTCATGCGTTGTGTAAGGATGATCCTGTGTCAGTGTGGTTACTTAGAAGTGATGAAGAATTCGATCAATTTGTAAAACCAAATGGTGAATTATATCGCATTGAAGAATTAGATAACAGAATGAGAAAAATCGCTAGTGATTTTTCACCGGAGAATTCCCATGAAAAACTACTCACGGATAGTTTTACTATTCCATCAGTGGTAGCTCACTTCGCAAGAGAAAAAAACTCATGGCGTCCAACACGAAATGATTTTCTCGAGGATGTTAAATTGAGTTGCGTCAAATTTGGTCATGGAGGACTGTGGAATACGAAATACTCACGTGATGGTATGATTTCAATTGATATATCCGCGTGTTATCCCGGAAGTTTTCTCGGGTATGGGGAATGCGCCGAGTACTTCAAACGATTTGGACACCCCACGCATGAAATGACTCGTGTTGCGATTAATGGACCATTACCTGATTTTGATTTAACTGGATTCGCTCGTGTGATATCATTTGAATTCGCTACAGGGTTACATCCGTGTAGTTATGTTTGGCTCGGTAGACACCTATCTGAAAAACACTGGATGCCAATAGTGCTATTGAGATATATGATTGATTGTGATATGCTAATATCGTTGATTGTTTCCGAGGCTATTATATGCTATCGAGCTCAGAAAGAAGTTTTGCTACCACAACCCGATCTAGATAGAATAATCAACGAACTACGAAAACAGTTTCCAGATTTCAGTGAAGAAGAAATCATAAATTGGTCTAAGAAGTTATTTGAAATTAAAAAGGAACAAGCAAAAGATCTCGGAAGAAGAATAATCGGTAAATTTACCCAGGGTGGACGATACGACAACGCAAAATACTCTTCGCGGTTGATCATAGATGTCGCTGAATACGATTTTATTGTAACGGATTTAATGAAACAGGGAAAACTTGTATCCCGTAAGGATGCTTTTCTATCCAATGGTGAGAAATTAGGTACGGTTGTTACCTACTGTGATGGATATAATTCCCAGTACACACATTTGAGAAGTTCAATGCTAGCCTATGCTTCTATTAATCTATTTTCGATGATAAATAGATTTCCTAATACCGCGGTTAGAGTGGCCACTGATTCGATGTATATACACAATAAGTACAAATCAGCTGTAGCGGCATTCACAGATCCCGAAGAAAATTGGGGGCGTTGGCGATTTAAAAAGGAGATGCTACATGAGTATTGTGAATCCGCAGACCTTGCCATGGATGATAAATATCTTTGTTGTAACCGTATTGAAATTCAATCAGAATTTTCTAATGCACCACCGGTATCTGATCCAATATGTAGATATAAGACAGTTTATTTAAACGGTTGTGGTGGGTCAGGAAAGACAACTCGTGCAATTGAATTATTTCGTCGTGGAAACGCTAGCGTTTCTAACATGATTGTGCTAACACCGACTCACAGACTCGCCAGAGAGATGATACAACGAGGGGTAAATGCTTGCACTTATCACAGTTTTTTTCGATGGAAAGGTGACAAATGGACTCCTGAGCGTATGGGTGATAAATTCATTCCTGAAATCATAATTTGGGATGAAATATGCACAGTGTCATTAGATGTATTAAAAACATTTCTTGAGTGGTTGTTAAACAAAAACACAAAAGTCGTCATGTGCGGGGATCACGGCCTACCACCACCATTTGTCGGTGCATCTCCACATGAATGGCTAAAGGGTTTTGTAGACTACTATGAAGAAATCACCACTGATTATAGATCACTTGATGAACGATTACGCGAGTTCAAAGCGCTAATTAGATTACAACCGGATAGAATCCAATGCGAAATAGCGCGTGAAGTGATTTCAGAAACCCCAATGAATGATTTCTGGGAAGCGTGGAGACCAAACGATTTGATCATTGCAAGTAGAAAAATAGTCAGGGATACACTTCAGATGAAGTGATTTGAATTGCATAAAGAAAAATTTGCAACGCTTCCAGTACCCCTTTGTTATAGGCCATCGGATACACGAAAACAAAACATTGAAGTTGATATTCCAGGACAGAGTGAAAAACAAATTCTCGTATTAAATGATATTGTGCTGGTTGATATCAATGTCGTTGAAGATGCATTGCGTGCTAATAAATCCCCGTGGACGCTAGGATACGCAGCAACAATACACTCTTCACAGGGATTGACTATATCGAATACAATTGTTTGGATGGAGGATAATCACATCGAATCGTCGAATTTAATCTATCTCGCAGTATCCAGAGTACGAAACATAAATCAATTTCGAAGAGTTGTTTTCGATGATAATGACACAACAATAAGTGATATTGATATTAGCATCATTAATAAAAAAAACTCTCCGGTTACAAACAACAGGACAAAAAAAAAACAACAAGAATTTGATATTGATGCTGAATTAATAATCACTTTGAAGAAACAACAGAATAATCACTGCGCGAGTTGCAATTGTATAATGCGTTGGCAGTATTCGGATAAGGATCCTCGCCAATTCACCGTAGACAGAAAAAATAACAATCTCGGTCATGTCAGAAATAATGTGATGTTGACTTGTCTTGAGTGCAATAGACGCAACGGTGCTAGTTAAGACCATGCGGTGGCAATTGAGTATCCTCGGGAATCACTTGTAGTTGTTGTCGAGTAAAACCCCGCTGAGGGGCAGTTGAATCCAGTTTATAGACTGGAGGTCTACCAGTTGATCGTGTTATACTAGATATCTTATGCGTAGTGACGCTCCAAATAGGATCAGTAGCCCTTTTTCTACCCCCTTCAAGCTCTCCTGGTTCGTATAAGTACCTCACAATGACACTACTACCAAGAATTGGTTCTTTGAAATCTTTTTGTGGTTGTACGGGTATTGACTTCTTTTTAATCGCGTTGATAGGTTTCATGTTGATTGTTCTAGTAATCTCGTTATTCAGTGCAGTAATCACAGATGGTAATCTTTTAACCCATTCACTGGATCGCTTTTCTTGAATGAATTCTTTTGCGTATTGATATCCAAATAACCGCTCAGCAATCGTCCGATTAAATCGTTCTGCAATGGCCTGATCGCGATGTAGCGCAGTATGCCCTCGTCGTATGGTGACATTATGATGTTTCATTGTAGATAACACTGCACCCTGAAATTCCTTGCCAGGATCAACCTGCAATAGATTTGGCCAGTGCAGAGGACCTCGTCGATAAATCCTTTCAAATGCAGAAGCGACATCAGTGGCTGATTTTGTTTTTAACGGTTCTGCTTCTTTGTATCGACTTGCAATATCAACTACGGTTAACGCATATTTGTAACCACGATCATGTGGCAGAAATAATATATCAGCCTGATGAACTTCATTAGGAGCTGTCACATCAAAATGCGAGAATTGAATTTGTTTAGGCGGTGGTAGATAAATTTGCCATAGTGCCTGTTTGGATAACCAATTAGCCGCAGTGGTTTTTTTCACTTTTGCAGCACTAGCGAGTTTATTGATTGCAGCGTTACCCCTCCAGTATCCCCTCGGAGAAAAATAAATTGATTCCATATTATTAATTACCAGCACCTAACATCAATTTACTTTTCATAGCCGATTTTATCAAAAATGAAGACAATTTTTCTTTGAAGGATTTATCAGGAATAGCATTTAACGCATGAATTAATTTCACATCTGCTAGATGCCTGTGTTGCAGATTGCTGCTTTTATAAGCAACATCATGAAGGTGACAGGCCTTATCAATGGCGTTTATTGGTTCTTCACCGGGGTTGGGTTGATTTTGATTATTGAGTCTGATATCAAGTCTGGTTCCCGGTCCACAGTAGCTATATCCTGGAAGGTGCTTTTCTCCGGGGTATTTTGCCCATGGGGTTCCAGGGAGTTTTGCTAATTTGGCTGCGATATCACCTCCTCGTTTTTTTTTAAAGGTTCCTTGGGTTTAGAAACAAATCTAAATTTCTTTGTACTACATTGTACGCATTTACCAGAAAGCGCTGATCGGTTATTTTTTGTTGTAATCGTCGTCACATCATCTGTGCCAGTACGCGTTTTACACTTCACACAATATAGATCCATAATTTATGTATAGAAATATGGATATAATTGATTTTTCAGCGACTAAAACAAGAGAACCAATTAAGCATCATGCAGCGCTACCAAACTCTATCCGGATGATTATAATCGGGCCATCTGGATCCGGTAAAACGCAATTGTTGCTCAATTTAATAATGAGATGGATGAAGTGGGATAAGTTGTATTTAATTGCTCCTAGCGTAGATGACCAACGATGTTATGAAGTGTTAAAGGATTTTAACGAGAATGCATCAGAAATTAAGGGTGAGAACGCCATTGATTTTATAACCGATATCGATGAAGCACCGAGTATTGATGATATTGATGGAGATATTAACAATTTAGTCGTATACGACGATATAATGTTGGATAAACAAAAAAATCCTGCTAGAATATTTTCCCGTGGGCGTCACAAAAACACTGACGTGATATATGTCACTCAACGCTACACTCAGGTTCGAAAAGTCATCAGAGATAACTGCAATATTCTTTCTGTATTCAACGGAGTTGATACTCATACTCTTAGAAATATTTGGCAGACATGGTGTTCTGATATGGACTTCAATCAATTTAAAAACTTCTTTAGTCATGCTCAGTCAAAACCACACGGATTCGCAACAATAAATTTACATGATCCTCGGACACGATATCGTATCGGACTTGATCAAATATTTGGTTAAAATCATTTATTATTTTTTGTTAACCCAGTGATGAAATCACTAAGCAGCAGAGAGGGTGGATGACAACAAGTTGCGACCAAAATTGATTAAAAAATCGTAAAAATCTCCTTTTTCATTTTTTTAGTTAAAATGAGATTTCGTAGGGAAAGCTCATTAAGATTTCAATCAATTTTTTGTCTGAAAACGTTGTAGGGTTTACCCCTGAGACATTGTTTTTGGTTAAAATGAGATCGTAGGAAGGCTCGTTTTAGGATTTCAATCAAAATTTTGTCTGAAAACGTTGTAGGATTCACCCTCTCTGCTGCTTGAACTGTTGCTAATGGTTGCCACTGAAATTCTGTAACGCAATTGTATGGTGACGATGAGTCGTTTGAAATTTGAAACAGAGACCGTTGCTGTAACAGTGAACCACCCCGTGCATTTCTAACACTCCATGCACGGCAACGTTGTCGTCACATCCTACACTTGCACTGAACTTGCCTAGAATGACGAGCTCATCTGTCATTGGATCATCAGCAATGATAGAAGGAATATCCTCATAGACATTTTTCATCTGGGTTGTCAAGTTTGAAGCGTAGCATCTGATGATGTTAAGGTGCTTTCCTCCAAACAAGAGGGTTAGTCTTCTGGTCATGAGTCTCTCGTGTACTCCTTTGAGAGGTCCAGCCAATTTGCCAATCAGTTCTGTATTCACTGCAAAGCCGAAAACAGCTTCACGACACTCTTCAATTCCTTGCTAGCTCCAAATGAAAGTGTATCCGGAACTCTTTTCACAGATACCGGATTCTAATGCAAGGCATGTGTCGCTCAAGGCAGCAATGTTCACGTTTTATCTGGCGAGTTCCTTTCCAATTAGGGTGGTTCTCCTCTATGGTCCTTCCTCAAAGTCTCGGTTTATTAAGGTGCGTACCTTTCATTCGAAGATTGTGAAAGAATCAATCGTCATATGTGTTTTCTAATATTTCCTCTGACGTAAGGTCCCTGACAGCCACGGTATGGCGGTTAGGGATGTTTAAAGCAGCTAATGTTTTAGGCACCTTTTCTAGCCGCTTCATTACACCAGCGAGGTGAGCAGTGCATTCCTAAGGAGGGAAGCTCAGTCGCTCAGGTGGCTGCCAGACTCCAGTGGTGAACGACCCTAAAGCCCTCAGCCGCCTGTGTGCATATCTGCGACTACGGCTGCCAATGTATCCACACCTGTCGCTTCGTGGATTGCTTATCGCCACGGTACTTTAGTGGGTGATGAAATGGGATGGGTGGGTGACAAGAATGAGTTGCTCTCTCACTTTGTTTTAAGTAAAGAAGATTTGCGCCCAGTTCGTTTACCTCACTCTCTCGCTCAAACCTATCTGGGTCCACAGCAGAATAATATCGAGACGGCCAGAGACAGAGTTGATTGCAGTTTATGACGTCCTAATGGTCTCGTGTTCGTAGCGTTCCACGGAGCATTGCTACCAATCGTTTTTATACCCGTTGAGCAGCTGGTGGTTCTTCCGCGCAGTCTTCCCAATCCCGTCTTTACCTGTTAGGTAGAAAAGTCTAAAACGAGGGTTTAAGACCCGTCGGCTACCCTCAGCCTTGTTTAGCCGGCCAGTCGTATTAATACGTCTTTATTCATTACTTCCAAATCGACTATTATGAAAAACTGAAGCAGATCGAAATTGTACCATATGAAATAGAAATTAGGTGGATAAGTTGTGACAGTTAAATTTAATATACTAGTATAGTGGGAGGATGAGGGACGATTAAATATATATTCATTCATTGGGTATATTAAGATAAAATGGGTTAATAGATTATTGGAAAGCGTAGCAACAAAACTGGCAAAACATCCATATTACAAAATATGAAAGATATTTGGAATTTAGGGAGGAGAAATTAGAAGAAATTAGTGAGACCATTGAAACCGTTTTTGGAGATATGAAATGCATGCATTATCTAATTGGAAAGAGGTCCTACGATATCTAAATGAGTATAGATCTCTGAATACTCTAAAAACTGTTCCAGACAGAAATTTCCATCAATACCAACAATAGAAAGATGCCGGTATTGAAGTTCTTAATAACTTTCATGATCACGGTAATGTAACTTTTTAAATGCTATAACGAAACACTGAATGCGACTATGTTTTTCAAATAAAAAATTTTCGCTAACTTTTCCATACTTTCTGACAACTGTAGTGAGTACGAAAGCACGTTTCATTGGTCTTAAATGTGTTAGGATGCTTTGGTAAGTGAATGGTCATACTTAGGAGTGCACAGTTCTTTCAGCTAAACATTTCAGTCAGTCATTGGAAATGTCTGTTGATGCAAGTGATGCTGATTTTGGTGCAATATTGATTCACAAAATAGATAAATGGTGTAGACCAACCTGTGAGTTACATTTTTAAGAAATTAAATACGTACCATAGAAATTATTTCACAATCGAGGAGTGCTATGTATTGATATTGGCTTTGCTATATTTTGTTGTATATATTAGTTCAGATCCTTCTACGAGTATTGTTTGATCTTTACGATCCCTTTACTTTAATTGGCAAGCAGCAGAGGGGGTTAATCGGATAATCTCTAACTGGGTTAGATTTCAAGCAAACAATATTAGATGTCTCTTTGGCAAATTAAGGATTTCTCAAAACCGAAAAAATGTCAAAAAACAACACTAAGGCTTGTTACAAATTCGAACCACCGACGGATATTTGTTGCCGTGGTTTTGTTAGTTGTTATGAATTAATTCATATGATATAACAATAATGCTAGGAGAATAGTAAAAAAACTAGACTAGCTCGAGAGCAATTAGAGGCAATAAAGAGATTTATCCCCGTGAGATTCTGTCAGACAAAAATTTTCAACAGCGACAGGAAGCTCAAGTCAATTTTGCACCAGGTGCTGAACAATTATTCAAACCTGTTTCTACAACCAATAAAGAAGTTACTTATGGAAAAGAAGAAGCTGAGGAAAAAAGAAAGAAAGGTGTTTTTTTTATAAACTTAAAAGAATAGCAAAAGAAATTAAACAAACATCAGAACTTTTATAACATCTTCCTGGTCAAGCAAGATTTCAAACCGGTCCGAAATAAACCGATGAAGAAATTGTCGAAGAATTACGAAATAAATTTACCGAGGAAGCTTGAGCATATATCGATAAAAGTGGTCCGAAAGAACTTATCGAACTTGTTGCTACGTGTTACGAAGATAAAAAAGAATGCTGAAACCAAAGCATAAAACATACAATAAAGGTTCGCAACACTGGGCTGATGTACTTTATAAAGTTAAAACTAACACAAGCCGAATTGATACAACAAGTGGGCCGTATAGAGGATATCTCGATGAGTTAAATAAAGCATATAATAAATACGAAGACCTAAACAAACAAAAAATAGAAATACTACAGCAGTAAAAAGAAGAACTACGACGACAAAAAATGGAAGAACAAAAACAGCGAAGATAGTATGAATTAAAACAGCAAAATTCACAAAGAACAAGACAAAAATCTTAAAAGCAAGAGTCTTTCTCATCTCAACAAGAAGAAATAAGAGATGATGATTTAGAAAGAATTAACAGATCACTGGATGAAATATTTCGCGATACGCAAGGCGCAACTGGTGTTACCGGGAAGGGATTTTCTCATTCTGGAACCCATGGCAGTGGTCTAGTTCCCTGTCATAATAATATTCTCTCTCTCTATTGTGGTCCTGGAACCAGACATGATATCCGACTTAATAATCAGAATCAACCGAAACCAGGTGAGTATTCAATAAATTAAATTGATAAAGCATCTCACGGTCATGATGTAGCTTTTAAAAGTAACAGGCTGCAACATAGACATATTGCAGATGTAAACTCAATTCACGCGTTCAATTCCATACTTTTCTTCTTCTAATAATAATCATTAGCAAACTGGTTGGTGAGATTACCGATGAAAGGTAAACTAGCATTAGGGTATGGTAATTAGTCAAACATATGATGATTTGATTTTTCATAGTACATGACATGTCTAGTAATAATCATTTATTACTGCTGTCAGCTTTCTTGAGACATTGAGAGGAGTTGGTCGTATAAATGGATGTAGGAAGTATTTAATCATTGACATGTACTTCACGTCTATGTCCAACTGTTCTTATATAGTAAATTGTCTTTGATTACAATTATAATAGTCTCTACAACTTCATGGTGTGGTTGAGGTCTTATTTTAAAACAAGCTATCACTTACTTTCAGTTGTGTATACGTTTCCGACCTATTAGCACAAAACGACTATAGTGTAAAGCAACGTGGTCATGTAGGCGCATTTACTCAAATATTAATTTGTATTCAAATGTTTAATACTAATTTAGGTGAAGCAAAGTCTATTCAATCCTAATAATGTAATGATCTGCACCTTAAACTGTTGTAAGTAAACTTAATTAATCTCTATGGTGTCCAGGTATTAAATTGGGCTAAAAGAGATCATGTCGGGCTTTATGGTTAAAATAGGGCAGTATAATCTTTTCTAAACATGCGTAACATTCATGATGTCATCACAGTGCAGGACATCCAATCTGGTTTTCACTCGATCACACCTTTAGAATGATCTCGTCCAAATATGCCCAAGCAGCAGAGAGGGTGAACAGACCTCAAAATAAGAAGCGTCAATATGATAAGGCTTCTTACAACAACGAAAATAATATAAAATAACGTCAATAACAATAAACCGAAGCCCCTATCTAACCGAGAGAGCAACTCGTAGGATTAGTTAATTTTGTACTGTTTTTTGTCGTTGTTTGTTTGTTTTATTATGCGCCCGCTGTTTAGCGGTTGACACCTTATCGAGGTCACACCCTCTCTGCTGCTATCCAAAGATTTTATGAAAACTGACTCGATATCGTGATATAAGGTTATGCAGATGTATTGTTTTAAATTAGTGTGGGGTAGCTTGCATCTTTTAAAAGAAATTGTTAACTTTAATTATATCCATATCTCCGCAACCTTTAATGAAAACATGTAAGTGTATAGGTATCAACTCCATTAAATACAGCTAAAATATTAGTTATTTCTAATCACGTTCGGAATTTGTGAGTATCTTTGAGTAACATAAATAATATCAGTACATGTATATCTACCTCGGGAACATTTTCTTGCTGGATTTGATTGTTTGTGCAGCATCACATCATCATAAACAACTAATTATTATTAATAATATATATATATATATATACTGGCAGAAAGGAGATAATAACTGTCAGGCATCTTTCTTCAGTAAGTTAGCGTATTTACCTCCCTTGTTACTGTCAATGACCTGAAAGGTATTTGTGTTCTTCAGTAGATATATTCGGCACTATATATAATATATTTATAACTATATAAGAACTTTTGTTTGGTATGATGTCAAAATTAAAAACAATAAGACCTTTCTCTCCCACTACATAGCATTATATCTAGACATAGCATCGAATTTCTTATCTCTTTCTCTTTCCAATCCAATATTTCATACATACGGAGGGATATATTAAATTATATCTCAATATGTCTGGTCACTTTTAAGCAAATGTCACAATGAGAATAAAAATTACTCGAAATAGTGGTTCCGGTACCTATGTAATAATTTCTTTATATATACTTTTTGATTAGAGCCATATTGTATTACTAGCGCGCCTGAATTTCATACCGAAGCTTCGATCCCCCGTATCTGATATATTATCGACGGCTGAGTAGCTGCGGATTTTCTAGATATCATGGAGGCTCTGGCCAAAATCATCAACATTCAACAAAGATCCACACTACCCCACCATGTCACCCTTGGTGAGTGCCATTTTGCACTCTCAAATTGTTGATTTTGGGGGAGAGTGTGTGAGAAATATTTAGAAAATTGGATGGAGTGGCCCCCAAACAATCCCAATAGCAATCTATAATGACCAAGGATACCCCATACAACATTTGAATGTCGGGTCATAAGATAGACCTCTTTTGACTGGTCTTTAAAAAGGATTCCGAATGCAACATTATTTGAATATCCGGTCGTAAGATGACCTTATATGACGGATCTTTAAGAAAAAGATGCTCCATATAGTATTATTTAAATTTCGGGTCGTACGATTGACCTTGTTTCAAGGCTCTTTAAAAAGGATACGCCATACAATATTATTTAAATGTCGGGTCATAAGATGGACCTAAAATAACGGATCTTTTAAAAGGATTCCCCATACAGCATTTAAATCAAAATCAAAGAATTTCGAACCATAACAAAGGCTTTATGTGAAGGATACATAGGATGCTCCATGTCAGTGGTGAATGACAGTAATAGCCTGAGCCGCCAATGTGCAGGTTTGCGGTTACGGCTGCCAGTGTACCCACACTAGCCACTCGGTCGCTTGCCTGGCGCCACATGAGTTAAGTGGGTGATGAAATGGGACGTCTGGATGACACGAATGACTTGCGCGGTGACTTTGTTTTAAGTGAGCAACAGTTGTGCGTTGCATCGACCTCACTCTCTCGACCAAAACAACCTGAGTTCAGCAGTACGACAACGTCGAGACAACCGGAGACGGAGTTGAGTGCAGTGGATGACCAGAAGGCCCTACTTGTCTCGTCGAGCTCTTAGCGCTCCTCGGTGCTTTGATGAGACTTAACATTCTGTCCTTTAACCAGCTGGTGGTTCCTCGGTGCAGGCAGCCGAATCCATTCTTCACATGCTAGGTAGACAAAGTCTAAGTCACCGAGGTGTTAAGACATATCGGCTAACCTCAGCTCGGTTTGGCCGGTCAGTCGAGTCCGCTTTCCGAGATGTGGCCGCTACGCATTCGTGAATAAGTCTATTTCCGAGGTAAAACATTTTAATATTTCTAACTATAATAATATCCTTGTTTACAAAATATTTAAGTACATATGTCAATTGTGGTATGTTTGTGGCAAACTGTAGATGGTAATAGATTGTGGTAGATTTTAGTTGATTGTGGTAGATTGTAGTAAATAATGTTGCAGTGCAACATTACATAACATAAACAGTAAACAACTGACATTTTCTAAGAACTCGGCCAGCTTTCAAACTCTTAATCGGCATTAGATAGGAAACTCGTTTGAGAATAAAACAAATACTTTGCTTTGTTCTGAGTTAATAACAGACAAGTTTAATTGTCTTTAATATAATATTGGAAGTATTCAGTCACGTGATTTATTCAATATTTGCTCGAACTTATCTATTTCTACGAGAGTTGAAGGCATACACGATTGCAAGTTTAACAGCAATTATACTTAGATATGGAATTGAAAGTAAGCGTTTGCAAAAATGAGTACCTTTCATAGATTAGCCGTGCCAATAGCTTTGTCATAAAATTATGTAGACAGATATTGTGCAAATATTGTTTCCATATGAGGTAATTCGGTGATCCTTCGAATAGTCTTTCACAATGGAGTTGTACTGTTGCCGTGGCGAATATAGCCTTGGCAAGTTATATTATCTGAACCAACAAAATGAAAGAAAGGAAGCTAGCAAATTTAGATATGCAACCCATGCACTTAAATTGTTCACGTATTTATAACCTATTTATAAGAGATTCCTTCAACCTTACTTTATCGGTAGAGTCGTGTAACTTGAATTTATCTTTTTCATTAGATCACCAGATTTATACCTGTTTTGCTTTGTTCCGTTAGTAAAACATAATTTTTTAAAGGCATCTAGTTGTATTCTTTTGTGGTTTCCTTAGAAAATTGATTTTGTGGCCACTTAAGTTCAGAATTGGAGTTGGGATCTTATTCTCCATCGGTCTTGTTCATCCATTATCAGTGTCTAACAGCAATTTATTTCCGTCCTGTATGATTTTTAGTTTAATTTTATTTACTTCATCGTCAAATTAAACAGTTTTAGCTTTCTAGCTGTAATAATAATAATAATAATAATAATAATAATAATAATAATAATAATAATGAGGACTTTGTATAGCGCCTTATCTTTCAAAGCTCTAAGCGCTTTACACCATCAATAATGATATGACTACACTACAGAACAACAAATGACAAAACAATGAAATTGGAAAACATAAAAGCATGCTGAAAACATAAAAACATGCTGAAAACATGAAAACATGCTGAAAACATGAAAACATGCTGAAAACATAAAAACATGCTGAAAACATAAAAGCATGCTAAAAACATAAAAACATGCTAAAAACATAAAACATGCTATAAACATATAAACATGCTGAAACCATAAAACATGCTATAAACATAAAAACATGCTAAAAACATAAAAACATGCTAAAAACATAAAAACATGCTAAAAACATATAAACATGCTAAAAACATATAAACATGCTGAAAACATAAAAACATGCTAAAACATAAAAACATGCTAAAAACATAAAAACATGCTAAAAACATAAAAACATGCTGAAAACATGAAAACATGCTGAAAACATAAAAACATACTAAAACATAAAAACATGCTGAAAACATATAAACATGCTGAAAACATAAAAACATGCTAAAAACATAAAAACATGCTAAAAACATAAAAACATGCTAAAAACAAAAACATGCTGAAAACATAAAAACATGCTAAAAACATAAAAACATGCTGAAAACATAAAAACATGCTAAAAACATAAAAACATACTAAAACATAAAAACATGCTAAAAACATAAAAACATTCTGAAAACATAAAAACATGCTAAAAACATAAAAACAGCTAAAAACATAAAAACATGCTAAAAACATAAAAACATGCTGAAAACATATAAACATGCTAAAAACATATAAACATGCTAAAAACATATAGACATGCTGAAAACAAAAACATGCTGAAAACATATAAACATGCTAAAAACATAAAAACATGCTAAAAACATAAAAACATGCTAAAAACATAAAAACATGCTAAAAACATAAAAACATGCTGAAAACATAAAAACATGCTGAAAACATAAAAACATGCTAAAAACATAAAAACATGCTAAAAACATAAAAACATGCTGGAAACATATAAACATGCTAAAAACATAAAAACATGCTAAAAACATAAAAACATTCTGAAAATATAAAAACATGCTAAAAACATAAAAACATGCTAAAAACATAAAAACATGCTAAAAACATAAAAACATGCTGAAAACATATAAACATGCTAAAAACATATAAACATGCTAAAAACATATAGACATGCTGAAAACAAAAACATGCTGAAAACATATAAACATGCTAAAAACATAAAAACATGCTAAAAACATAAAAACATGCTGAAAACATAAAAACATGCTGAAAACATAAAAACATGCTAAAAACATAAAAACATGCTAAAAACATAAAAACATGCTGAAAACATATAAACATGCTAAAAACATAAAAACATGCTAAAAACATAAAAACATGCTAAAAACATAAAAACATGCTGAAAACATAAAAACATGCTGAAAACATAAAAACATACTAAAACATAAAAACATGCTAAAAACATATAAACATTCTGAAAACATAAAAACATGCTAAAAACATAAAAACATGCTAAAAACATAAAAACATGCTAAAAACATAAAAACATGCTGAAAACATATAAACATGCTAAAAACATATAAACATGCTAAAAACATATAGACATGCTGAAAACATAAAAACATGCTAAAAACATAAAATCATGCTGAAAACATGAAAACATGCTGAAAACATAAAAACATGCTAAAAACATAAAAACATGCTGAAAACATATAAACATGCTAAAAACATATAAACATGCTAAAAACATATAAACATGCTAAAAACATAAAAACATGCTGAAAACATAAAAACATGCTAAAAACATAAAAACATGCTAAAAACATATAAACATGCT
This sequence comes from Unio delphinus, assembly GCA_029339505.1. NCBI lineage: Eukaryota > Metazoa > Mollusca > Bivalvia > Unionida > Unionidae > Unio > Unio delphinus. Next base: position 474,101 of record JAQISU010001241.1, on the reverse strand, counting down.
GAAAACATATAAACATGCTAAAAACATATAAACATGCTAAAAACATAAAAACATGCTAAAAACATAAAAACATGCTAAAAACATATAAACATGCTAAAAACATATAAACATGCTAAAAACATATAAACATGCTAAAAACATAAAAACATGCTGAAAACATAAAAACATGCTAAAAACATAAAAACATGCTAAAAACATATAAACATGCTGAAAACATAAACATGCTAAAAACATATAAACATGCTAAAAACATAAAAACATGCTAAAAACATAAAAACATGCTAAAAACATATAAACATGCTAAAAACATATAAACATGCTAAAAACATATAAACATGCTAAAAACATATAAACATGCTAAAAACATAAAAACATGCTGAAAACATAAAAACATGCTAAAAACATAAAAACATGCTAAAAACATATAAACATGCTGAAAACATATAAACATGCTAAAAACATATAAACATGCTAAAAACATATAAACATGCTAAAAACATAAAAACATGCTAAAAACATAAAAACATGCTAAAAACATATAAACATGCTAAAAACATAAAAACATGCTAAAAACATAAAAACATGCTGAAAACATAAAAACATACTAAAACCTAAAAACATGCTAAAAACATATAAACATGCTGAAAACATAAAAACATGCTGAAAACATAAAAACATGCTAAAACATAAAAACATGCTAAAAGCATAAAAACATGCTGAAAACATAAAAACATAATAAAACATAAAAACATGCTAAAAACATAAAAACATGCTGAAAACATAAAAACATGCTAAAACATAAAAAACATGCTAAAAACATATAAACATAAAAACATGCTGAAAACATAAAAACATGCTGAAAACATAAAAACATGCTGAAAACATAAAAACATGCTAAAAACATAAAAACATGCTGAAAACATAAAAACATGCTAAAAACATATAAACATGCTAAAAACATAAAAACATGCTAAAAACATAAAAACATGCTAAAAACAAAAACATGCTGAAAACATAAAAACATACTAAAACATAAAAACATGCTAAAAACATATAAACATGCTGAAAACATAAAAACATGCTGAAAACATAAAAACATGCTAAAACATAAAAACATGCTAAAAACATAAAAACATGCTGAAAACATAAAAACATACTAAAACATAAAAACATGCTAAAAACATAAAAACATGCTGAAAACATAAAAACATGCTAAAACATAAAAACATGCTAAAAACATAAACATAAAAACATTCTGAAAACATAAAAACATGCTGAAAACATAAAAACATGCTAAAAACATAAAAACATGCTAAAAACATAAAAACATGCTGAAAACATAAAAACATGCTAAAAACATATAAACATGCTAAAAACATAAAAACATGCTAAAAACATAAAAACATGCTAAAAACATAAAAACATGCTAAAAACATAAAAACATGTTAAAAACATAAAAACATGCTGAAAACCTAAAAACATGCTAAAAACATATAAACATGCTAAAAACATATAAACATGCTGAAAACATAAAAACATGCTAAAAACATAAAACATGCTGAAAACATAAAACATGCTATAAACATAAAAACATGCTACGGGTGGATGACACGAATGACACAGTGGTTCCGGTACCTATGTAATAATTTCCGGTATCCGTCACATAAAGCCTTTGTTATGATTCGAAATTCTTTGATTTTGATTTGAATGCTGTATGGGGAATCCTTTTAAAAGATCAGTTATTTTAGGTCCATCTTATGACCCGACACAGACAAAACTGGCAAAAGCTTGTTCATCCATATATCATTTTGGACTAAACATGCTGAAAACATAAAAACATGCTAAAAAGATATAAAAATGCTAAAAACATAAAAACATGCTAAAAACATATAAAAATGCTAAAAACAAAAACATGCTAAAAACATAAAAACAACATTATTAGGTCGTTAGTTATGCATTAATATAGCAAATTCAGTTGCTATTAACAGTCACATCTTGCCCGTCATATCTTTTTTTCGGGACTACTACTACTAGTAATAATAATAATAATCATAATAATAATAATAATAATAATAATAATAATAATAATAATAATAAACCAAGACATGTCTTAACCAGATCTTCAAATTAAGCAGGCTTATATTTTTACTCATTGGTAAACGTTTGCATTCCTGTTGTCAGGATATATCAAACACAGTAATTAACATTATACATTTTCTTTAAGGCCCCAAAGAAAATTAACACCACTGCTGACAGTTTGGGCCAATATAGGGTTTATATGGGATCTATAGATATCTAACATAATGGATGACACCATTCTGGTAGATCATGGTTTATCAAGGGAATTTAAAAGGTGGACTGAAACAATTATAAAGCATAAAATACAGACCCTTCCCTTTAATAACTTAAATCGCGTGTTACAAAGGGAAATTAAAGAGTGGGCAGGAAGAAGAATTATAAAACATAAAATACAAGCCTTCCCTTTAATAATTTGAATCACAGTTTATCAAGTGAATTTAAAGAGTGGACTGGAAGAATTAAAAAAATAAAATACATACCATTCCATTTAATAACTTAAATCGCGGTTTATTTAGGGAATTTAAAGAGTGGACTGGAAGAATTATAAAGCATACCACTAGACACTTCCCTGTAATAACTGAATTCATGGGTTGTCAGGGGAATTTAAAGGGTGGACAGGAATAATTATAATGCATAACATAACTGCCTTCTCTTTAATAACTTAAATCACGGTTCATCAAGGGAATTATAAAGCAAAACATACTGAGCAAATCCGTTCTAATACAAATGAATCATTTAATTATTTTTAACTTAACAAGACAAATAATGTCATAGTTATAATAATGTAAAATAACAACAGCGAACAAGCACAACATAAAAGAGAATAATAATAATAATAATAATAATAATAATAATAATAATAATAATAATAATAATAATATAAGTAAATTTATAAAGATACATAGATAATAAAATATTCATCTTAATATTTAGGTCCTTAAGTTAGCATGTTTCATAAATATTAATTGATAGCCATGTTTGCAGTGTGATATTCAATTATTTAGCCCATACTAAAGTGGTTTGCAACATGAATAAGGTTATCCTTTTGTTTATTCTAAATATGTTTTAATCCATTTAACCAGCTCTTTGAGTTAAATCAATTTAATATATAAAAAAAATTCTGAAAAGAAACAGGAAAAAAAACCATTATTCAGTTAAATTCAGGTACATGCCTACAACACGGAGAAAGAAAAATAAGACTCGATGGGGTAAGGGAGACAACTAACTTCGGAGATATATAATGGAGCACGCTATCTCTCTGTGGAATGCACTAATGTATATAATCAATGTTCATTAGGTTTTTCTTGTGGGGGTGGGGATTTGAGGACACAGACAAAACTGGCAAAAGCTTGTTCATCCATATATCATTTTGGACTAACAAACGTAACGCTCTTTTCAATTCGATCCAATTTTAAGTTGTAATAAGCCTTCCTCTATAGACTTTGTACTAAACTAGTGTATTATACTTGAAGGGAAGCAATAAAAATCTATGTTGTAAATCTAGTTTTGAATTGGCTTAGGAATAAGACGGTTAAAACGCGAGTGGCGATAGTTAATTTTAAATTCCTTTTTTGGAATAATTTTGATACGGTGTCGTCATGGTAGGAGTAATATGATTCACATGATGTATGCGTGGTACAAGTTACGTAGAAAAGAAATAAAGCTGGGGCAATGGATGAAACGGTCGCCATCTCGGTAACTACCAAAACGTATAAAAGACGCCATCTCGGTTTCTAGTAATACGGTTAAAGGTCGCCATTTCGGTTTTCTACTGGCACGGATAAAGGTCGGCTTCATGGTTTATGCTGGTACGGATAGGACTTTTATAACTAGTCATAGATGGTTCCCAAAAGACAAAGTCTATTAAACTTCAAAGACAATTTTACACAAAATATTATGCCAAGGATACATGTACATGGCAACATCCAAATTATTTAATGTAATTGTTGCAATGTAACTATTAATTATTCTTCATATCGTTTATGTTATTAAGTTTCATTCGGCCTTGTAATGAATGTATGCACGTTTTATTTTATAAACATAAAAACATTATTTTGTTTGGATTCGAAAACATACCGCTATGGAAAAAATGGGAAGCTTTCTATCGGTGTTTATCATGCCACGTCCAGCAAAGAGCCTTGGAGAGCCGCAGATTATTTTTACAAGATTTCGCAGACAATGTAATAAATCAAGAAAACATGCGATGTGGCATCTTTAAACGAAAAAGCACAAACTAACTTTCTAAAATATCGTGGCTAGTCGTAACTGCAAGGTTAATTTTAAATGTTATTTTATATTGATAGAGATTTTTACGCATACAGAAAATAAACGAAATGAACTATTTGTACATTGCTATGCACTTTCTACAAATATAATACGAACATAACATAAATCGAAAGGTAAATTGCAAAAGAGAAAGATATAATCCCCAAACTTACTTGTTTCTTGCCAATGGCTTTATAAATAACAGCTACTAACATTTTAACATACATCCTTAGTAAATGTTATGTGACGAAATGAAAATCGGATCGGTGTACCTATATGTACATGTGACATTAAAGTATGTTATATGACGACAATACAAAATTGATTCAGTACATACATTTCAAGCAATGATTTCAGTGCATGCATTTCAAGCCAAGCATTCAGTGCCATTTTCTTATAAAGCGTATGAGAAAGAATTAAGCGATAAAAGGGCGTGTTGTCAACTCAAAACTAGTATGTTTTTTTTATTATATCACCGCGGCTAGCTTTGGTAACAACGTGTCAACGTGGATTATTTTCCCCTCAAATAACGAATTTAAAAAAGGCCAAACACTGGGTTTCAGTGAAAGTCTCCATGGAAATATTTACTGCTCTATCTACAGTTTTATGGAAAAATGTTCGCAATGGGATTATAAAACTAATTAATGAGCGTATGGTATTTTTCAGGACGTTTGTGCTAAACGTAAATGTGCAAAAAAACTTCAGTGGAAAGATTCCTTGCATGAATACGAACGATCAGGTGAAACTAACCTAAATGGATACATTCCTTGCATCAATACGAATGATCTTCTCCTGCAATACGTTATTTATTTATTTATTTATATATTTATTTATATATTTTAAATTTATTAATTTATTTATTTTACTTTTGCTATAAAGGCAGAGAACTATAAAACATCCAATGCTATGGAAAGACAGATTTCAAATCGAGTCGAGGAAGTTAACAACTATGCTTCGATGTAAAGAATTGTTCGGCTATTGTCAGATAAGTATAGTTCTATAGCTGCAGAAAAGAAGCAAATAACTGAGAACAAATGACTTATGGTTTATTATGAATGCAAATACTTGATCTAAGATTATTATTTTGTTTGAAAGTTTTAAGGAAAAGTACGAAAATGTTATATGGCTATAATGATTTTCGAACTATTGAACGTTGCTGATGTGGTTTAGTCATCATTTCATCTGCATTACTCATATTTATAAGTTAGTAAAGACAATAAAACATATAGAACAACGGTATGACGCACATGCATGCAAAATAAAACAAACAAGTGCTTATGGCGCCATAACGACGTTAACTTTACATGTCTGACAATTGATCAGGCCGTTCAAAGTCATGATATATCTTTCTTGTAAACATTTAGGACTGAAGGTGTTTGTTCACAAAAGAGTGGCAAAATGAAACTATAAATCAAGTTTTCGAGATGTGTCAGAGTACAGATGACGTTTTAAAGAGTCCTCTACACACTTGACCCATTTTAGTAAAACCTCCCAATCTTTAAATACACTCATATCAACATTAATGACATAATAATATGACAATAAATGGCAGTAGTGACATTATGCAGGATTTACCGTTTTCGACGTATGGGGCATAGATATCCACCACAGCTTCTACCCTATGACATTGTCGATTATGCTTAGATAAATATCACAGCCTCTACCCCACCCATAACTTTGTCAAATTTTGAGCCTAGATACATGTCATTGCCTCTACCCCCATTACATTTTCAACGATAAGGCCTATATACATGTCACAGCCTCTAACCCCATGACTTTGTCAACAATTGGACCTAGATACATATCATAGCCTCTACTTGCCCTGACTTTTTCAACGATTGGGCCTCGATACATGCCACAGCCTCTAACCCCATGACTTTGTCAGCCATTGCGCCTAGATATATGTATCAGCTTCAACTCCCACTCTTGACTTTGTCAGCCATTGGGTCTAGACAGATGTCGTAGAATCTACCCTCCAATAAATGTGTGATCCATTGGGCTTAGAAGCATGTCACAGCCTCTACATCCCCCTCCCGTTGACTTTGTCAAGCGATCATTATACTGCGCACAGCTTACATCTGATTAGCATTAATTATGCACTAAAACAAATAAGAATCATGGTGGATAAAGGCTTGTGATGTGTATTTATTGATTGTATTATTATTATTATTATTATTATTATTATTATTATTATTGCCCAATACAAAAAATGCCAAACCGGGTAAGATTAACGTTACTCATACTATGTACGTTAACCTACGGAATGATTACCACGTAGAGCAGACTGAGTACGGTATTTGCACACATCCGTCGCTAGATAAACAGTGCTGGATTAGTTAATACTTGCCCGGACTATATAAAGCTTGCTGGGCAATAACAATTGAAATCGACCGATCTTGAAGGCCTTTAAATGTAAAGAAAGATAAGCTATTTTTGTTTAATCTGCACAGGGGGTAAAACAGCTTTTCATAATATGGAAAAATCAATAAATAGGTTGGATACTAATCCAGGAAAGTAAGATAGCCCAAAGCAAAACATCCATTTTCATTCCTCTACAAACTCATGTTATTTAATCAATAACCTCTTTTGTCATCTATTTGCGTTTTACATCATTTACCTTTACTAGAATAATGTTCTAAGAGTTTCACTATAAAGTGTGATTATCGATTTTATTTCTCTAACATATTTGCTCAGCAACGGTATCGTTTCTTGTTCGAGTTACTTAAGTATATTACTTATTAGCTGCAGATCTTTTGATTAATATCAAATGGATTTACATCGGGACAGGTCTTTTGATTAATATCAAATAGATTTAAATCGGGACATGTCTTTTGATTAATATCAAATGGATTTACATCGGGACAGGCGTTTTGATTAATATCAAATGGATTTACATCGGGACAGGTCTTTTGATTAATATCAAATGGATTTACATCAGGACAGGTCTTTTGATTAATATCAAATGGATTTACATCAGGACAGGTCTTTTGATTAATATCAAATGGATTTACATCGGGACAGGTCTTTTGATTAATATCAAATGGATTTACATCAGGACAATATTGGAGAGCATACCTTATCTGATATAATCTGGATGAGTTTATTCCCTATTATTCTTGGATTTTGTTTGCAGGAACAAAAATAGACAGTGCCGACATTGAAATGTCTTAATAGTTTGCGTAATTTTGTATTTTTCGCATTTATTTATCCTGATTAAATTTTATATGCAAAAGTACTTAACTTGTATAGTCTGTTAATCTGCGCGATTTCTTAGTTGTGCTTGGAGTTGTTGCTGAATTTCCATTTCAGAAAGCAAGCTCGAACTCGGCCATAGTAATTATTATATCCTAGATAACCACCGAAAACTGATCGTGATCAAGTTGCTTCGTGTCACTGCATTCAGTTCAATAAATAGACACATATTTGTGAATGTAATCCTATGGAAATTAATTTGCTAGTATCAACGGAGATACCGATTACTGTATTTATAGATAGCTTCGACAATATTTCCAGTTGGTGAAGCGCCGATGATCGAAGTTGTCTCGACTCCAATCACACCAAGACAAACATTCGTTGCCTCAACAAGACCACAAATAACATCTCAGACTAAATACTCGTATTTATATTTTATGATTGACGTGGATGTCTTGATAATTTCATCTTATAATGTTCAGTCTCGATTTATTTTTATCATCACATTTCTTCTATTTATAATAATATCGCGTATTGTAACAACTGTACGACATGCAGGCCTACTCCGGTCTCATCCTCGTGTGCAGGAGCAGTTTGCGTTCACACACTCTGTGTATAATTGTGTGTAATATCATTTTCTACAGATGCATCGATGACCTTCATCCGATCATCAGCACTATATAGCAAAGGTGTCTTGTCAGAAAGGTTCTCAGCATGCCATCGTCAAGAAGCAGCACCAGGCGATCCTAACCTTGCATGAAAAAAATATATCAACGACGGACTGTCTGAACAATTCTAGTCTTCCAATGTAAATTAATAATTCGGATACAACGTACGAAAGTCATTTTGGGAAATATTCAGACCCGTGTCGATGTGTTGATGCCTTTATATTGATTGTGATATGCACGTGCAATATGAGGAGCATCTCATGCATAGTCAAGGCGAATTTCTTCAGAAGGTTCCTGATGATCGTTTAACCGCAATGAAACTTTGCGTCTAGGGTATCAAATACCGTTTTCTTAGGCTCTTGTTTATTATATATGGTAGTTGATATGCAAAGAAGAAAATAAACTTACTGACATAAAAAACAAGAGATACATCTGAAGATGGAGAATGAGCGAGATCTATGTGCATATGATTTTTCCTAATAAAGAATGTTTATGGGATCAATCCTACGAAATCCAGCAAAAGGATTCTTTCTTGTCTCCAAAAGTAACGTTCTTGATTTGTTTTCATTTCATGTTCAAATTAATTCTACCTTTTACCACTTGCCCTTCTCGTATTAAATTTTCCCCGATATATCCACTTGACCCATTTGTCAGCTGCAGTCATTTTAGAGCAACGATTAAAACTTAGCTCCTGTTCCAAGCTTTACAATTCAGCCCATAACTACCTCTATGCTCACTACCACTGGTGTATTATCAGCGATCATTACCAAAGCATTCGGAGCAGCAGGAGGTTAAATAGGACATTGCTTTGGTAAGGGTATAAGGCATTTAATGCGCATCGTGTCAAATCCATACGTTTGTCAAAAAACCTACACACGGATCCTTTTTAAGGCCACACACCGCTTTCGAAAAGAGACACAACTTAATGATTGCCGATTCAAGTAAAGATTTTTGAATCCCTTTTCTATGATTGAACGGTTTACGTGTGTGAGTATGTGTTTATACATTTCGTTTCTTGACGTAAACGGTTTCTTCATTTTAGGAAGCCTTCTTCTCCTTTTCTTGTTTCTTCTGGTCGCGTCTCTTTTTTGTTAGGGCACTCTGACTAATGTCTTTTCTCCTGACAATGACAGCATGCATCTTGACTTTCGTTTATCTTTTCTTGTGTCTTAAGTTGAGGTTATATACAGTCATACATTATAAATTAAAGGTTAATTTGAGGTTATATACAGTCATACATTATAAATTAGAGGTTAATTTGAGGTTATATAGAGTCATACAATCCCAAACAGCTTGTATGGTGCCGATAACCAAACATTAACATTACGAATGTGTATTGTATAAACAAAGGAGATAAGACCAACAAATATACTGTCCAAACATACCTATACTTTCCAAAACCCCATACACAGAATCCACAAACGCTTTTTGTAGGTCCTGTAATCCCATACTAGCTAACGGAAGAACAAAAATGTCCAAGACATCACATTTACCATCCAAAATCTCATACGCACGATATAAAAGCCTTGTGTGGTGTTATAAATCCACACAATATATCATACCATATTGGTAGTGTGCAGAAGAGCGAGATGCAATCTCCGAAATATACTATCTAAGCATACCTATGCTCCATACTGACAATCCGAAAACGCTTTGTCATGTGTTTAAAATCCAATACAAATACCGGACGAAAAGGGTATTGTGTGAAAGATGATGACGTCACATAAACGCACCTATAACACGCAAAACCCCATGCACACAAATCCCAAAATGCCTTTTCTTAAAGCCTAAAATAACATACCAACTAATAGAAGACAAGAGTATCGTGTCAAAATGCTGAAAACATCACACAATATCAAATCCAAACATACTTACACGTCAATACCCATGCACACAATCCAACAAAACCTTGTATAATTCCCACTATCCCACACCTATCGGGCGAAATGGATACTCTGAAAAAGAAGATGATATCACATAAACAAAATGTCAAACATACCACTTGTGCCATCCCACATTCTATACGCAGAATCCAAAACGTCTTGTGATGTCTATTATGTCCCACAACTACTACTAGAAGAAAAGCTTAGCTTGTGAAAGTGACTACGTCGTACATACATACTATCCATAGCATCATATCCTAAAGTAACCAATATACACTAATTAAATAGTACAGATATACTATCCATAGCATCATATCCTAAAGTAACCAATATACACTAATTAAATCGTACAGATATACTATCCATAGCATCATATCCTAAAGTAACCAATATACACTAATTAAATAGTACAGATATACTATCCATAGCATCATATCCTAAAGTAACCAATATACACTAATTAAATCGTACAAATATACTATCCATAGCATCATATCCCTAAGAAACCAATATACACTAATTAAATCGTACAGATATACTATCCATAGCATCATATTCTAAAGTAACCAATATACACTAATTAAATCGTACAGATATACTATCCATAGCATCATATCCTAAAGTAACCAATATACACTAATTAAATCGTACAGATATACTATCCATAGCATCATATCCTAAAGAAACCAATATACACTAATTAAATCGTACAGATATACTATCCATAGCATCATATTCTAAAGTAACCAATATACACTAATTAAATCGTACAGATATACTATCCATAGCATCATATCCTAAAGTAACCAATATACACTAATTAAATCGTACAGATATACTATCCATAGCATCATATCCTAAAGAAACCAATATACACTAATTAAATCGTACAGATATACTATCCATAGCATCATATTCTAAAGTAACCAATATACACTAATTAAATCGTACAGATATACTATCCATAGCATCATATCCTAAAGTAACCAATATACACTAATTAAAACGTACAGACATACTATCCATAGCATCATATCCTAAAGAAACCAATATACACTAATTAAAACGTACAGACATACTATCCATAGCATCATATTCTAAAGTAACCAATATACACTAATTAAATCGTACAGACATACTATCCATAGCATCATATTCTAAAGTAACCAATATACACTAATTAAATCGTACAGATATACTATCCATAGCATCATATCCTAAAATAACCAATATACACTAATTAAAACGTACAGACATACTATCCATAGCATCATATCCTAAAATAACCAATATACACTAATTAAAACGTACAGATATACTATCCATAGCATCATATCCTAAAATAACCAATATACACTAATTAAAACGTACAGACATACTATCCATAGCATCATATCCTAAAATAACCAATATACACTAATTAAAACGTACAGACATACTATCCATAGCATCATATCCTAAAATAACCAATATACACTAATTAAAACGTACAGATATACTATCCATAGCATCATATCCTAAAATAACCAATATACACTAATTAAAACGTACAGATATACTATCCATAGCATCATATCCTAAAATAACCAATATACACTAATTAAATCGTACAGATATACTATCCATAGCATCATATCCTAAAGAAACCAATATACACTAATTAAAACGTACAGACATACTATCCATAGCATCATATCCTAAAGTAACCAATATACACTAATTAAATCGTACAGATATACTATCCATAGCATCATATCCTAAAGAAACCAATATACACTAATTAAAACGTACAGACATACTATCCATAGCATCATATCCTAAAGTAACCAATATACACTAATTAAATCGTACAGATATACTATCCATAGCATCATATCCCAAAGAAACCAATATACACTAATTAAAACGTACAGATATACTATCCATAGCATCATATCCTAAATAAACCAATATACACTAATTAAATCGTACAGATATACTATCCATAGCATCATATCCTAAAGAAACCAATATACACTAATTAAATCGTACAGATATACTATCCATAGCATCATATCCTAAAGAAACCAATATACACTAATTAAAACGTACAGATATACTATCCATAGCATCATATCCTAAAGTAACCAATATACACTAATTAAATCGTACAGATATACTATCCATAGCATCATATCCTAAAGTAACCAATATACACTAATTAAATCGTACAGATATACTATCCATAGCTTCATATTCTAAAGTAACCAATATACACTAATTAAATCGTACAAATATACTATCCATAGCATCATATTCTAAAGAAACCAATATACACTAATTAAATCGTACAAATATACTATCCATAGCATCATCCCAAAGAAACCAATATACACTAATTAAATCGTACAGATATACTATCCATAGCATCATATTCTAAAGTAACCAATATACACTAATTAAATCGTACAGATATACTATCCATAGCATCATATCCTAAAGTAACCAATATACACTAATTAAATCGTACAGATATACTATCCATAGCATCATATCCTAAAGAAACCAATATACACTAATTAAATAGTACAGATATACTATCCATAGCATCATATCCTAAAGTAACCAATATACACTAATTAAATCGTACAGATATACTATCCATAGCATCATATCCTAAAGTAACCAATATACACTAATTAAATCGTACAGATATACTATCCATAGCATCATATCCTAAAGTAACCAATATACACTAATTAAATAGTACAGATATACTATCCATAGCATCATATCCTAAAGTAACCAATATACACTAATTAAATCGTACAGATATACTATCCATAGCATCATATCCTAAAGTAACCAATATACACTAATTAAATCGTACAGATATACTATCCATAGCATCATATCCTAAAGTAACCAATATACACTAATTAAATCGTACAAATATACTATCCATAGCATCATATCCAAAAGAAACCAATATACACTAATTAAATCGTACAGATATACTATCCATAGCATCATATTCTAAAGTAACCAATATACACTAATTAAATCGTACAGATATACTATCCATAGCATCATATCCTAAAGTAACCAATATACACTAATTAAATCGTACAGATATACTATCCATAGCATCATATCCTAAAGAAACCAATATACACTAATTAAATCGTACAGATATACTATCCATAGCATCATATTCTAAAGTAACCAATATACACTAATTAAATCGTACAGATATACTATCCATAGCATCATATCCTAAAGTAACCAATATACACTAATTAAATCGTACAGATATACTATCCATAGCATCATATCCTAAAGAAACCAATATACACTAATTAAATCGTACAGATATACTATCCATAGCATCATATTCTAAAGTAACCAATATACACTAATTAAATCGTACATACATACTATCCATAGCATCATATACTAAAATAACCAATATACACTAATTAAAACGTACAGACATACTATCCATAGCATCATATCCTACAGAAACCAATATACACTAATTAAATCATACAGACATACTATCCATAGCATCATATCCTAAAGTAACCAATATACACTAATTAAATCGTACAGACATACTATATATCGCATCATATCCTAAAGAAACCAATATACACTAATTAAAACGTACAGACATACTATCCATAGCATCATATCCTAAAGTAACCAATATACACTAATTAAATCGTACAGACATACTATATATAGCATCATATCCTAAAGAAACCAATATACACTAATTAAATCGTACAGATATACTATCCATAGCATCATATCCTAAAGAAACCAATATACACTAATTAAAACGTCTTGTTTAGTGCCTCCACACTTACAGTCTGAACATTGAGTTAGTGACTTAAGAAAGGAGATGAAATCGCGCTAACTCTTCAAATCCAACATGTCAGCTATAATATCGATTACCCCATATTCAATATCCAATATTACATTCAGACTATTCAATATTCCACACTATTCAATAGTCCATCCAATACACCATACACACGATCCACAACACCGTGTGTAGCATCCAACATCTCCTATGACACAAAGTATTGTGTAATAGAAGATAAAATCTCACAAACTATATGTTACATCCACTACACTATCGAAAATCCAATATACACTATCCAATACCCCATTCACTCTATCCAATATCCCATTAACACTATTCAATATTATTCACACTATCCCATATTATCTCCATAAACTCCAATATTCCAATCACATTATCCAAATCTCATTCACAATATCCTATATTATATTCACACTATCCAATATCCCATTCACACTATCCAATATCTCATGCACACTATCCAATATCCCATTCACATTATCCAATATTACATTCACATTATCCAAATCCAATTCACACTATCAAATCTCCCATTCACATAATCCAAATCCAATTCACACTATCCAATATCCCATTCACACTATCCAATATTACATTCACACTATAATATCACATTCAGACTATCCGATATTACAATCACACTTTCCAATATCCCATTCGCAATATCCAATATCCCATTCAAACTAAGCAATTTCCTATTCACACAATTCAATATCACGTTCACATTATCCAAATCCCATTCACATTATCCAAATATCCCATTCGCACTATCCCATATTATATTCACACTATCTAAATCTCATTCTAGTTCTGTACCATCATCATCATCATTTGTGATAGATCAATGTGTGTTGTGTTACCTAAACGTATACATATGTATCTGAAATATGATAGCAAATAATGAAGACTTTCTAGGCACGATATACAATTCAGCTGTAGAAACAAGAAGTTGGGGACCCTAATTTTAGATCAGACATTAACGGATGTTAGACTTGTTGGACTGAGGTCTATACCAGTCCCATTTGAACTTCACAAGGACAGGTAAACCAATGGAAAAAGTAGGATGCGTTTAGGCATTGGAGAAAGAAGGGCCAGGAGAAACATATCATGTATATAATACGCCAAAATACCAGGTTTTTTTTGTCTACACATCTTTTACGCAGCTAGATATCCGGTTAAAGGACAATCTCTTTGAAGTATATGTATTAGTATGTATTCACAAGTAGCCCCAAATCTCTAAGCCCTTTCAGGCGAACATTAGAAGAATTTTAAATCCTTGATACGTTAAAGGGGAAAAACATGCGAATATAAAATTCGTTTAAACCTTTTTTTTTTTTTATAAATTGCTATATGTATATTGTTTACGTTCTAAAAATTTGTACCTTTCTATCTTACTCGTTACGAATACATTTATGAAAAACCGATCATATCTCCCGGTCCGTCTTGAATAAAACAACGCGAGTCCCTTCCTCTCACAAATAGCGGAAGTGACGTCATTTGAGACACGGTACACAGCGGCAATGATGATAATAAGTTATGGAGAACTTGCCCAATAGAAAACTGGGAGAAGGATCATAAATGCTAATTCTGAGATGTCGCCACATGGTTGTTGTGGCTTTATTTATTGTTGTCTTTCTTCAACTTAATATCTTGTTAAAGTTATAAAATTTGTAACTTTTCAACTTGTCAATTTGATCAAGTCAGCTTCTGTAATTAACGAAACAGAAGTGGTACCTGTCCCTTTTGCTCTGCTCTTCAAAATCAAAATTGGAAAAAAATAGAGCATGATGTAAAAGTCTGCAGTTTTATATATGAAAGGGCTACATCATAACAATTAATGATACTTGAACTCGGTAACAAACAGCACTGACGTATACTCAGGAAATGCTGTCGCTTCTGAGTTCACTATCATTTAGTTTATTTCTTCTTATTTCTTAGTGTTCATAATTTTATTATTTCTTAATAAAACAAACTATTTAAAGTTCAACGAGAAGTTTTAAAAATATTTCACTACTAACTAATAAATTGCCAATGCAAAATAATCAGGTTTCGTTATTTTATTTATAAAACAACACCATGATCACGCGTACTTACGGGATTGTGTTACCTTAAATACATATGTGAACTGCTCCACGTACTTGGGGCATAATGAGAAAATCACCTTTAACAACAATTTTTAATTTCATGTTTAAATCCTGGACAAACCTGAACTAATATTTTTCCTTCTACAGGAGAGCCAATAATTGATAACAAGATACATCATTCGTGTATTCAAATAATGCGGTAACCACCACGTTAATTGATAACAGTATAGCTCTAAGGTACACATGTCTATCTTTCAAATAATTTATTTATTTCAAAGACAAATATTAAATAGGTTTTCTGGGTGACAACTTTTAAGGTGACTACTCCAACCATTTGGGGCGTTTTCTCCAGATACGTTGGGGCGAGTTCTCAATGGGGCGAGTTCTGCCCGGGCGAGTTCACCCGCGGGCACATTCTCCATATACCGTTGATAATGCAATCAAGCGTTCTATGAGTTGGTTATGCTTAAATGTTTCAATTATGTTGACTGTCAGTGAATACAGTGATGTAGATGACATTCTCGAAACGTGGCCCCAAGTGGCCGAGTTGTCTAAAGCGCTTTCCGATATGGATCATTGCCATCTCACCTCTGTTTGCGTGGGTTCGAGTCTCAGATTCGGTCAATGTGGGTATGTGAGAAAGCGTGCCAGTAGCTTCTCGTGGATCGGTGGTTCTTTCTGGGGCTTTTCCCGACTTCTTCCTCTACTATATATATACTGGCCGCCATGTATAGCCTATCGTGTGCTGAAAATGGCGTTTACCCTAAAACAACAACAACAACAACATTCCCGAAGTAGAATATTATTAGAATATTCTATTAACATCCAACATTACAGGATAAATTCGTGGGCAAAGAAAAAAAGGACTCTTCAAATTCTGACAATGGTGCTGCTCTTGGATCTTTAGAGAAACATTAAAGCTAGAAATGTCTCTCGCACAAACTGGTGTGTTGAGTTAGCATAAATCCATCTCTCTTTAATTTGATTGCTCATACTGCTCGCCTTTTAGATTCCTTTAGAAATGTGAATAAAACATAATCTTCTGTCTGGAACTTCTGTTATTTACACATCTTTTTGGTGGGTTGGTGGAAGGTTGTGATGGCGGGCACCAGACAGATCCCCGCTCCCATTTTCGAAAACAAAGGAACAAAATCTTCATGCGTTGGTATGTTACTCCCGATATGTAGTTTGGTGTTTTTTAAATATATTTTTTCTCACCTTTCTAAAATTTCCGTTTATGTAGTTAAACTGCGATGGGGTATTGTATCCTTAGAGTTTCTATAGGTTTGATCATTCGAGTAGGTTTTATTCATCTAATCTCAAAATTCCTTCCCTATTTCATTTTGTCGACCTTGGCTAGAGGTCACCTGTACCCCAAGTATGATATTAATGTTCGGTGGTATATTTATGTGATATATAAGATTTTTTTCACAATTATTTTTATATTCATTTATTTGATTTTTAATTTTGAAATAAGTACGGTGTGCTATCTTTGTTTAGGGAAAAAAAGAAACTTTTGTTTACGGCTAGCATATTAAGGGGCGAATCGGACAATTTTATAGCAGCGTTTATTTGGCAAACCAGGGCTTCCTCCAAAATCGAAAAAAAAGTTTTTTTTGGAGACGCAAGTCGTTGTCGCGCCCTCTCCGTTGCTATGGAGGTAAAAATCTTTTTACGATTTCAACCGAATATTTGATCAAGTCCGATACGATATCTTGATCAAGGGTCGTGCAAATTTATCGTTACAAATCCATGTGGGATTGACTGAGCGTGAATAAAGAAATTTCTAAAGAGATTATAATCCGTGTCTCCACTGCGCCAAGTCTGGTCAATATTTCGTAGTGTATGTGCGTCAACTCCATTGAATACAGCAAGAATATTGCAGTTATCTCTGATCACTTTTGGTATTTGAGTGTATCGTTGAGTGACATAGATCACATCGGTATTTTTATGCCTACCTCTGGATAATATCCTAGCGGGATTCTTTTGATGGTCTAACATGACATCATCATATACGAATAAATTGCTAATACTTCCATCAATAACATCAATACTCGGTGTTTCCTCGATATCAGTTATAAACTCAATAATATCCTCATCCATTTCCGATTTTGCTTTTCTCGTTAAAATCCTTTAACACCTCGTAACATCGCTGATCGTCATCACTTGGGGCTACTAAATACAACTTGTCCCATTTCATCCATCTCGCTATCAAATTAAGTAGCAGTTTTGTCTTGCCACTTCCAGTTGGTCCGATTATAATCATGCCAATAGAATTTGGTAGCGCTGCATGATGTTTAACTAATTCTCGTGTTTTTGTCGCCGAAAAATCAATTACATTCATGTTATTATAAATACATTATGGATCTATATTGTGTGAAATGTAAGAAACGTACTAGCACAAATGACTTGACGACGATTACAATTAAAAATAACTGATCAGCACTTCCTGGTAAGTAAGTACAATTTGGTGCAACAAAATTTAGATTTGTTTCTATGAAGTCTGGAGATATTTATAGAAAAAACAAACGAGCAGGTGATATTGCAGCCAAGTTAGTAAATCTTCCAGGAACACCATGGGCAATATATCCAGGAGAAAAACACCTTCCAGGATATAGTTATTGTGGACCCGGGACCAGACTCGATGTCAGACTAGATGATCAAAACCAACCCCGACGCGGTGAAAACCCAATAAACGCTATTGATATGGCGTGTCATGCTCATGATGTTGCTTATAAAAGTAGCAATCTGCAACGCAGACATATCGCAGATGTGAAAAGAATTCATGCGTTGAATTATATCACTGATAAATCCTTCAAAGAAAAATTGGCTTCATCGTTGATAAAATCGGCGATGAAAAGGAAATTGATGTTGGGTGCTGGTAAATAATAACAACATATAATCTATTTATTATTCTCCAAGAGGATACTGGAGGGGTAAATCAGCAATCAGTAATCTCGCTAGCACAGCGAGGGTGAAAAATACCACTGCATCGGATTGGTTATCCAAGCAGGCGATATGGCAAATTTATCTACCACCGACTAAACAAATTAACTTCTCGCATTTTGATGTCAGCGTCTCTAATGAGGTTCATCAAGATGATATATTATTTCTGCCGCATAATGGTGTTTACAAGTATGCGCTAACCGTGGTTGATGTTGCGAGTCGATACAAACAAGCAGAACCATCAAAGAAAAAAATCATCAACTGAAGTGGTTTCTGCGTTTGAAAGGATTTATCGACGAGGTCCTCTGCATTGGCCAAATCTATTACAAGTTCTTTCTGGCAGGGAATTTCAGGGTGCAGTGTGATCAAAAATGAAGCATCATAATGTCAGCATCAGACGAGGACATACTGCTCTACATCGCGATCAGGCAATTGTTGAACGATTTAATCGGACACTTGCTGAGCGGTTATTTGGATATCAATACGCGAATGAATTTATTCAGGATAAACGATCCCGTGAATGGGTCAAGAGGTTACCAGGCGTAATTACCGCGCTGAATAATGAGATTACTCGAACAATTAATATGAAACCTAACAACGCGATTAAAAAAGTATATACCTGTAAAACCACCAAATGATTTTTAAAAACAACCAATACTCGGCAATGTCACTGTGAGATATTTATATGAACCAGGAGAGCTTGAAGGTGGCGAAAAAATAGCTACTGATCCTATTTAGAATGTGACTACGCATAAAATATGTAGCATATCACGATCCACGGGTAGACCGCCAGTCTATAGATTGGATTCAACTCCCCCTCAGCGGGAATTTACTCGTGAACGATTGCCAATGATACCCGAGGATACTCAATTACCGCCGCGTGGTCTTAACTAGCACCTATGCGTCTGTTGCACTCAAGACAAGTCAGCATCATATTATCTCTTGAATGACCAACACTGCTATTATTTCTGTCTACGGTAAATTGGCTGGGGTCTTTATCCGACCAACACCAACGCATTATACAATTGCAACTCGCGCAGTGATTATTCTTTTGTTGTTTCAGTGTGATTATAAATTCGGCATAAATGTCAAATTTTCTATTATTATTTTTGTCCTTCTTTATAACCAGAGAGTTCTTTTCTGATTATATGATCGCCGACAATATCACTTATTGTAGTGTCATTATAGTCTAAAACAACTCTTCGAAGTTGATTAATTCTTCGTACTCTGGACACTGCAAGATAAACCAAATTCGACCACTCGATTTGATTATCTATGATCCAAACAATTGTTTCGGATATAGTCAACCCTTGCGAAGAATGTGTCGTCGCTGCGTATCCTAGTTTCCATGGGGATTTATCAGCACGCAATGCATCTTCTACAGCACTGATATCAACCAACACAATATCATTTAACACTCGAATCTGCTTCTCTGTCAGGGCTGGAAAATACAAGATTATAAAGCCGTTTACTATACCTCAAAATAAGGCCCATGAGCTGTTTCAATGACTGCTGCTATGCATTTTAAACAATCAGCCTCAATTGGTCTAAAATACATTGTCTTGAGCAGTATTAATACAGGGAAACCGCATTGTTGTCAGACTAGAGAATACCAGATTCTAAAAGTGCACAAAATGAATTACCATATACATCACATTTTACAAAGAACATATCGACTCTCTTTACAACAGTTTAATTCTGATGTCCATGAAGTTAAAATGACTAGCGGAGCTTGTAGGATTTTTTTATATAGGAGCACATATGAAGTAAGGCCATGCGTGTAACCAAATAATCCTTATTACATCCATCAATCTTACACCAACATACTGGGAATCAAAAGTTCGTTTAAAATTAAATAATACATTCATGGGCTTTGCTGCATATATATTATAACCAGTGAGGAAAACCGGGTAAATTCATTTTCTCTAAACATCTAAACGAAACTGTAGAGCGTCACATCATATATCAATTTAAAGCCTAATTGTGTACCTTTAAAGCCAGATGAATCCATTCATTCAATTAGCAATATAAAGCTTTGCTGTGTACTCTCAACCAAAACTCGACCCATCATTCATATGTGAATATAAAGCATATTTTGTGGACTCAAAACCCAAATATAACCAATCATTCAGATATCAATATAATGAAATTTATATAATCCTTAGTCCTCTTTTCCACAACAAGGATTACGATTTTAGGAAATCAAAAAGGATGTCTTTTCTTTAACTTTTTGTCAATAAGATACATTCTTTCAGCAGCGAAACCACATTTATTTGCCCATCGTTATAAATAGCATTAAGAATACCACGTTGAGATACTTATACTTCACATATGCGATTATAATTTTGAATTTAAACTAGTAAAGTAATACATTCTGTGATGTGTCAATATTATCCGTTCTGGATCAGGTTTTTCTAGATCTCATAAATAGTATTTATTAAGTTTGATACGCATTCAATGTGACTCACCGTGTTTAATGCCCGCGGATACATTATCGACCCATAATTTTAAGTTTGCCTTAGATACATACTTTTGACTCATGACCAATGGTCGATTTTAACATTAAATTACCCTCGTACCAGTAATGACCCAAATCAAAACGACAGAGTAGTGCTCGACTACCCGGTCACTACCCGGTCCTCACGTTATATTATTCAGGTATTCAAAGTATCCCATCATGTTAAATTCTGCTGCATAAAACAAATGGATAGAATACTCTTCACTACGTTTACAAAAGGTAGTCTAGTTCGGTACATTGTTGAATTGTTCCCATTGATCATGTCATTTGCCTCCGTAATCGTGCCAAATATTTAATCTGTATTATCATTTTTATTCTCCGAACATTTCTTTTTCTCACCAACACAATATTAAGGTCTTAATGTTTCAACATGTAGAATCAATGAATCGATTGGTGATAAAGATTATCAATCGGTAAAAAAACAAAATACAAAACGCACGCTAGATTTTTACTTGGGATTTCTGTATGAGTATATCTAAAGTATTTAGAGCATCGTCTAAATTGTTTCATTTGTTTGCATTATGTAGCAAAAGCATCGTTACCAATAGATTCAGTTTGTACGGGTAATAGTTGAAAATTGTGTGAATGTTTAATCTCAAAATTGCTGAGGTATTATTATTACAACTTTTCAAATCAGATATTCAAGAAAATCTGAAATTGTTATGTAAATAAATGGTTCCAAGTATTCAATGTTAAGACAAATACCAGACTAGGAATTTCTAAACAAATATAGCTTGTCAATAACTAACATAAAATTTAAGTGATAAATGTCTAATATGTGTTCGAACACGACAAGAAAAATGAGCAAGGTATCAAACAAATTTGTGTAGAAAACATGTTATTTCATTTTTAATATCCAAAATGTATTTTCCACATACATAATACCATAGTTTGAATTTTTCAGAGTCTGGATGCTTCGGAGTTGGTTACTTACCTTATGATTAATTTAGAAAGCAGAGTCAGGAAACGATGTTCTGTAAATTCAGTGAAAACAACAACTGTCATGTCATCATAATAATGGTCCAAACCTTTTTGTCCTAAAAAAGTGAAATCCTCATGAATATTTAAAACAAAAGACATTTTGAAACAAACAACCAGTTGAAGAAAAGTAATTTGCTATAAGCAATTCCAAAACTAACAAGAGAGACACAGGGTACGCATTATGCTCAAAGGATACAAAAAGGTTTAATGCGTTATTCGTGTCAGTTAGAAATGGTAAAACCATGAAAATAAATATTATCATAAACGATACATGCCATCATTATACATATAACTTAGAAATGGCACATGCCATGATGATAATACCATTTGGAAATGATACATGCCGTAATGGTAAGTATATATATTAATATTTGCAGTGTTATATATTTTAATGCTTTTATTATTGTTACGTGTTTATGCTCGAATAAACAGTAACATAGAAAGAGTAACAATAACAAACTTGTAAACACTTAATAAACATTTTATTGAGCACAAATATTTTCCAGAAAAGAAAAATAAACTTACGGTTTTTAGAATCAATTCCAAAAATGATCCAAAAATAATTCAAAATATAATCCACTAGTGAAATTGCAAAAGTCCTCGTAATAAAATCTCTTAATAATTCTAAGTTTGAATTCCAGCGAAGTATCCAATATGGAAGACGATGTCACTTGATGAAGTCAGTTATTGTTAATAAAAATCTATGAGCACAATTCTTTTCCAGATAAATAACAAAATAATTCCTCTTGATCCAAACGAATTGACATAATTTCCAGTACAAGGTAATTAAAATAACTCAAAACGACACACAACTTAGTATTCTAACAGCCCAAATTCTTCTACTGAATAGCTCGCTCCAAAACATAGTTTATATATCTGTTTTTACGTAAACAAGAAAGGGGTCACGTGATCTTCTAGAAACTATTAGAACAAATGTACGTTCAAAGAATCACGTACACACCTTATGACCCAACTAAAATAGAAAGATGTTTATACAAAGCGCCATAATATCCTTGAAACCAACCAATCATTTTAAAACCTTGTTTACAACTCTGAAACCAGGTCAGAAATGAGGTCAACACCTGGTGTTTATTCTGTAAAGTACAGGTCACCCCCCATGAACGAATCATTAAAACTTAAAATGCCAAATTTGAATCTAACAAACAAACAATAAAAATAAATATAAATGACTTATATCAAATATACGTAACATTATATCGTTCAATTATTTCAACTTTAGTTGTTGGGATATTATGTACACAAAATAAAAATGTAAAGTCAAATTAAATACAAATATTTTTGTGGACTACATACCAATGCATATGTATAATTCATGCCTACTCATGGGATGTGTGCTATTCTAGTCGATAATGAATATTGGTCAATGTTCATTAATTTCCTTCATTGTGACCATTTAGAAGTAAAGATAACAAGGTAGGCATCATATGATAGTAACTGTGACAAGAGTTGTATTATATTAGATGTAACGTATGCATCAGATATTAGATGTAACATAGGCATCATATATCATAGCAGGTGTGACATGGATCGTTCATAGTAGATTTGACATAGGCATCATTTGATACTATTGTGACAGGAATAGTATCATTGCAGATGTAACATATGCATCATAGATTAGCAGCTGTGACATATGCATCATATCAAAGTAGCTGTGACAGGAATCGTATGATAGTAGATGAAGCGTAGACATCAGATATTAGTAGATGTAACAGGTCCATCAAATATTAATAGCTGGGACATAGAAATCGTATTATAGTAGCAGTGGCATAGGCATCGTAGAGTAAATGTGATAAACCATTCGTATCATAATAGCTGTGAAAGAAGCATTATATATTAGTTGCTGTGACATGATATTAGTAGCTGTGATGCGATGCCTCCTACACAGCTGGTGTGTTGTGCTGTTTCTGTCACAGCTATTAATGTGTGCTGCCTGAGGCAACACACAGCAGCTGTGACCTTATAAGAAGACGTTTCTGAGAACCTCCATGTTTTATATGACCATCTTTTCAGGACTATTGATATCAAGTTATCTTATAAGGTCACAGTGATGTCCATACTGAATGTAAAATCAGTATAAGTTTCATTTGAAACAATTATAAATAATAACAAGTCTTGTGTGGACTTGACTTTCTATTGAGGAGGAATAGCAATAACTAGATTGTTATCATGAATGTCACGAAGTGTCAGTTTGGCGGCAGTGTCAGTTTGGCGTCAATCTCATTTATGACCAATAAATGTTTTCTTCTGTAAACAATCTCACTATGATTGTAAAGTCACGCCACGTAGTGTCAGTTCGGAAGCCATCTCATATGTGATGAATAAATGTTTATGTGTGAAAACACTCTCATAATGTCTGTACATTTATGACATCGGGTGTCAGTTTGGCGGCAATCTCGTGTATGGCTACTAAGGTTTCTTGTAATGTAATCCAAATAATAAATCCGCACAAACGAGCACTTTGTAATTTCAGTGAATAATTTAAATAGAAAAATTCACATAAATTAAAATCTAAAGCAAAATTATGAGACTGATACCACTACGAATGATAAGGTATGAATAAGTACTATATCAATTAAACAACATATATATGAGAGCTAAGACACAATAATAGAACAAGGGTGTAGGTCAGTTTAATTTCTAAAACATGCGACGTTGTCAACATGTTTAAGGAATTCCCAAATGAAATTAGAAGTTGTATGCATTTGCAACATGCACAACAGAGAGAATGTCAGCATACTTCTGTGTTACCTAGCAGCAGAGAGGGTGAACAGACCAACTTTTGTAGGCGTCGATTTAGCAAACTGAGGCTTCTACGAAATTGCTTCATAAGCGTCAATTTAGCAAACTGAGGCTTCCTTGAAAATACTTAATTAAATTTTTCAGTAAAAAAATAAAATCAAAAACGACGACGCTATTTTTTTGTCACCATCTCGCCTGCATAGATTTTTCACCATGGAGTGAGAACGTGGACTGCGTCTGAGGCTTCCCACTAAATTGTTAATACTTCCGTCGATGGAGTCAATGCTCGGTGCTTCTTCGATATCTGTTATAAACTCAATGATATCATCGCCGTTAATTTCTAGCGCGGCTTCGTTAAAATCCTTTAACACTTCATAACATCGCTGATCATCTACGCTCGGAGCAATCAAATACAACTTATCCCACTTCATCCATCTCGTTATCAAATTAAGTAGCAATTGTGTTTTACCACTTCCAGATGGTCTGATGATAATCGCACGAATAGAATTTGGTAACATTGCATGAAGTTTACTAGGTTCCCGTCGTCTCGTAGCTGAATAATCAATTACATTCATGCTGTTATATATAAATTATGGATCTATATTGTGTGAAATGTAGGACGCGTACTGGCACAGATGACTTGACGACGATTACAACAAAAAATAATCGATCAGCGCTTTCTGGTAAGTGCGTACAGTGTAGTACGAAGAAATTTAGATTTACTTCCACGAAACCTTTAAAAAAAAACGAGGAGGTGATATTGCAGCCAAGTTAGCAAAACTCCCAGGAACACCGTGGGCAAAGTATCCAGGAGAAAAGCACCTTCCAGGATATAGTTATTGTGGACCGGGAACAAGACTCGATATCAGACTCGATGACCAAAACCAACCCCGACCTGGTGAGTATCTAATAAACGCTATTGATAAGGCGTGTTATGTTCATGATGTTGCATATAAAAGCAGCAATCTTCAACACAGACATCTCGCGGATGTGAAATTAATTCATGCGTTAAATGCTATTCCTGATAAATCTTTCAAAGAAAAATTGACTTCGTGGTTGATAAAATCCGCTATGAAGGGTAAATTGATGTTAGGTGCTGGTAATTAATAATATGGAATCTGTTTATTATTCTCCAAAAGGATACTGGAGAGGCAAGGCAGCAATCAGTAAACTCGCTAGCGTTGCAAAAGTAAAAAATACTACTGCGGCTAATTGGTTATCCAAACAGGCGATATGGCAAATTTATCTACCAGCGCCTAAACGAATTAACTACTCGCATTTTGATGTTACAACACCTAATGAAGTTCATCAAGCTGATATACTATTTTTACCACATGACAACGGTTACAAATACGTGTTAACCGTAGTTGATATTGCTAGTCGGTACAAACAAGCAGAACCACTGAAGACAAAATCATCTACTGAAGTAGCTTCTGCATTTGAAAGGATTTATCGACGAGGTCCACTACGCTGGCCAAATCTGTTACAAGTTGATCCTGGCAAGGAATTTCAAGGCGCTGTTTTAACAACGATGAAACATCATAATGTCACCATCAGACGAGGACATACTGCGCTACATCGCGATCAGGCAATTGTTGAACGATTTAATCGGACACTTGCAGAGCGGTTATTTGGATATCAATACGCGAAAGAATTCATCCAAGAAAAACGATCCCGTGAATGGGTTAAGAGATTACCAGGTGTAGTTACCGCAATCAATAATGAGATTACTAGAACAATTAACATGAAACCTGTCAACGCGATTAAGAAAACGTCTATACCTAAAATGGAAATTCAAGGGATTTCACAAAAAGATTTCAAAGAACCAATTCTGGGTAGTAATGTCACTGTTAGGTATTTATACGAACCAGGAGAGCTTGAAGGTGGCACAAAAAGGGCTACCGATCCTATTTGGAGTGTTACTGCACACAAGATATCCGGTATAACACGATCAACTGGTAGACCTCCAATCTATAAACTAGATTCAACTGCCCCTCAGCGGGGTTTTACACGCGAACAATTACAAGTAATTCCTGACGATACTCAATTACCACCGCGGGGTCTTAACTAGCACCTCTGCGTCTGTTACACTCAAGACAAGTCAGCATCACATTGTCGTTGGTATGACCAATGCTGCTATTCTTTCTGTCTACGGTAAATTGGCGAGGATCTTTATCCGACCAACTCCAACGCATTATACAATTACAACTCGCGCAGTGATTATTCTGTTGTTGCTTTAGTGAAATTATCAATTCAGCATCAATGTCAAATTTTCTATTATTTTTTTTATCCTGTTGTTTATAACCAGAGAGTATTTTTCTGATTATGTCCTTAATATCATCGGCGCTGATTGTAGTGTCATTATCGTCAATGACAATTCTTCGAAGCTGATTTATTCGCCGTACTCTGGATACTGCGAGATAAACTAAATTCGACCACTCGATGCGATTATCTACCATCCAAACAATTGTATCTGTGATAGTTAATCCCTGTGAAGAGTGTATTGTTGCTGCATAACCTAACGTCCACGGGGATTTATCAGCAGAACTCTTTGAGTTCAGCAATGCATCTTCGACGACGCTGATATCAACTAGCACAATATCATTTAACACGAGAATCTGCTTTTCACTCTTCCCAGGAATATCAACTTCTATATTCTGTTTTCGTGTATCCGAGGGTCTATAACACAACGGCACTGGAAGTGTTGCAAATTTGCATTTATGCAATTCAAATAACTTTATCTGAAGTGCGTCTCTGACTATTTTTCTACTCGCGATTATCAAATCATCAGGCTTCCATGTTATCCAAAAATCATTCATGGGAGTTTCTGAAATTATTTCACGCGCTATTTCACATTGGATTCTATCCGGTTGTAATCTAATTAGCGCTTTGAACTCTCGTAATTGTTCATCAAGTGATCTATAATCAGTGGTAATTTCTTCGTAATAATCTACAAAACCCTTTAGCCATTCGTGTGGAGATCCACCGACAAATGGCGGTGGCTGACCGTGATCCCCGCACATGACGATTTTTGTGGTTTTGTTTAACAACCATTCGAGAAATGTCTGTAATACACTCAACGATACAGTGCATATTTCATCCCATATTATGATTTCAGGAATGAATTTATCGCCCATTCGATCAGGAGTCCATGTATCGCCTTTCCATCGAAAGAAGCTGTGATAAGTACAGGCTTTTACTCCCCGCGCTATCATCTCTCTGGCGAGTCTGTGAGTCGGCGTTAACACAATCATGGTTGACTTGGAAACGCTAGCGTTTCTACGGAATAATTCGATTGCACGAGTTGTCTTTCCTGACCCACCATAACCGTTTAAATAAACTGTCTTGTATCTACATACGGGATCAGATACTGGTGGTGCATTAGAAAATTCTGATTGAATTTCAATACGGTTACAACAAAGATATTTATCGTCGTTGGTAACATCAGCGGATTCACAATACTCGTGTAGTTTTTCCTTTTTAAATCGCCAACATCCCCACGCTTCCTCGGGGTCTGTGAATGCCGCTACAGCTGATCTGTATTTGTTGTGTATATACATCGAATCAGTAGCTACTCTAACCGCGGTATCTGGAAATCTATTTATCATCGAAAATAGATTAATAATAGAATAACCGAGCATAGAACTTCTCAAATGTGCATACTGGGGGCTATATCCATCACAGTAGGTAACAACCGTACCTGATTTCTCACCATTTGATAGAAAAACATCCCTACGGGATACAAGTTTTCCATGTTTCGTTAAATCCGCCACAATAAAATCGTATTCTGCGTTGTCTATGATCAACCGCGAAGAGTATTTTGCATTGTCATATCTTCCACCTTGAGTGAATTTACCGATTATTTTTCGTCCTAAATCTTTGGCTTCTTTGTTTTTAATTTCAAATAACTCCTTCGACCAATTCATGATTTGTTCTTCATTTAAAATCTTTGATTTTGCATCTGGAAACTGTTTTCGTATTTTATCAATTATACGATCTAAATCGGGCTGTGGTAACCAAACATCCTTCTGCGCGTGATAGCATATAATAGCTTCACCGACAAGCAACGATTGTAACATCTCACAATCGATCATATACCTCAATAACACAATTGGCATCCACGCCTTTTCAGATAGGTGTCTACCAAGCCAAACATAACTACACGGATGTAACCCTGCAGCGAATTTGAATGATATCACACGAGCGAATCCAGTTAAATCAAAATCAGGCAATGGACCATTAATCGCAACACGAGTCATTTCATGCGTGGGGTGTCCAAATCGTTTAAAATACTCAGAGCATTCTCCATACCCGAGAAAACTTCCAGGATAACACGCGGATATATCAATTGAAATCATACCATGACGTGCGTACTTCGTATTCCACAGTCCTCCATGACCAAATTCGACGCAACTCAATTTAACGTCCTCGAGAAAGTCACTTCGTGTTGGACGCCATGAGTTTTTCTCTCTTGCAAAGTGAGCTACCACTGATGGAATAGTAAAACTATCCGTGAGTAGTTTTTCATGGAAACGTTCCGGTGAAAATTCATTAGCGATTTTTCTCATTCTGTTATCTAAATCCTCAGCACGATATAATTCACCATTTGGTCTTACAAATTGATCAAATCCTGATTCGGAACCATCACTGCTAAGTAACCACACTGACACGGGATCATCTTTACACAACGCGTGAATAACATCGAATAATTTCTCTTCATAGAAAACATCCTTACAAAATTCCCTGGGGATATATCTCACGATTCGTTCTCGTGGAAATACATTTACTGCAGGTGTCCACGCGTGTTCGTTATGATCAATAATTTCAATTGGAGCTCCTCGCGATTGATATTTTGGTTCGTATAATACTTCTCCGGTTATCGTTGCTACAGATATTGGAAATTTTAATAATGCTTCTAATTTAGCTATATCGGAAATCATTGCCCCGCGCTGTTTCACTGTTAGTTCCCATTCGGTTATTTTCCTACGTCGCAGATTAGTTAGTTTATTTCCTCGGGATGCATTTGTGAAGTGTTCCATTACACGTGTTGCTACACAATTGAGTGGCAAAGCCACTAACGATGACGATAGTTTCATAGGTGCTAGTTTTGCAATATCAGGTTTATCATTTAACTGATATACTCCGTAAACAACTGCTGTTACAGGGTAAGATTTCTCGTAGTATGGTTTGTCAATTCCAGTTAGAATCCCCGGTTTGGAATCTCTACTCACAATGACAAATTTTTTATCCTTGAGAATTGGTTCAAATTTATCCCTGATAACCCATTCACCTTCGACTTCGATAATGAATTTTATTCTAAAAAAATACCGTTTTCGAAGGTGTGAGATTATCTCAGCTGCTCTTGTATCATTCATGGTGGCGTTTATTACGGGTACATTGACATCGTCATGTATAATTCGAAATGTTGACCACGTATGAGATGCTCCATCGCGCTTAAATTCATTAAAACACTCTCTGATTTTACTCAACAGGGTTTTGTCATCTATTAGACTTTTTGGTATATCAGAGACTCTATCGAGATTGAATTTAGCATTTTTCCAAGGCTTAATTTTCGATAATCTCTTGAATTCTTTCATATTATAATTAAAACAAGTATTTAAATAAAAAGTTTTTTATATAATGAATCATTGCAAATGGCTTATGACTGGATCAATAACCCCGTGTAACAAATCATGCAAAAATGAATTCTGTGGGTATCATATGCAAAGCGTAAGAAACGGCTCAAAAGGTCCTCTCCCATGCATCCATTGTGGGGTAGGTGTTAGAGGCAATTCACAATTATGTGTCAATTGCGGGGGTAGGCGTTATAGAGTTGAAGCGTTATTATGACAGGCGAAGAATAAAAAATCCTGACTCTGTCAATGACGTTGCCAACGGCAAAATCATAAAAACTGCCCTGGACTATATAGAAAGATTTCCAAATGTTATATATCAGCCAATTAATGAATTAGATAAATAGGAGTATATTAGTATATAAATGAACCAAGAATTTAAACGACATCCTGTTATTGCAAACTATGAAGCCTCTCGTGATGGTGTTGTTAGACACAGTAGACTCAAGAAGTCGGTTGGGGGTGATAATGGTATGGGGTATTTGATGTTTACTGCTGGAGGGAAAAAATATCTTAATCACCGTTTCGTCTTTGAGGTATATAACGGATTAATCAATGATGACCTTGTTATTGATCATATTGATCGAATAAAGACTAATAATTCTTTATCGAATTTACAAGCTATTTCACAACGTGATAATTCAAAACGAGGTGGGACTGGAAAATACTCGAAAAATCCTAGACAAGTAAAAGCGATCACTGACAACGAAATAAAAATATTTCCGTCTATAAACAGCGCCGGTAGGTTTTTTAATATTTGTTCGACTTCAGTACGATTTGTTGCAGAGAATATAACCAAGACCGCTTTTTCAAAACGTTTTTGTAAAAAAATTCGATTTACTTATGTAACTATATAATCTTGCATTGGAAATTGCTTTGTTGAGAATTGCTTTACAATTCAGGGGGAATAACTTCGTTAGGTAACGCGCGCGTGTGACAAATCACCAATGACAGAGTTATCGTTGAAACCCTGTTGTTGTTTTGGTGGGTTTTGATTGGTTGCTTTCGCTATTATTAATCTCAACGGAATATAATCAATTTCGTCTTTTTTCAAGCATTAACAGAACTGTTTTATACACACGTCGTATTTAATTCTTTTTTTAGTGTCCGCTTCAAGTATCATGTGTACTTCAACGTTGTCAGTGATCATTATTAAACATAACAAACAATAAAATCACTACACCACCGCTGTGCTGTTAGTCTCTAATAGCGGCTTATATACCATAAAATCGTTTTATACTAATGGGGTTTTAGCGTTCGAAAATCATACATGTGATCATTACAGCCTATACACTTCCTGGTGTATGATATCTTTTGTTATTCATTACAACCTAGGTTTTATATAGGTTGTATTGATCACGTATGAATGTAGAGCTTACCCCGTCATCCATTGTCATTGAATCAATTCATTGTATTATAATCTATTGTTGTGCCGTCGTCATTCATAACCATTGTCATTGAATCAATTCATTGTATTATACCATTATCATTGAATCAATTCATTGTATTATACCATATCACCTATAATCTATTGTTGTGCTGTCGTCATTCATTGCATTGAATACCATAATCGCCTATAATCTATTGTTGTGTATGTCCACGTAACCGTTGAGCGCCGCTTGATGTATAAACACCAAGGGGGTTCAAAACGGTGATATGTAATTGTGCCGTCGTCATCCATTATAGATAACCATAATCATTTATAATCGCGCTAAGCTTCTGGATATGCTAAGATGATCAACACCTTAGCGTGTCCAGAATTCATTTTGGAAATCCTTTGGATTTTCATTCAAGCAATTTAACAAATATACTTTTCATATATATGAATCTTGAAAATCTCAAATGTGTTATTGTTGAAATCAACAAGCTTAATGAGCAAAAGATTAAACTATGTTCATGGTTAAATTGTGATCAAATTATGACCGATTTCGATGATATACAATTTGCAGAGCAGAATGGAAAATACGTACTCGCTAAGAAATATTTTTTAATTAAGCGCTTACAAAAACTTATCCGTGAAAGTTTAATTTTCCATGAGGACATTAATATATTTGTCCCATTATGTAACATCGTTGAACATATTCGGAGGCAATTAAGTTCAGAATATGAAAACAGAAAACTTATCAATTGTAAGGTGAGACAGTTAAAAACGTTAATGGAGCAGGCTGAGTCCCACGCGTAGAGAGCCTCCTTTGTTGTATAACCGGTACAGGTAATTGTATTGTATACATGAATAATCACTACCTATGAGGAAGTAAAATTGTGTGTCCCGTATAACAACAGGGAAGTATAATCTAGTGATTGTTTTTTTTTACTCAGTGAATTGTCGGAAATTCAAAGAGTTTTTAATGAAATTGCAAAGCAATTCAACATCACTGATACTATTTCAATAATGGTAGGAACATCACCGACTACACGTAACACCAAACAGCGACTGAGTGATATTAATAAATTATTACCAATTCGTGATCGATTACGCGAAAAACTTCAGCAGCGGCAGTTAACTCAATCTGATTTTACAGAGGGTTCTGAACAACTCTTTAAACCGATTGTCGCTGCAACTACAGATGTGAAAACAGCTACTGAACGAGCTATATACGGAGATATCCCTGAAGAGGGGAAACGAGTAGAGAGACCTCTTCTTGGTGAACTTGAAAAAATAGCAAAACGAACTAAACAAACAAAAAAATCATTACGAACACTTCCTGGTGATATAATAACTGCTGCAAGACAACAAGAAGAAGAACAACGAGAACTTCAGGAGGAAATTGAACGATTAGGTGATATTGATATTTTACCACAACCTGAAGAATTTCAAGAAGAAACGGGAGCTGTTTCAAAAAAAGGGGACTATCCTCCTGAAAATATATTTACAGTTGATGCGTTAAATAAAATCAGAGGAATCAAAACAGACTCTGAATTAGTTAATTTTACCAAAGAAAATTCAAAAAAAAGAAAGAAAAGAGATGGTTATTTAAAAGACGACACGTCTAAAAAATTTGTAGACTCTACAGACGTTTGGGAAAAAAAGGTGTTTTTAGCAAACCGGAAAAAAACTAAAATCACAAAAGAAATAAAATCTGATTATAATCAATTTCTAGCCATGGTAAGGGGAGTCACACAACCACCACCAGTATACACAGCTGACTGACCCAATCCCAAGTGAAATACAAATAATGGCAGAGGCTGATTCTGAGAAGGGTGCAACTGGTACAACTAAAAAAAAGGGTAGTGGTTTAGTTGGAAACTCTAGCGTAACATGTCCTGGTAATATTCTTGGTGATATAGCGCGATTAGAAATACTTGTAGGAGGAAAACGAGCTGGAAATAACTCACCGGAAATAATCAATGAAGCTGCTGATATCTGTAGGCGATTATTTCAAGGTGGTATCATGGATATTGCATCATATCGAGATTTTATTGAAGAGTTAGTAGAAAATCCTTTGGATTTTCACGGTTATCATAGCGATTAGATAAAGCAATTGAATAGAGAATGATCATACACTACAACCATGATAAACCAACTAACGTCTACGTGGTAAACTCACGATTGCCAAAATACCGAGCATACTATGGAGATGGTCTCGGTAACACTATAATGGGATTATTTTCGAGAATGGCTCCAAAAGTAGCGCCGCTAGCAAAACAACTATCAATGAAAGCTATTGATGTTATCAGGGATAAGGGTATTAACGCTGTTGGTGATCTTGCCACGAAGGCGTTTTCAGCCGCGAAGGATAAACTAACAGCGCTAGTTCGACGCGGAAAATCCAAAGGATTTTCAAAACCAGGAATGACTTCACTGCCATCTACTGCGATTATGCCTGCGAGTGTTAGTAAAATAATAAATAACGCAGTAGATGAAAAACTACAATCAATGGTAAAACCATTATTGATGTCATCGATGACCGCCCAAGATAATAACACAGCAAATATGATAGCGGGAAGTGGCCTTGGAAATTCAAGGAATTTCTACAAAAGTCAAAGACGTCGATGAAAATTGCTTCGAAAACAATAAAAAAAAATAATTATTATAATAAATGAAAAATCTGCGATTTTAAATTCTGTATTTTTCACTGGTTTTCACTGAATTTTGGGTGTTTTTTGATGATTTTTGATGATTTTTTTTATCAATTTTTGATGATTTCCGTGAGAATTAGGAAGAAATTCGTAGGGTCAAGTGGTCAATTTTGCATGGGATTTTCCATAGGAAAAAGCTGTTAGGAGTTATTTTTATTGTTTTCGAAGCAAAAATGATCAAAAATGATAAAAAAAATCAGCAATAAAATCACATTTTTTATGATTTCACGATGAAAAATCTGAAATTATTCCGTAGGGTCAAGTGGTCGAATTTGCATGGGATTTCCCATAAGGAAAAGCTGTTAGGAATTATTTTTAAAATAATTTTCACTTTCAATTTAGACCAGCGGGTATATAATAAAAAATGTTCAAACAGAACCCTGATATTGCATTTGACATGGACGCCCCAGTACTCAAAGATGAATCTGTACGCGATTATCAATTTTTTGCCTATCACGCAGTACAACCTAATCTTCGGGTGAGAATCGAACTTCAAGTTCATGATACCAGTAAATACTTTTTACCCGCTGAAGCATTTATTGAAGTCGAAGGTGAACTCGTAACAAATGTTGTAGCTAATACACCATATGCAGATAACCAAACTACCCGAGTTGGTTTTGTTAACAATGGCATCATGGCGTTATTTGAAAGTGCTAGATATCTTATTGATGGAAGAGAAATCGAATCTATTGAACGTGAGGTTGATATTGCAACGGGGATAATCGGGTTAGCGAGATATTCTGATGACTATACTAGATCAGCGGGTCCGTCTATGATGTTCTCGAAGGATATTACTGATAACGCTGATCACCTTCAGTATACTAAAATAAATACTCCAAGAGCTACTTCATCTGATCCACAACCTATTACCCCTGAACATAGAGATAGACCAGCTGCTGCCTTTGATGTTCTCGGAGGCGTTAATAATAATTACAACCTAGGATTTGCAACACGAGTAGCAATGTTACAGGGGGAGCGTCGACGGTTTTCATGTGCGATTCCGTTGCATCACATATTTGGATTTTGTAGAAACGTCAGAAAAGTTATCTATGGAGCAAAGCATACTATAGCGCTAGTGAGAAAGGGCAATGATAATAATGCAATCTGGCGCACTGGCGCTGCCGATGGTAAAGTCATTTTATCAAAACTAACACTGTGGATGCCAGTGTTGACTCCGTCGTTGTCAATAGAACCACGATTGTTATCATTTATGGATCAGGGGGGGGGGGAAAACATTGTTGAGCTGGTTGACAACATCCACAGATACCATGGATTCTGATATTGATGGTACACTTACATGGCACTTGGCAGCACGACAGGGTATTTCAGCTCCACGGCATATTTTTATTGCGCTACAGAATAGAGCGCGATTAGATAATCAAGAACGTTCCCATATGATATTTGATCAAATTAAGTGTAATGAAGTCTCGCTGAAATAAACGGACAGCAAGAACCATCAGAGGATATACAACTTAACTATGAAAACAATCATATTGCACGAGCTTATCATAACATATTATCGTATATGGGACGTGATCAAAATGTTGATACTGGTCTACAAATATCACAGTTGGATTTTAAGAATCTGTATCCGATTTATTACTTTTCGTGGGAACATCTTGACTTGATGAGACAGTCCGTCGTTGATATACACTTCCGAGCTCGTGTAACCCGTCCTGTTGGTGAACCAATAGTTGCTGGGGTACCTATTATCCTTATCCCGAATTATAGAGCGGTTGCTGTCATTCTCAGTGATAAATCAATGCTACTCGAAGGTGTTGGTGGACGAATGAGAGTGGTAGATGCACCAGTGGAAAATCTGTAATTGATTACACTCTCTCTGCGATTTAGAATCAATCTGTTTTGTATAATGTCGTATAATAATATCAATGTCACGTTGACACCTGGTCAGTTAAAAAAATTACAATCCAAATCAGCTAAGCAATGTGGAACCACAATAACGCTGAAACCTAATCAAATGAATGGCGGGGAAAATAAACTATCACTGACGAAAACTCAGGTTAATCATTTTAATAA
The DNA here is from genome assembly GCA_029339505.1 of Unio delphinus. Taxonomy (NCBI): domain Eukaryota; kingdom Metazoa; phylum Mollusca; class Bivalvia; order Unionida; family Unionidae; genus Unio; species Unio delphinus. The sequence goes on along the minus strand of JAQISU010001241.1, from coordinate 437,104 downwards.
AGCGTTTAAAGAAAAAAAGGGAGTTCAGGTTATTCTTTCTGCGAGCGCGATTAAAAATATGGAAAAGACTGGTGGTATATTCCCGCTGTTAGGATTGATTCCAGGGTTGATTGCCGCAGCGGCCCCAGCGGTAGCTAAAGCGGCAGCGTTAGGGGCAATTGGTACCGCGGCAGGAATGGCACTAAAAAAGGCAACGGGAAAGGGGTATAAAAAAAGGGGAAAGGTCTAAGACTACCAGGAACTCCACACACGTGGTACAAAGGATCGGGTCTGAGACTAGGAACGGTTTACTAGTGAAAAATCTTCCAATGTCCAATTTTGATTTAATTGATGCCGCTAAAAAACTCGCGATTAAAAACTTCAGAGGTGTTTTTATGAAAGATCAGTTACCGGCACAACCTAATCACGTTGAAACGGGTATTATTAATCTAGATAACAGCGATGGACCTGGAACACACTGGGTTGCATACGCGATTGATCCACGTGGGATTATTTATTTTGACTCGTATGGACTAGCGCCTCCGAAGGAATTTGACCGTTATATCCTTGATTTATCCACACGCTTAAAAATACCCTGTTGGTATTCCACGTTACCAACGCAAACGATGATTGACCCACCCATATGTGGCAATGAAGTATTAAACGTACTTGATGCTATTTCAAAGGAATCAAAGATTCCTCAATCAAAACCACCTCATGTAGTAGTGAATGAGTATACTAGCAGTCGTTGGATTGAAAATCTTTAAGATTGAAAATCTTTGATTTTAAACGGAGAAAAGATTTCTATGATAACAATGATTGATATTTGGGGACGACCTTTATCAGCGCTGAAGAAACCGGAACCTGATGGAGTTGAAATCCTTGATAAAATCAAGGATGTTAAAAAACTAATCGAAGATGAAATAGCCGAAACGTTGAACCTAGCAAGTGTTGATCCTAATGAAATAGTTGTATTTCAAGATCGTCAGGGTAAATTGAAAACTAGTAATATTTCCCTCGATGATATTTTAGTTAAACGACGAGACGCATCAGAGGATACTATCGCGCTATTTTCCGATCAGGGTAAACTCAAACCAGGTGTACTAGTTTCAACGATCACGGATAAATTAACAACACTCGATAACACAGCGAGTTCATTGAAATCGCTCAATGATAAGTATGACGATCATATAGTTGTATTTGACCAGTTTACTGCAGTACAAAGAAATATAATTGACAAAATTGATAAACCCATGCTAGAATTTTTTGGAAATCCACCAGTGACTGCACCAAAACTTACCTCGATAAAAGATTATATGTTGGAACTAGCAACTCTTCAATCCGAATATGAAAAACACGTGAAACAGTTTTCAATGTTTCGTAAAAACATCATTGATAAGTTTATTGGAACCCCATTTGATAAAATTGAAATAACCCTTTCTGATATTAAAAAAGCCATCGATGATCTAAAAACATTCAACAACGCAATGAAGGATGATACAACGAGGATGATAAGTGTTATTGAAAAAATAAAAATTCCTCATAAGAGCACCAACAATATCGTATACACAATTCAATACGGTTCATTTGCGTGGACTCCCACAACTAACATTTTAAACGTAACCGCAGCCGTCAAGGGTATTTATCGATTAACAATAGTATCACCGAATCGATTCAATATATCATCAAGTAGTTCATCTGGAGTCAATAATACAATATCAACGATCATCGACAAGGATGTATCTGAACAATTCACGATAACGACCGCAGACAGAAATCTAGTCAGGGTTTCAGTAACGTGGTACGTAGAATTCGTAGCGGATTTAAGTAAACAACTAAGCTGATTTTCAGTTTCAACTGAAAACACTAATGCTGCTAAAATAAGATATATCAGCGATTTGAAAATGGAAAATCTTTTTTAATAATGTCAGTCCTCGAAGAGTTACCAACGCCATCGAGGTATCGTTATGATACCGTTTTTAAATATCAACAACAATTACAAAACCATATAGACGTGTATACGACAAAAAAAAAATAATATACACGCCGAATATCCATATTGGACATTACTGTATATTCAGTATCCGGGTTTATCGCAGGCGCCGGAATAATACTATCTTCAGTTACAATGACCGCACCGATCGTCGTCCCAATTGTTATATCCGCGGTTGCAACACTCACTGGGTTATTCACCGGTATAACAAAAAAAATATCCTCGTGTTCCGTAAGTAAACTTCGCGATTATACGTTAAAACTCTCAATAGCAACAACCGCATATTCAGAGTTAACAGCGTTAATTTCCTCATCAATAACTGATCAAGAAATCACTGAAGAAGAATTTTCACATATTACTGCGCTATATAACACCGCGATGAAGAAATTAAATAATGATAATTTAAATAGTGATGATAACAATACAAGATTCAAAACAGAAATTGGAAATCCAAGATCTTTATCGAATTTCAAAGGAAAATAACTCAATTGTTTTCTCGTGGAAATATCCGATTGAATGGTATGTTGTTGGAATTCCACCAGGCGAGTACACAATAGATCAATTAAATGAAAAACTAAATCGGCACATAAATTTAGTTATCGGAGAAACTGTTCACACACCAAAGATTATCTTTACATCTAGTAGTATTTTTATAACGGCGGGAAACATCGTAGTTGATATTTATCAAAGTAGTATCAGGACAGTAATAGGTTGGCCTGAGTATCCTAATGAAAATAGTTTAATGTTCCTCACATATGGAACTTATGAACTTATGAACTCGAAAATGTCAATTGAAAATTGTTAGTAGTTTTTAATAATGTCGTCGCAAGAACTACTTCAACAAATAGTAGAAAATACAACACCAGTGAAAACAAGCATGATATCAATAACCTCAACGCGTCCTGAATTCAGTGTAAATTTCCCAATCCCCGTTCCTGTGAGCGAGATCGCGCTGGCAAAACTACAAGTGTATCATAACTGGCCTAATATCAGATCGGTAGCATTTGGTGGTCAACAACCAAATAATTCTTTAGTGTTCGCGTGGAAAAATCGTGAAGACGGAACTCCAGACTACAACGTAGTCTCGTTACCAACTGGGTCATATCAAATCGAACAAATCAATGATGAATTAGCGCGTAGAATAAAATCTATCACCGGAAAAGAATCAAAAATCGCTATAACGGTTCACGAGCCGACGTTATCATCTGCGATTGAGATAAAATTTCCTGGATATGTTGTAGATATTTATCAGAGTTCTATTAGAACCATACTAGGATGGCCTGAACTACCACCTAGACGAGAAATCGTTGATATACCAGAACCTGTAAAATCTGATTATGTCTCCAACGTGATAAAACCCATCAATGAAGTGAAAAGTTATCAAGATTATTCTAACAAGTTCATAGGATATAACTTTATTCATATTGGTAGCATCGAAGAAAATTTAACAGCGATGAATAATGATTTTTCATTATTGTTAATATCCCTTAAATCCGGCTCTCTCACTAAAGATGAATTTATCAACGTTGTACAAACAGGTAACAAAATCATCAACGATATGGGAATATTTCATTCGCAAATTATTCAAGAAGTATTAATGAACGAAAGTCATAAGGGGGTATTTAGGGAAGCATATAATATCCGCATAGAGGATATTCAAACATTTAAAATTCCGGGGTATAAACCGGACGAATTAAAAAAATATCTCAGTTATGCCATCGATATTGGGTTTAAGAAAATCCACGACGATTGGAAGAAATTATCACGACAACAAACAAATATTCTGACATTTAATAACGACCAAGATGGTAGTGGGAGACATATCGCTCCTCAAAATGTAAATATCTCAAATGTGATAGCGCTGAATTTAGTATGTGATGTTATCGAAGGAAGCTATCAAATAAATCTTGAGCAATCAAATCAAGCTCAGCAGGGTTATATTTTATACTCATTTGCACCAACGGCTCCTCCAGGATTTCTAATTATTGAAGACCCAACTAATCCAGTCTATATGCGATGTCATAATAATTCTTTAACGAGAATTAATTTCAAACTCACTGACCAATCTAATAATTTGATTGATCTGCGAGGTGAAGTTTTGCAAATTAGTCTGTTTGTGAAGTCCTAAGGACTTTCAATCATAAAAGGATTGTTAACGAATAGCAGCAGAGAGGGTGAACGCCAACGACAATGGCGTCTTTTTTTTACCCTTGGGAAGCCTCAGACGCAGTCCACGTTCTCACTCCATGGTGAAAAATCTATGCAGGCGAGATGGTGACAAAAAAATAGCGTCGTCGTTTTTAATTTTATTTTTTTTACTGAAAAATTTAATTAAGTATTTTCAAGGAAGCCTCAGTTTGCTAAATTGACGCTTATTAAGCAATTTCGTAGAAGCCTCAGTTTGCTAAATCGACGCCTACAAAAGTTGGTCTGTTCACCCTCTCTGCTGCTTACCTTTATGTGCCGCGGTTGACTTTTCTTTTAATATTGTGCATATGGAACTTGTACACGATCTAAGCACACAGCTACCCACACAGCGTTAGACCGACGAGCCACCTGAGGGCACATTTAAACAATAAAAACTATTAGCATTAAAACGAGACGTGACACATAATATACAAACAACAGGATTTTCCCGTTACGTAGGAGATGAGAACAATGAGAGTGCCTATACGCCGGAGGTGAGACCAATGAGAGTGACTTTAAGGGGAATGTGAGAACAGAGTGTCTTTTCGTGGAATGTGAGAACAGTGAATGTTCATTTACGTTGGAGGTGAGAATATTGGATGCTTTTACGCCGGGGGTGGGAAAAATGAGATAATATTGAAGCAATACCTGAGGATAGGAACGTTATTTTATCGAAACCAAAGTTAGGCACAGCAGTATTAAATGGGCCACAACTTTAGAGAATGCTACGGATCAGGATGATGGACTAATAACACTTGTAAAAGACAGTCATCTATTGCTAAACACTGAATATTTTAAGATTTCAGCAACATAACGTTTAATTTCATATTTGGCTGAAATCATGAAATACTTGGCCTTTGATATTGAATTAATATCAATACGTAGGCCAGCGTAAGCTTGGAGCTTTTTTTGCTTTTTAGTCACAATATCTCAAGCATCTTTTATAATTGATGTCTCTGTGCTTCGGGGATACTTTTAAAACAGGCTTGTGCTGTTAGGCACAGCCTCACAAATCTTGTCGATGTGATTTTCAGCTTTGACACAACTCTGCACATCCACTCCTATCGAATTATATCAATGTGTATAATGGCGGGAACCTTCCAATATCCATAGAGTAAATACCGTATCATATTGGTTTTATCTTAGTAGAAACCTTCGTTTTGTTCATAGAGTAAACACCGTATCATATCGATGTGTATCATGGTGGATACCTTCGTATTGCTCATAGAGTAAACACCGTATCATATCGATGCGCTTCTTCATGAAAACCGAACTAATCATTCGTACAGAAAACACCTATTATATCAATGTGTATTATGGTGGAAACAAACGTGTAGTTCGTACAATAAACACCGTATCATATCAATGTGTATAATGGCGGAAACCTTCGTAGTGTTCATATAGTAAACACCGTATCATATCGATTTATATCTTGATCAACGTGGAGTGTATTAATATTATATCAGCTCTATCAATGTGAAGTGTATTATTAGTATATTATTAGTATATAATTAGTATATCATCTTTATCAGTTTGCAGCTTGTACGTCCTGGTACCTGCGACATACAAAATGATAAGATGTCAATAACTGAGACAGTAGTACATCGATATCATTCACTAGTCCAATATTGTGTGGGCCTCCACACGTGTACTGAGTGCTTTGTTTATGATGCGGCTGATAGAGTAGATAGTTCCTGTATTTTTCACCACACTACGCAGGTATCCTTTATTAGTCGGTTAGTTTTTGTAATCAAGAAATCATGAGTATACCCTTTCTTTATGGTATTATATCACCACATAACGCAGGTACCAGGCATATATTATACTTTCTTCCGGAGCGTTTGCTTTGGAATACCAAACACAACTCCCGTAGTACCGTTTTATACTTTTGTTGGAGCGTTGGCTTTGGAACGCCAAACTAAAATCCCGTAGTGCTATTTTTTACTGTCTTATGTAGTGTTACCTTAGGAATACCAAACTAAAGTCCCGTTGTGCAGTGTTATACTGTCTTCTGTAGCGTTTGCATAGACAACTGGTTTGATATGACCAGACTGAGATATTATATGAAGGGTTAAACAATCATTTTGATTTCTCTGTTTCGTGTTTGAGAAACAACGGCACATGTATTATCTTTTAAAATTCAGAAGAGTTCATTGCATTTATTGTAGTCACTAATATGCACTCATCAATACACTAATATCTGTCACGAATAATGATTGTGTGCCAGTTTATCTTGTATCATACCGATGCGCATCTTGATGGAAACCAAATGTATCCTTTCTAAAGAAAATGACGTATCATATCAATGTGTTTCTTCGTATTGTTCATAGAGTAGACACTGTATCTTATCGATGTGCCTCTTGATGGAAACCAAACGTATCATTCGTACAGAAAATACTATATTATATCAATTTGTATCTTGGTGAAAAGGTATAACATTCGAACAGTAAATTCCGTATCATATCGATGTGCATCCTGGTGGAAATATCTGCATTGTTCAAAGAATAAACAATGTAATATATCGGTGTGTATCTTACTGGAAAACTTCATACAGTTCATACAATAAGCACCGTATCATTGATGTGTACTTAATGTAAACAGCGTATCATATTGATGTGTATCGTGATGAAAACCAAACATATCATTCATAAAGAAAACACCGTATAAAATCAGTATCTTAGTTGAAAGCTGCATATTGTTTATAATATAAACACCGTATCGTATCGATGTACATCTTGATGGAAACCAAACGTATCATTCGTACAGAAAACACCGTGTAATATCAATACCAAACCCTAGAACGTGGAATGAATTGCCCATTGAAATTAGACCTCACAGAAATACAGTGATCCCTTTCACGAGTTCTCTTTTTCCGACTGCAATAACAAACTTAAAGACCTATATTTGTTTCCTACCTTAAATATTATAAGAATTTTCTATATTTGCTAAATTCATGGTGTTTGTTTTTATTTCTTTGTAGTCATATCATAATAGATTTTGTAAAGCGCTAAGAGCTTCTATAGATTAGGTGCTGTAAAAAGTCCTCGTTATTATTATTATTATTATTATTATTATTATTATTATTATTATTATTTTCACCGTCTCTAATCAGACAACCTCTTTATTTTGAGTTCCTTTCTGATTTAAAAAAGTTTGTATTATTAAGTTACCGCTTAAAAATGTATTTCACACATTATGCATATGTGAAAGTGATATATCACCACAGTCATTTTTATATATTAATGTCCATAGTTTGGAGATAATAAAAAAAAAATGATTCAGCCAAGTGAAATGATATATGAGTACAACTAACCAGTTGTAGAAAGACACGTAAGGAAAATATGCCTGAAACAAGGTCAGCATTTTCGTATTTTTCCACCTAAGTACATGTATGGCTAATCTAGATGAAGACTCAATTTATTGATAGCAACTCAAATTTATCAGTTTGCACCTCGTACATCCTGGTACCTGCGACATACAAAATGATAAAATGTCAATAATACAGGTAGTATTATCTCAAGTACATCGATATCATCCATTTGTCAAGCGTTCTGTGGGCTCCGTGATTTGTTCCTGGTGCGGTTTATAGAGAAGATATTTCTTTTATCACCATACTACGCAGGTATCCTTTATGAGTCTGTTAGTTTTTGTAATCAATGAACTATGAGTGTACCCCATTTTTATTCTGTTATTTGCTTTATCACCACATTATGTAGGTATCCTTTATCAGTCTGTTAGTTTTTTAATCAATAAACAATGAGTGTACCCTTTTTTATTCTCTTATTTTATCAACAAACTAGACTAGTATCCTTCCTTAGTATGTCCTGTTTAATTTACATTTTATTTATATTTCCATTTCAATGCGTTTTATAAATAACCACCCCGTCAAAAGAGCTCACGACAAAAGAGCGCCGACAAAAAAGCTCAGACATAAGAGCGCAGACATAAGAGCGCACTAATTTGCCGACAAAAGAGCGCAGACATAAGAGCGCACTAATTTGCCGACAAAAGAGCGCAGACATAAGAGCGCAAAGTAAAGATCGGAAACACATATTAAAAAAAATAGAAACAAGAAAATTAACTGAGATCAGACGGCATCGTTTGATGGCAACTCTTTTTTTGCTTCATTAAAAACAAGTATTGGCGAAAAAAATTAATTGTTCAGTTCCTTGAACTAAAAAAGTGGTATACTCGTATAGGTAAACACAAATAGCTGTGATGTCGTTTGATCGTACCTCCGATTGTTTCAATCTAAACAAGTATTAGCCTAAGCGATCACAAATTAAAGATCCTTTCTAACCCTGCCATATTCGTTTAACGTACCTCAAGTATTTGTTTAAGTGCGCCCAATTGACTGCGCTCTTTTGTCGGCGCTCTTTTGTCGTGCGCTCTTTTGACGGCTCACCAAAATGGGGAGATAGCCGTTAGATTTTAGTTTACAGAACTTTAGATTCTTAATAAATAGTTCGCTTGTTCGATACTCGCCCATGTCATCCAAGCTAGGCAGTGATAATGGTATTGACACAAATCTCCCATGTCCTCGTCGTCATGGTGTCATTGATGTGCTAAAATGTTCCGTTTAATCCAACAAAGCAAAATGTATTGTATTTGAAATTAATAACAAATATCTGCCAGTGATACAATTGTGAGAGCAAAATAAATTTTTTCTGAATATTTACAAGTACGGCAAGATACATAGAACGTTTACATTATAATCTTACAAAAATCCACGTGTCAACAATATTACATGCCCTGTCAGTATGTCGTCATATATCCCACATCTGTACAAATGACCTACGTTGTTTTTGCAACGGTAAACGATATAGACAGGGACATGTTCAACCTATTATCTGTTTTCATAGTTGCATCAATATGTATCAAGCGGGAATGTAGAATTATGACATCGCAATAAATTTACCCCTTCTCAGGATTCTAAAGATGTTAAATCCATGTATTTTATAAGGACTACACACAGTTTTAAATCCGTATCCCTGGTAAGTGTCTATAAATGTATTAAACATGCGTCTTTTGTAAGGGCTTATCCAGTTGATAAACCCGTGTCCATTTGAATGGCTCATACATTTTTTAACCCCGTCTCCCTTCTAAAGAATCCTACTTTTGTTTAACCTGTGTCTCTTGCAAGGACTCGTAACCGTTTTAATTCAGTGTCCCATGTAAGATACTCAGAAATATACTACACACGTGATCCTTGGAAGGGCTCAGAAAGTTGTTATTCCGTGTCCCTTGTAAGGCATAATAAAGTTGTTAAACATGTACCCACTTGAAACCCGTGTTGCATGGAAGTGGTCACGCCTTTGTACGGGCTCATAAAGTTGTTGAAACAGAATCCAGTGAAAGGAACCATACAGTTGTTAAGAGATGAAATAGGAAAAAGAGCCTTCTGAAATGGTTCAGACATTTTATATTGCATCGCTTTTATGAGTGAAATGTCAAAATGCCTTTTCTTGAAAAAATGGAATGCAGTTGAGGAATAATCAGAAGTAGAAATAAGAACCAATTAAGATCATTAAATGATTGATAACGAATTGCGATCATGTGGCAGATACACTAACAACTGAGATCAGACACATGGTAACAACTGCGTTCAGATATAAGTGGACTACGAAATGTAAACAGAAAGAGATAAACTAAAAAATTGAATCAGAAAGAGGCTAACTAAAACCTGTGCTCAGAAAGAGGTAGACTAAGAACTGAGATCAGACATATATGACCAGGCCTGTTGCTCCACATTCAGTTGTTGTATATTATTATTTAAAATCTTCAAATCTTCTTTATTCCTGTGGTTGACGTTTTAATTTGTGAATGTTTGTTATTATTTTGTGCTCTCGACTTACATCAGCCATTTGCGCGCTAGCGATTTGTATGTACAAAGTATGATTGATAATGGACGCGTAAAACCGGTAATTCCTATTCCTTATGACACTGGACATGCAAAACTGTTATACCATTGGAGTCACAAAACCAGCAATACACGTTTGTTATGACAGTGGATACGCAATACCAGAATTGCCCGTGCAGTTGTAACATCGGACACAAGAAAACCATCCATGCACCTGTGTTATGACAAAGGACACGCAAAACCGCAATGGTCGTGTTTAATGAGATTGGACACGCAAACCAGTTATTTATGTGTGTTGTCACAATGGAGATGAAAAACCAGGAATGTCCCCGTGTTATGATATTGGACACGCAAATCCAGTAATTCCTGCATTTTACGACTTTGGACACGCGAAACCAACAGCAGACCAGCAATGTCCGTGTGTTATGACATTGGACAGGCGAAATCAAGCAATGACTGAGAGTAATAACAATTGGATACGCAAATCCAGTAATTCCTGTGCAATATGATATTGGAAAATAAAACCCAGTAATTCCCATGTGTTATCAATATCGACGTGCAAAACCAGTAATGCCATTGTGTTATGGCATTGGACACTCAAAATCAGTAATGCCCGTGTGTTATGACACTGGTCTTACTGGCAAAAACCAGTAATGCCAGCGTGTTATAACATGTGACACTAAAAACCAGCAATGCCCTTGTGCTGTGACTTTGGAAATCAGAACCAGCAATCCCCGTATGTGACTCATTTCTCTGATTATTCAGTTACTTTGTGCAAAGAGGATTATTTTCAAAATAAACAAAACAAATTCAAGAAATCTTTATAATAATGTTATGGAATGTTGTATTTTTTTAAAAGTCTTTACAATAATATTACAAATATTTGTATTCAGACACAGCTGAGACTAAGGAGATAAAACAGGTAATACTGATAAAGAAAGTCAGCTATACTTAATTCTAGCATGATACTTGTTCGCGGCAGAAAGAAAAAGATTGTTGTTTTTTGTAGGGTTTAACGCCATTTTCAGCACATGATAGACTTTTAATGTCGACCAGGATTAATGGTTGATGAAGAACCCGGGAAACTCCCGAGAAGCTACTGACTATCTTTCTCACATACCCACATTGGCCAAATCTGAGATTCGAACCCAAACAGAAACATCGGAGATGACAGTGATCCGTAACTGTAAGCGCTTTAGACTACGTCCAACTCTGGGACTCAAATAGATTGTAGGCTAATGATTGGCATGTAGCGAGGAGAAAAAATTAATTAAAATGATAAGAGAGGCGACGATAAGAGGATATATAAACTTTTGCACGATGTGAAGTGCAGAGTCTTGTTAAAGTAAACCCGCAAATTTTCCTTGTAGGTCTATCGAGAGCTTGGAGCTTCTGAAGATTCAGCTCTATACAAAGTCCTCATTATTATTATAATTATTAGTATTAGTATTATGGCGAATGAGGAAAAGAGCAATCAGGAACCCTCAAACAGAATAGGAATCGAACAATTTGGAATCATCTAGACTAATATATATATATATATATATATATATATATATATATATATATATATATGTGTGTGTGTGTGTGTGTGTGTGTGTGTGTGTGTGTGTGTGTGTGTTTGTATACACATCCTTTCCGTGTATCGAATACACAACATCGTTTGGACGGTTACTGTAACAGGCCCGCACGTTCCATGTATTCCGTGAAGAACGTCGTTGATACTGATGTTTTTAACAGGCCTACACGTTTCCAATTATTGAACGCACAACATCGTTGGGATGAATGCTGTAAACAGGACTACGGTTCTCCACGTATTATATTCAAAACGTTGTCGAAATGGATGCTTTTAACAGTCATAGATGCTTCCATGTTTCCAAGTGTAACTTTCTACTTTGTCAAGGGGTATTGTACAACATATAATAATAATACTAGAACCCACTCCCCTTTGATACTCGTTATGTAAAAGATGACCGCCCTAGGTATAATTGCCCGGTATATGTATATGTAACCTGAGCGGGTATATTGAACAAAACAACTCCGAGTCCCCGTAAAGATAAATAAACAATTTTAATCAAATACATACACAATCATGTAATCTCCTTTCATTAGGAATATATGCGGTTTAGAAATAATCTTTCACGGAATTACAATAGGATTTGAAATAGAATTAAACAAATTAGCCGTTATATTACTGATAGTTAAAAATCATCATAGGATCGATGAGTAATGCCTAGATTCCGTACTGACTGTGAGAATTTAATGTTGTTGGTGTTGCTGATATTTATTGTCTGAGGTAAAGGATGTGAATGAGAAAGTATTTGTGTTGTGATCAGAATAGCCTCAGTTTTATCATCATTCATCTTCAGCTTCTTACATGTCATCCATGATTTCACATCAGAAATGAACCTCTGTATTTCATGGATGGTAGAATCAACTTCATTTGGGAGGCTAGACTTGTATATTTAGGTGTCATCAGCGTACAATTGGTGCGACACTGGGTGATGATCTATGACACTTGAGAGCGGCTGAGTGTACAGAATGAAGAGAACAGGTCCAAGAACATATCCCTGTGGAACACCACAACATATGTCAGCTGGGCTGCATATAATTCCATTTGTAGATACAATTTGTGTCCTGTTAACTAAGTAGGACTTAAACCACTGTAAGGCTATATTCTGAATGCCAAATACATGCTGTACACGGTGAAGTAATATGTCATGATCCATTATTTCAAATGCTGCAGATAAATCCAGGAGAGTGAGGACTGTAATCTTTCCACTATCCAAAGCAGAGATAATGTCACTAAATAATTTCAGAAGAGTAGTTTCCGTACTGTGGCAAGGGCGATATGCAGACTGTACATTGCTAAAAGAATGTTTGAATTCAAATGAGATGCAAGTTGAGTTAGAACAACCTTTTCTAAGATTTCTGATATGAATGGGATATTAGAAACTGGGCGGTAGCTCTTTAAATCGTTATGGTCCAGCGTTGGTTTCTTCAGCAGTGGCTTTACGATGGCAGTTTTGAAAAATGATGGGAATTCCCCTGATCAGAGAGAGATTTTAATAACATCAGTTATCATGAATACGCGGCAATTTCCCCTTCACAATTATTTTCCAAAGTGTACGTCTTTTTTCCCGTAATTCACTGTATTTCCCAAAAGCTATTTCCTTGCTTCCAAAAGAAAATTAAAACAACCAAAGTCTCTCGTTACATTGGTTACAGTTGACACTATCCATTATTCCTGGTTCGAACAATCAGATATTTTTATCAGTGATAACAATTTTACGGCTAGTAATTAACTACACATGTCCACAAACGAATGTAGTTAAATCAATTGTATTCCATGCATAATGTCGTTAGGATGGACGCCTTTAACAGGTCTACACGTTTCCATGTCTTCCATGCACAACGTATTTGTGAGTGATGCCTGAAAAAACAGTTGTACACGTTTCCATATATTCCATGAATAATGTCGTTGGTATGGACGCCTATAATAAGCTTACAAGTTTGTATTTATATTAGGAGTGGCATGCATTCATCGCTGTCATATAATAGTTTGGTACAATATCGTTTCAATCCATCAAACAATCACTCTTGCTATCGTCTGAAAAGAAAAAAAAAGAGAAACTCCATAGCGAGCGTTTCTAATTTACTTGACTAGTCAATATTTTGAAAGATTTTACAAATAATCCCTTTACAAATAACTAGTTCTCTCCGTGTATTCCTGCGTTGCATTTCTCCGTATGATAGCAAATAGTACATCAAGAGAATTATTTAATATAAGTACACTGTAAATACTAAATAGACGGAAAAACCAAATCTTATTTCTAGCTTCTGTAAGTATGGTGCATGTCTATATTTTGTTTCTTACATACTCTCTAGCAACATTACTGCCTTCACGCATCTGCATTTAAGGCACTTTGACCATGAGTTAATAGTCTGATTATGTCATGCAGCCTTTACTAGACATTAACATACGCAACACATTTAAAGAGTCTTGAGTGGCCGATTAGTCTAAAGCGCATTCCGTTACGAATCACTGTCACCTCGCTTCTGTCTGCGTGGGTTAGAGTGTTATATTTGGCCTATGTAGGTATGTGAGAAAGCTTCCTAGCTGCTTCTCGAGTTCTTCCTCCAGCGATAATACGGGCCGCCATGTATATCGTGTGCTGTAAAATGGCGTTAACCCTACAACAATAACAACGGCTCACATTTAAGGCAGCTTTGATTAGGCATTAACAATCCGATCACTTTTAAGGCAGCTTTGACAATAAATTGACAAACGAAGCATATTTAAGGCAGCTTGACTATACATTGACAAACGGAGAACATTTACGGTAGATTGACTAGGCAATAATAGATGGAAACCATTTAATGCAGCTTTCACAACACATTGAGAAACGAAGCAAATTTACATTAGCATTTGGATCATTTAAGGCGGCTGGACTATGAAATAACAGGCTGCGAATATTAAAGAAGTTATTCACTATGCATTAACAGAAGGACTATTTAAGACACATTTTACGTATGTATTAATAGGAGATCAAACACATTAAAAGTGATGTACCGACCTCGTGACTACGACCGAATACACCTTATCTTGAAGATACATTTTGCAAGATACGTCTTGTTGTTGTTGTTGTTGTAGAGTATAACGCCATTTTTAAGCATATAATAGGCTATACATGGCGGACCGTATATATATACCAGTCGCCATTTAGCAAAAGTTGTATAACTTGTACACATTCACACAACACAGGTTTAGTTATATGAGCACGTGACATGATCACTACTTTCTAGAATGATATATCTACCTGTGGGTTCGGGGTTGTAGAATTGTCCCGACGTGTCTCACCACGTGTCGTAAAAGGCGACTAAGTAGAGGCAACCTGTTTGACGTGGGTTGCGACCAGTGTCGTAGGAGGAAAGGATCCTGGTAGTCGATTGGAGGCTTTTCCTAAGCAATATACTGCTTTGGCCTCTACTTCACTTAGACGGGTGGTCGAGATGGGCCCAGTCTCGACAAATAGGCTGGTCACGCCGAGCACTAGATCTTTTCTTTACTTACTCGTCTTCTCTATCTTTCTTGTATCTCTCTTGATACCACCGTTGCCCCTACATTCTTTCCTTTAGCTTTCACTTTCCAAAGCTTTAGAAGATTTCCTTATTAGGAGGTGGCTCAACGGGTCAATCGGGAGGTAATTTTACCGACCCTAGAAGGAAGCTTCATGGGTCAATCCCAGGTAATTTTATCTAACGAGTATAGCATCTGTGTATCCCTGGCACTTGACGAGTGTCCCCTCATTGGGCTCCTTCGTGGGTGGGGAGCATGGGCGATAAAAGTTTAACTAATAATTATGGCAATTGCAACAACAAAAATCAGTAATAAACGTACCAAACCACTGTCTGACTCGGATGAAGAAAGATTTGGCGTGGAATCATTTCCACGCTTCATGGTTATTCAGTCTAAGGATGATTCTAAACCGCTTTCTGCTTTATCTCCGTTCGTAATTTAGAAAAACTATTTCGGGATCCATTGGCACACCAAAAAGTGTCAAAAAACTCAAATCGGATTGCCTTCTGGTTGAGTGTGAGCGAAAAGGTCAAACAGATAATATTATGAAAATGAAAACCTTTTTCGATTATCCAGTGACTTCATTCGCCCACACTACATTGAAGTCGTCCAAAGGCGCAATGTGCTGTCGTGACTTGGCTGGAGTCACCGACACAGATATCATCGAAGGGATGAAACATGAAGGTGACTCTGCAGTGTGTAGAATACGTATTAAACGTAATAACAGTATGCAGGACACCAACACCTCATTATAAGCCACATTAAAGCACAACATCCACCACCAAAATCACCAAGAAATAAACACAAAGTTCAAACACATAAGCAGCAAAATGGGTCAGATGACCCCATTAAACTTTACAAGTTTGGAGACTTTGAGAGCATGGATGCAGAAGAAACTGCTCTATGTACTCAAGGTAGCTCCAAACCTAGTAAAACCAAATATACTCCCGTACTTCATTGAGACAAATAACAACACAAATCTCCTCCGCAAATAGTCCAACCTAGCTCCAGAATCTCCAGCAGACCTTTACGATGAACAACGCCATCATACAATGGAACTGCCGAGGACTTAAAGCTAACTGCAATGCTATTCTTCTGCTTTTAAATGAACACGATTCTGCAGTACTCTGTTTACAGAACACATTCATGAAAGAGACAGATAAAATTAAATTTCAAAACTTTTCCCTGTTTAACGCGTACTTTCAAAACGCTGATAGGGACTCAGGAGTAGTCCTTATTGTTGTGAACAATAGAGCCCCATACAGAGTCATTCCTTTAAATACAAATTTTCAAGCAATTGCTGTAAGCGTCACTCTACATCGAGTGATTACTTTTTGCTCTATTTACTTACCATCAAATATCAACCTAGTACAAAAGGAATTAGATAATCTTGTTCAACAACTTCCCGCGCTCTTCGTTTTACAAGGGGATTTTAATGCCCATAACATTCTATGGGGATCAAATCACATAAACGATAAACAGAGGCCATAAAGTAGAAGATTTCATTTCTAGACACGATCTGTGTCTATATAACACTAACTCCGCGACATATCTATACCCAGGAACGGGTACGTACACATGCATAGATTTGACAATTTGCTCTCCTTCGCTTCTTTTGGACTATTAATGGAAGGTCGCTGACGACCATCACAGCAGTGATCACTTTCCAGTCACTTCTGAAAATAACTCTAAAATTAATGACTCAAATCCACAATGGAATATAAAGAAAGCCGACTGGGCTTCGTTTGAAACACTATGTAAAACTAGACTAAATAATGATAAAGTATTCAACGCTGTTAATCCTATACAGAATTTTACTTCAATTCTAATTGCAGTTGCAGATGAATGTATTCCTATGTCCTCACCGAACAATAAGAAACCGCAAACAACATTGGGTAACCAAGGATTGCAAACAAGCCATTTGACAACGCCGAGAAGCATTAAAACAATTTAACAATCGTCCAACGCCCGAAAATTTAAACAAATATCGTATTACTCGGGCTAAAACTCAATGCACAATCAAAGAATGTAAATGTGCATCCTAGAAGAAATATATTTCTTTTATAACCTTTCGTTCCTCAATGAAACAAGTTTGGGATACTATTCGAAAAATAAATGGAAAGAGGAAACATAATTATATTCGACACCTGAAAACAAACAATAGTAATTATAGTTTGAAACGTGACATAGCAAATATTCTTGCCGATAGTTTCTCAGAAAACTCATCATCTAATTATTCAGAAGCATTTTGAAGATTAAAATCTCAAAATTTAAAGTCACGTTTAAACTCACATCGAACAACACTGAAAGCTATAACCAGCTGTTTTCTTTATTGGAGCTTAGGGAGGCTTAGAAAAGGCCCACGATACATCCACTGGGCCTGACAAAGTACATTACCAGTTCTTGAAACACCTCCCAGATTATTCTCTGACATTACTTCTGAAAATCTTTTATGATTCATGGATTGCTGGTAATGTACCTAAGAGCTGGAAAGACGCAACAGTAATACCGATTCCCTAATTAGGCAAAGATATCAAAGATCCTAACAGCTATCGGCCCATTGCACTGACAACCTGTCTGTGCAAAACAATGGAACGAATTATTAATTCACAGCTTGTATGTTACTTGGAAGGTAACAATTTAATATTTCCTTTCCAAAGTGGCTTCCGTTCTGGTAGTAGTACCAACGATCATCTGGTTAGACAGGAAACATTTATTTGGGATGCATTCGGGATGCATTTATCAAGAAGGAACATTTTGTAGCAGTCCTCTTTGATTTAGAAAAAGCCTATTTCACAACATGGAAGTACGGGATACTAAATGACCTGCACGATCTGGTTCTAAAAGGCAATCTGCCCTTTTTCATCTCAAATTTTTTCTCAAACAGAGAATTCAAAGTACGAGAGGGCTCTACCCTCTACCCTCTCAGATATGCACGAGCAAGAGATGTGTGTGCCCCAGGACAGTATGTTATCTGTGATGCTTTTTAATATTCAAAATCCTTAGTATCACCAAGTGTTTAGCTCCCGGTGTGGATTGCTCATTATACGTTGATGACTTTTTAATTTTTTTGTTGTCGATCAAAGCATATGCATACAGTTGAAAGACAACTGCATCAAAATATCAACCAGATTAAAAATTTGGCCAGTACTAACGGTTTCAAATTTTCAAAATCGAAAACAGTATGCATGCATTTCTGTCAGTTCCGAAGACCTCATGATGACCGTAAACTCACGCTGGACGGAACACTTATTCCAGCTGTTGAGAAAACAAAGTTTTGGTGTATTATCTTCGACATAAAACTGACTTTTATTCAACACATCAAGAATTTGAAAGCAAAATGCTTGAAAGATTTAAATCTACTTAAAGTAGTTGCGCACAGTGACTGGAGTGCTAATAAAAAAGTAATCCTCAATTTGTATAGAACATTCATCGGCTCCAAACTAGAATATGGATGCGTTTTTTATGGTTCAGCTAGGAAGTCATATTTGAAAATGCTTGACCCAATTCATGAATAGGAAATAAGACTCGCTCTGGGAGCATTTAAGACATCTCCATGTGAAAGCCTTCTCGTGGAAGCGAATGAACCATCTTTATCACATCGTAGAAAAATGCATTCTGCACAGTACGCTCTCAAATTCAGATCAAACCCTCTGAACCCTGCATTTTCGGCTGTTTTTCAACCCAAATACAAAACGTTCAACGAAAACAAACCAAATGTGATACCTTAATTTGCCATCAGAGTATCATCAAGCCTTGACATTATCAAAATTGATACAGTTCAGAAAACGTTTGTCTCGGAAACACAACTTTGGCTCATTAAACAACCAAAAGTACTTTTTACATTACACCATGGGAAAAAATCCCAGACAACCCCTTTCATCTTCGAGAACTCTTATCTTATCATGAACTCCTCTACGAATGTAGTAACTACACTAGAATTTATACTGATCGATCAAAGAATGAGGAAAAGGTTCCTGAAGATTTCGTTAGTGGCAAACACATAACCAAAGTTCGTTTGCCAAATGATCCGTCCATTTTTCCAGCCGAAATCAGAGCAATAGACCTTGATCTGAAATTTATTGAAAAGAAACGTATTTTAAAGATAATGAAGAAGCAGATCGTGTTGCTAAGATGGTTGTATCCGAAGAACCATGTGATTTTAAATTGCCGTTTACTGATTGTAAACCTCGTATAAAAAAGTACCTACGCCAGAAGTGGCGGGCATCATGGGATGATGTAGTGAATAACAAACTTCATGCCATCTAACCAACCCAGAGAGAATGGACTCCTTCCTACAGAACCATCTGTAGGGAGGAAGTAGTCATTGCAAGAATCAAAATTGATCATTCATACATAACCCACTCCTACATACTAAAAGGTGAAGATCCACCAGTATGTATTTCTTGCTTAGAACCATTCACTGTTAAGAACTTTATGACCGAGTGTTCCGACCTGCAACATACACGTGATAAGTTCTATAATGCACATGGCATGAAGGAAATTTTTGATACTATAAATATCACTTGTATTTTAGATTTCCTGAAGGAAGTAAATCTTAATTTTCAACTATATCTTGAATGCCATCACCTAGAGCATTTGTATCTAATGTAAATACCGCCTCTTATTTTCAACATCTTTTAACTGTACTCATCAACATACACCATTTACATATCCCATCGATTGGGAAACTTCATATTTTACTGTTACTAACATATCACCATGTGATGTTAAACTATTTGGTTTTTTAAATCGCTGGTCGATATTAAACCTTTCAGTATTTTTAAACGTGTATAAATACA
Organism: Unio delphinus; assembly: GCA_029339505.1. Lineage (NCBI taxonomy): Eukaryota > Metazoa > Mollusca > Bivalvia > Unionida > Unionidae > Unio > Unio delphinus. The sequence continues at coordinate 417,203 of JAQISU010001241.1, read as the reverse complement.
ACCGATTCATGGCGCTAAATAATTTAAAAGTGCTGGTGCGCCGTTAAAAATCAATCAATCAGTTATGCCGATATTACCTAGTTGCGTCAAAGACCATCGAAGTCTATGCTGGTAATAAGACAGCGTCGGAATATTCCTTTTCCTCTTCTCTCTTAACAATCCAGCCTCTTCAAGACATCAGCGACAGCTTGTTATCTTGCTCTTGTTTCCGCTGCGTGGTGATCAGTTCATAATGCAAAATTGGTTTTTGTTATTAAGTACTAGTTTTTTTATCAGCATGATATTGCATTTGTTTATTGATTATAATGTCCATTATTCGGCTTTACCATATAGCAAATGGGCATTCAGGGAATTGGGGTTGGTGTGGGTCCCTACTGTTAGTGTATTTTGGTGCTTCCCTTTTACTTTTATCTCTATGGTTCCACCCACATTGCTTGCATCATTTGGTGAATTGCTAGCCCATGATGGAAAATCGATTGTACTTCCAATCGTCACTCATTAAAATAAATGACTCGAAGGTAATATTTGCAATGACTTTTAATGTTTAAAACAAAATATTTAAAATTAAATGGTTTTCAATGACCTAGGTCAAAATATCAATGACGTTCAAGTCCTTGAAATGAGTTTTTCTTCCATCTCTCAATGACTTTCAATGATCGTTAATGAACGTGCAAACCTCGACTTGTTAGCAAGTCTTTGAAACAAAGTCAATGTGTAAATCTATTTTGTAATTTCTTTACTAATTATGAATAAAATAAGGATGATCGCTTTAATCTCATTAGGTGTTTTAATTTATTTTTTTGTAGTTTGGGTACAAAAGAAAAATGAATAAATGTAATACATTTCTTCGTTTCTTACACTATATGTGACGCACTGGGGCTGTTATTTCTAGTATTATGTGACGCCATATGAACGCCACAGGGCATCTTTAGTACAATAGTACGTCATATGTGACGCTGCGGTGTTGTTAGATCTTGGTTGCATCATATGTAACGCTGGAGGGTTATTTTTGTACTAGGTTACGCCATACGTGAAACTAGGGAAGGTATTTTTAGTGCAGCGTTAGCTTATCATTTTTTTTTTCCAGTCAATATTTTAACAGTTTTTTTCTCCGTGATTGCGCGCATACGCACATACATACGCATGTGCACAAACAGATTCATATTTGGTGTCCAATGAATTCGAAATATAAAATAGTTATTCATCACCAAAAATGGTCCGAATTATACAAACACGTTTATGCATAGTCTTATTGTTCGGTTCTCGGTGGTTTGCAAGATACCAAGATACCAAACCACCGTCTGACCTGTGGTGGGGGATGCAGGTTTTAAGAAACAGAACATAATTAAGGTGGCGTTCTATAGTTTCTTTTTTTCTTCTTCATAAGTCAAATTTTTTAAGAAAATGAATTTTACCAGTTTTCCTCAGTGATTATACTTGATATTTAAAAGAGACCTTGTGTCTTTGGTATGGTTACATCAACTTTTAATTCCCTTTCTTATGGTAGATGATTAACACGTAATGTGGGTTATTGTGTAAACAGCATGCCCTCACTTCAGTTGTGCACATATCGAGAAACTGTTATCTAAGCTTGGTCATTTTCACCTCCTGTACTTCAGAGGTAAATTGTGAAAAAGAGCCGATAACGTTTTTTACACGTTATGTTTGATAATTCATTACATCATTTTAACAACGAGAGTGCGATTGTCGATAGAGAAGCGTAAGCCTCTAGAGGGGTGTACACATGACATACCTGAGGTCAGATAGATTTATTGGACTGGAGAAAGTCAACGTAATTTAGCTTTCCCAACACATTATGTGTTTGATTGTGGATCGAACGGGTACAGATCGGGGAGGTGGGGGGGGGGCAGGTGAACTAATTTTTCCGTACTCTAAGGATGATCGAACAGCCGTGTTTTGAACTTTTTGAAGTTTACGTAGTAGTAACTCACACAATGTAGACAGGAGTAAATTGCGATAGTCTAGTTTTAAAAGAAACACATACGTGTTTTAATGGCATAAGCGAAATAAAATTGCGAATTGAGCCGATGCGTCTCAACTCCAGATATGAAGCTTTATTCAGTACACGTTGGTTAATTATTGAGCACTGTCGAGAGCAACCTCTAGGTTTCGTACTGATTGAATTTAATGTTGGTATTGCACCTCTCTACGCCTTAAATGGTAGCCTCAACTTCGGTTGGTCAACTAGATTTGTACAGTTGAGTCTCATCAGTATATAATTATTGAGACACCGGATTTTGATCTACGATCTTTAAGAGCGGCTGAGTGTATAAATGAAGCGAACTGGGCCTAGAACAGAGACTTGTATGTACTGAGAACAATACTATTACATAACACTGGTGAGAGGAATAATAATAATAATAATAATAATAATAATAATAATAATAATAATAATAATGACGATTATGAGTATGTCGATACGTATAATGACGATGATAACAACAACAAGGAATTATAACGTTAATAGTTCAAAAGACAGTGAAATACCTACATTGTGAAAGCCTTCAAGGCTAAGTGCATCTGATCCTTGACCAGGTGGAAGAACAGGTTAATGATGAATAATTGCCAGTGGTTGGTTGTTAGCTCTAAAGGACAACGATGTCATCCGTAAAATAGGGTAAATAGGGTATTTAATATTTGGCGGACAAAAGGGAAATCAACATTGGTGTCATATTAGTTCATAGCTACATTGTAACAGTGTTGTATGAGGCAACAGTTCGCACCTGAGCGGATGTATCCCATAACCAGGGCCGTTTTAAGGTCTTCGTAGGCCCTTGGCACTCTCATATTTGTATGCCCTCTTCAACTTGCTTACTAAGTAACCAACTATGCATTAAAGCTAAACACTTTCACATTATTCCCGACTTCGTGTTTAATAATGATGATGCACCCGCACCCGTTTTCGATTTCAAATCTCATCTGTTAATTATTCAATGCATTGATGCAATATTTCTGGTGTTACGTCATACCGTACGCATTCGTTAATCGTCGACTTAAATTTTCTTAAAAGATTTTAGAATAAAGAAATTACTTTTAAACCACCATTTCTGATGGATATAATAGGAAAAACGAGAGTGGATTTGAAAAACGAAAGAAAAAGAATGAGAAAGAAAAGGCATTGAAAAAATGCAGGGTTCGTTCCTCCAATTATTGAGCAGAGATACTCATTGCATTACTGGTAAAACTAGTGGTAATGACATTTCATTTACTTCATCTGTCACAATGGACATCACAATGGACAATAACAATCTCTCAATACCAGAAATAATGTTGACCGACTATGCCAAACAAAGTAAAACAAACGTTATAGGAACAGGTATCTGCGAATGCTGCGGTATGTCATGCTGAAGCTACTGTGTCTAATCTGACAGTAATAGGTACAGTAAGAGATGCCGATGTGAAGCATGGTAACGAATACAGTTGTTCAAATGATCCAGCTGAATGGGAAATAACTGCAGATATCATAAGCTATTATGCAGAAAATATCCCTTCTCAGAATTTGGAGTCTGATTTCATGTTACAGGGTAGACAATTTGGCGACAAGATCAGATATGCACGCAAAAAATATTTTGTGAGAATATAAACAAATGGTGAAATCGTCACGAGAGACTAGCTTCTCTATTCTCCTTCAACTGGTAAAGTGTTTTGTTATGTGTGCATGCTGTTTGGTTACAACGCCGGTTGTGCCAATGAGTTTACAGATGGGATGGTTTGGATAACTGGAAAAACGCAATTTCATGGATTACATCACATGAGAAATCGAAGGATCTTATTGTTGTTCTGTCAATGATGTTGGAACGCCAGAAGACAACTAGAATTGACGAAGAACTGCAGAAGGAGAAGCAAAAATTGTGCAAATACTGGACTGATGCCCTGAAGAGAATAGTTGCCGTAATCAGATTTCTTGCTGAAAGAGGATTAGCTTTTCGTGGTGACAGTCATTTACATAACTGTCCTAACAATGGAAACTACCTTGGTTGCATTGATCTTTTAGCTGATCCTTTCCTAAAGGAACACATTGAGAGATATGGAAATCCCGGAAAGGGGAAAGTATCATATCTTTCTGCCAGTATATGTGATGAATTTATTGATTTATTAGGATCCAAAATATTTACGCAAATAATTTCTGAAATCAAGAATGCTAAGTATTATGGAATCAGTATCCATTCAACTCCTGACATATGTCATGTGGATCAACTTACACTTGTTATTCGCTACGTTTTCAAAAATGGAACTGTAGTAGAGCGGTTTTTTCAGTTTATTCCAATCGAACAGCACGATGGTAATTACATTATCGATCTTCTGCTGAGTACTCTTAGACTTCATGGTATATATATATATATATATATATATATATATATATATATATATATATATATATATATATATATATATATCGCAAATTGCAGGTCACAAACAAATGATAATGCCAGCAATATGAGTGACATTTATTATGGCGTACAAGCTAGATTTATTTAGAGACATTAACAATTTAGCGGAATGGGTGCCATGCGCTGCCCACAGCCTAAATTTGGTTGGTTCATCTGCTGTGGAGAGCTGTTCAGCTGCAGTGAACTATTTTGCTATTGTTCAGTCGGTCTACACATTTCACCACAGCGATGGTTAAAATTGACAGAGCGCATGAAGGGAAACACCTTTTTGCTGCAAGGGCTCTCAGCAACAAGGTGGTCAGCACGAAGGGACGCTACCAGAGCTTTTTATGCCAATTGTAAGGAGATTCGACAAGCATTGTCTGATGTTACTGGAAGCGAACGTCATCCACCAGCACCTGTTCATGAAGCAAAATCACTAATTAAAAAGTTGGACCATTTCGAGACAGCGTTAATGTGTGTGATTTAGAAAGATTTACTCCAAAAGATTGATATTGTCAATAAAGCTCTACAGGAACATGGAATTTAGTTTAGTACTGATGGTACTAAACTCAATTCCATGTTTCTGTAGAGCTTTATTGACAATATCAATCTATGACAGTTCTATGACAGTCTTATACTACACTTTGATGATACACGCGATAAATTTGAAATGTATGAAGGTATGGCAAAAGATCTGACACAATCGGATTACAAAGAATGTACACAACGCAATCGAGTGCGACACCGATTTTATGATGAAAAAGTTGTGGACAATACTGATCCGGGTTTAAGTATGAGTGCTAGTGATAAGTTCCCTACTCAGTCTTTCTAAATGATCATAGACAGACTTATTACCGAATGTTTGGTGACAATAAAACTGTGGCTGAAATGATTAGGGCACAAACAGAGAATATGTTGGTGACAAGTTTTCCAAATGTAAATATTGTTTTCCGAATCTACCTTTCAATTTCTGCCATATTTTTTAGGTGAGGCACTCCATTTATGTTTTCAATACTTATTTTCTGACTTTCTTAGTCGGCTGAAAGGTTCGTAGGCCCTAGGCACAGTGCCTACTGTGCCTAATGGATAAGGCGACCCTGCCCATGACCTTATACGTTTCAAGATATATACCTACACGTTTCTCTGTATGTTACGGCTGCCAACAAGAAGAGATCAAGAGTTCGAAACTCTCGGCGGAATACCAAACATGTTTTAACTGTTTTCTGGGGGTAATTTGTTTTTGTTTAAACGTTATTTGCACTTACTCATCCTTATGTTTGTACCTTTTTATTTCCTATTTATTTCTGTCTAAGAAAAGACAATTAACCCAAGGAGGACTGTTTGTCAATGTGTTTGGGGGTGGGGTGTGTGTGACCAATATGAGAGAGAGAGAGAGAGAGAGAGAGAGAGAGAGAGAGAGAGAGAGAGAGAGAGTTTGTGATAAAAAAAAACATTCTTTAAATAATGTCAACAACATTTTTCAAAGAACATTTTTATTAAGCTCCACTCATATAAAATGAAGAGAACATAATTCGGCTTTTCTCCTTCTTTTTCATCTACAAAATAATAAACAATATATTTGCACGATTTATAACGTTGTAAAGAAAGACTTACTTGACACAAAATTAGTACAGCATAATTTTAGCACGAATATGGTTTAAATTGCTACGTATGTAGCAAGTACGTTGTGTAGGTACTTGCTAAGACACTGTTACTCGCAATAAATATACGCTACGTATATGACGGGTATGCATTGAATTTACTCAACACAAAAACGTGGCTATGTATGTAACAATATGTTTTCGTAATAGAATTCACTCTCAGTCTGACACATGTTGGTTCTATTTATGGAGCGAAATACAACTGGTTTAATTGTTATCGAAAGGTAAAATATATCTGCACTGTAAACTATTTTATAATTCTTCTAGACACGAGTTTAGTTTATAGTGTAAAAGATCATTCTTAAATAGATGTTACACTAATATGATAGAATCACGTGTGTTATGGTCCAGATTTTACATTTGTTACAATTTCACTAGGGTACAATGATGTCTAAGTTTCATTCATCAAACGTGATAGAGAATCACACTTGGATTTCTTATCTACCTAGATTGATAGCTATGGTAGATTGATAAATATACTAATTGACTTAATTTACCCCATACAAGACTTTGACGTCTTCATTTGCTATAGTAGATTGATAAATGTACTGACCGACCTTCTACCACCATGGTCAGTGTACTTCTGGCAATTGGATAGTTTTCACAAATCCAGAAAACGTTTTTGGCAAAAATGTATTGTGACATGGTTAACATTATTTCCTCGTTGATTATAAGCACCAAAACTAAGTGTGTGTGTGTGTGTGTGTGTGTGTGTGTGTGTGTGTGTGTGTGTAACACAAATAGTTAAAGTCAAGGTACGTTTTTGTTTTACATCAACAAATAACTCTCTACTGTACAGTATCTTATTCATTTAGTATTCAACCTTAATAATGGGGTTTAATTGACAAATAACAACAATAATAATAATAATATTTTTATTATTATCAGTAGTAGTAGTTGTAGTAGTATTATTATTCGTATTATTATTATCAAGACCAATAATTTTTTAATAATAATAATAATATTATTATTATTATCATTACGATCATTAATATGTTATTATTATTATTATTATTATTATTATTATTATTATTATTATTATTATTGTTTTTGTTCGTATTATTATTAAGCTCATTCAATTATATATATTGTTATTGCTTTTCATTAATATCTTTATTATTATTGGTAGTAGTATTATAAAAGTGATTGGATTATTACTATTATTGTTGTTGTTGTTTTACTCGTTGTTTTTGTTCTTTTTAGGGGGTGGGGAATCAGACAGATGCCCTCCCCCCGCCCCCACCTATTTGAAAAAACTGAAAAAAGTGTGTTTATGTATGAGTGTGCTCCCTTTGATGTGTTGTTCGTGGGTTTTATTATATCTGTTTGTTTCAATTTAATCCTAACCTTAATTTTTTCCCATCGGGATTATATCATAAATAGGAGGGTGTTGGTCCCTAGTGTTTCTATTGAAATGATTGTCTCAGGTCGGGTTTTGATTACCCATCCTGAATCCCTCATCTCTTTTTTCCCATAGTTAAAAATGGCTAGGGGTTTCTTGCATCCGGTGTATGCTATTTGTGTTGTGCTATTTGTTTGTTGCTATATGTATACATATATATACAGTGTGTCGTGTTAGGATAGCCTTTTTCTGAATCAAAATTTCCCAGTTGTATATCAATGCATTGACCCTTTAACGGTCTTCTCTGGTTGTTTTTTTTTAAAGTTTGAATACGTCCGTTTGTTTTTATAGATTTTTGAATTTGGTACAAGTCCGTTGTTTCTAGTTTATATTTATCCTGGGTTATTGGCCCATTTTCCTTTGTGCTTTAATGATTTTAGTCATATTGTTCCGGGACTTGTATATTTCCTTATTTATTTCTCCAGGTCGACTGTGTTCGAGACGGTATCTGTACATTTTTTAAAGTTAGTTTGTACTTCACACGTATCGACTATGTTCGTCCTTTCTTTTCTTTTTTATCTTCTTATCTATATTCCAGGTCGAAAAGTATTTATTCATTGTCCCTTAAAAACGGGCTGTCTCTATAGTTCGTGAAAACTATACAGAGTGGTGGTGATATTAGGTCACTAGTGACTATAGTTAGAGAGCATGCTTTTATGAGAAACACATTTTTTGTACCTTTTCTAATCCTATCTGGTGCATTCCTCCTGTGTTGTTGTGCTGGTTTTTCTCTAGGTGAGATCTTTTCCCATGTCTTTCACGAGTCTGCCCAATTCACGTAGCGCCGTGTGATTTAGCCCCGTGTTTTCCTTACTAGTACTTCTCCTCCTGAGGACCCTGTATCCCCCTTTTTTCTTCTTCTTATCTATTTTGTTTCCCAATTATAATAATTTGGCCGCATGCTCTCATACTCCTAACTATAAAATCTGTTGTTTCGTAAAGTAGTTTCAGTGTAAAATTTCCTTCTAGATATGAGAATTGTTTACTATTGTATGGTTGAGTTGCCCTGATTTTTAAAATCTGGGCAACTCTCTGGTCTCTTTTGTTCATAGTGAACCATGGTGGGGTTTATTTTGTTGTTGTTGTGAAATTGAAATTTTTACACTGTGGACATTTAGGCGATACTCTGATCATATGCCGTCTCACTGCGAACTCTCCTGTCAACCACGCATCATGCATGTATTTGAACAGGAAGCTTTTTATTTTAAGTGATCCTAGTTTGACCTAGTTTCTCCAGGCCCTATCCCAATTAATGTTTATATTTTCTTGCTCTATTTTTTTTAAATCCTTATTTATAGTATGTTCCGTGATCCATTTGTATATTGATTTTGTTTCGATTTCCCATAATTCCCTAGCGTCCCTATATTTCTTTAATAGTTCTTTTATCGGTCTTAATTTCCTTCGGCACCCCTAGTAATTTTGTTAATTTGTTGTTTTCTTTATAAAACTCGTTTCTCTGAGAAACCGAAGAAATATATATAGAGCCATTGTCAAGCTATATTGGGCTCTGCTTTAATTTCCTTATATCTATTTAGAATGTTAGTGTTTTTAATGAAGGCCCTATATAGAGTTTCTTTGTTGATGTAGTGCATTTTAAATCCCCATAAGTATTTTATAATCTTGTTATATATCGTTTTTAACGTTTCGTTTTGTATTTCTAACAATTTTATTTTATAGTTAAGGTGCACATTGAGTTTTTGTTTCTCCTCATTCCTTCCAAAATTTACTCCTAAGGTTTTTACATTGTCTTTAATTAAGGAGGGAGGTTGCCCATGTTGCTTGCCTCCCCAGTTTCCTATTAGTAATATTTCTGTTTTGTCGGGGTTTATTAATGATCCCGAAACATTCCCAAATTGTTCATATTCCTTTATCAGTTCTTTTTAGGAATTTTTATCTTGTATAAATTTAGTACAATCATCTGCATGTTGTAGCATTTCACCTCTTCGTTTATGTTTGGAACTTTAATCCCTTGGTTGTTATTTATTTTTATTCTTAGTATTTCTATAGCTATTACGTATAATAGCATAGATAGTATGCATCCTTGCCTCACTGATCTTTTGATATCAAATTTATCCGATTTGGCTCCGTTTACCTGTACACATGAGTTTATATCCCTGTACAGGATTTTAGTCCAACTTTGGAAGTTTATTCCAAGACCAAATTTTTCCAGTGTCTTGTATAGATAGTTTTGTTTAAGTCTGTCAAAGGCTTTTTCCTGGTTTATTAGTACAATGGCACTAGTTCTCCCAGTAATATTTATGATAGTTCTAATATTAAGTATGTTATTTTGTATTTCCCTCCCTTTCGGGCCACTAGTTTGAATTATGTTGATTATTTTATCAAGACATTTTTTCACCCTTACTGCTAAACTTTTACTTATAATTTTATAATCAATATTTAGGAGGGAGATGGGCCTCCAATTTTTTGATCTTCCCTATCCCCCTTCCCTTCGTATATTAGTGTTATCATACCTTCGCTCATTGTGTTTGACATGTTTTGATTCCTTAGTGCAATATTGTTATATAACCATTCTAATACTGGCGACAGTTCTCCGCAGAATTGTTTATAGAATTCCGCCGAGATTCCATCTCTACCTGGTGATTTATTTTTAGATACTTTCCCTATCGTATCCTCTATTTCGACTTGCGAGATGAAATCCTCACATATGCTACTATATTATGCGGTTTATCATCTCGCACTTTGTCTATCGTAAATATGTCTCTTTATGTTCGTCTTCTGTGTCCTGTGAGGTATATAAGTCCTTGTAGTAATTTTGTATATAGTCTAGAATTTTAGATTTGTCTGTCGTGCTTCCTTCCCTCCCTATATTTAGTGATTCTAGAGTCCCCCCCCCCCCAATCTTCTTAATTCCTCCTGTTCCTTCCCCGTTTTTATATAAGTGTGAATTTTCCTGCTTTTATATCCATCCCCTTTTGCACTTCATTTTTTTTATTTTTACTAATTTTTCTTCTAATGATTTTTTGTGCCCTGTGTTGTTGTTGTTTTTATCAATTTTTCCAAAGCTACTTTTTCTAATTTTATCTTTCTAACCCTTACTTTTGAATGAAAATTAGCTATTTTTTTTAACCCACTCAAGTATTATATCCAAATTCACTTTTGCTTTAAAAAATTTCTATTTCTTTTTTTAATTTCCCTCCCAAATTCTTCATTGTCTATTATTTTATTGTTTAGTTTCCATTGTCCCTTTCCCCATTTAGTTTTTTTGTATTTCCCTATTTCCACAGATATTAATTTATGGTCCGAAAGTTTGTAATCTGTTATCCCTGCTTTAATGTATTGAATTGTTCCGGATGATGTACCCCAGAATTTATCTATCCTGTTCCCTGTGTTTTCTTTGTAATCAAAAGTGTATTCTGCCCTTAGTATGTTTAACCGTCTGTATATATCAATTAGTTTCTGTCATTTCATAATACATTCCATTTTGTCCTTAAACCGTATGTCTTCCGTTGTCAGTTTTCCCGTCTATGTCTATGACGTCTCCTGCCCAATAAAAATCCCCTCCTATGATCAAATTGTCCATTGTATAGTTTTCTAAATATTTCGCCAGCTCGTCTATAAATTCCTGTTTTTTTGTATCTATTTGCTGGTATATACACATTAAGAAAATTGTTCCCTCCCATTTTTATGTGAATTAACCTTCCCTTAGAAAACGCCCCTTCTCCTACCCTTTCCCATGTACACCTTTGTTTATTATTAATTACCATAGCTATCCCTCCCTTGGTATTCTTTCCAACAAAGTTGTTAGTTATAATTATTCTATCCATGTCGCGTTCAATTTGTTCTTTTTAGTTCGTCCGTAAATCCATTGTGTGTTTCCTGTACAAAAAGTAAATCATAGTCCCCTATTTGATTCAGTTTTTGTGCTTTGTCTTTATCTATCCCATTTATATTAAAAATAATAAACGGAAGTTTTGTCCTTCCATTTTTGTAGTGCACTAGGTTTCCGCATTATAAAGAGTATTGTTGGTTATATTTAGTTTTTAAATGGCTATTGTTCTTATATTCATATGATTTCCTCATCTAACCATTTTTCTGGGGATCCTGGTTCTTCCCCTAGTGTTTTGTTTGTGCTACCTGACTGTAAAAGTCACTAGTGACCTGCGAGGTAATTAGTGTATCCCTAGGGTCATTTAGGTTATTGGTTCCTCAGAGGGTCATTGTCTGTTTGTGTCTCATCTTCCTTTTCTGGGCTTTTCTTTTTAACCACTTCCGATCCTTTGTTTTCCTTTGTAGTATTATTTCCCTCCTTTTTCCTTTCCTCAAGTGATTGGGATAAAATTTTCCTCATATCCCCCCACCTTTTGTTTTGTTTCACCTGTGCTTTTTCGTCAAGTGATGACAGGTTGACCGCTTTCCTTTTTTTTTTTTTGTGGGCCCTTTCCCTTTTGATATTGGGTTAGAGCATACGTTTAGTATTTCTGTGCCTTCTTCAATGGTTAGCACTTCAAAAGGGTTGCTTGTTGGAATTTGACTTTTGTCTTTCCGTGGTGTTTTGGAGTTTGTTTTATTCGGGGTGAGGAATTCGTACCATTTCTCTGCCGTTTCCGAGGTTTTGTCCGATGTTTGTACCTCCCTCACCTCTTGAATGACTTTTATTTATCTGCTCTGTTGTTCTTTCCTTTTTGCGTTGGGGGGATTTCCCTGCAGCGACAGGGAACTAGACATCTAGATTCTAGTACTTGTAGTTGAGAAGTCTCCTTAGTCTTTTCTATCACAATTACATCTTTAACAATGAATCAATCAATCAATCAACCGGAAAGCCTTGTTGATATGCTGTTGAGCACTACACCAAAAAAGTATATTATATATAACCTGCTGTACTGTTTTGAAATAATAGAGAGTAACATTACCATGTAAAAGTATGTTTAAAATAGTAAAGAGTAACATTACCGTGTAAAAGTATACTATATTTAACATGATATACTATTTGGCGATTGGTTCAGATGAATGTCTATGACACCAATAAAATATTTCACAAAAAGAACTGTTCCTATTTCGCAACTACATTATACAAAAACAAATTTACGTATTTGTGAATTGATCAGACAACAGTCTATATAATTATTTAAATGTTTGTGAAATATTGTGTTGTTGCGCCTCGAAGTAATTAATTTGTCATCTATGCCTGAATTTTCTCGCACGGTAGTATGGCGCGGAAACAAATGCTAAAGGCATTTATCTACCTGCATAATCCTAGCAAATAACCTTGATGTATGGAGTAGAGAGGTGTATTTCTGATGTGAAATCATGGATGACATGTAACAGATGAATGATGATAAAATTGAGGCTATTATGATCACGACCCAAAGACATTCTCATTCACATCCTTTACCTCAGAAAATAAATATCAGGAACACCAACATTAAATTCTCACAGTCAGTACGAAACCTAGGTGTTACTCTAGACAGTACTATCACATTGCACCAACATGTCATGAACATATGCAAGGCTGCATATCTTGAACTGAGATGCGTCAGTTCCATTCGTAAATATCTTTCAGTTGATGCCACTAAAACACGTGTGTGTTCATTAGTACTTTCAAGACTGGACTATTGTAACTCAATTCTGTCTGGTTCTCCACAATATTTACTCCAGAAACTTCACAGCTGCTCGGAGGATCTTTAGAGTACCTCGATCAGAGCACATCTCACCACTGCTCTGTACACTACACTGACTATCAATTCGATACAGAATCAAAACACAAAATGTGTTCTCTGTACTATGTTTCACTGAGGGACTCCAGTCCAACATACCTATCCGGTCTCACCCATATGTATACACCAGCAAGATACTTCCGCTCTTATTCTGAAAATAGTATACTCATTGTTCCCACTATGAAAACGAAGTCATATGAACAACGTTCTTTTGCATAACAGGGCCCGGCTATGTGGATCGAATTGCCCATTGAAATTAGGCACAAAGACACAGTAGTCTCTTTTAAGAGTGCTCTTAAAACTCGCCTTTATCGACTGCAGAGACAAACTTAGGGACCAAATACTGTTTTGTATCTTATATGTTTTTAGCATGTTTTTATGTTTTCCAATTTCATTGTTTTTGTCATTTGTCTTTCTTCAGTGAAGACATATCATATAGATGTTGTAAAGCGCTTAAAACTTCTAAAGATTAGGCGCTATACAAAGTCCTCATTATTATTATTATTATTATTATTATTATTATTATTATTATTATTATTATTTACCTACACTTCAGGATGAGTGGTGAGTAGTATAGTGGTGCTTTTTTCGTCAATGGGAAAATACATTACAGACCCACCCACTCCAGAGCTGTTTGGCGTGAAGGTTTTAAAGATCAGCCTGGGGTTGTTTGGCGTCAAGGGGAATTCAACATGGGTCTATTGGGACTCTGTAGCGTCAAGGGAAAGTGGAATATAGGTTAGGTTTTGTATAAGGACAATAGGAACGGAAGAGGTGAGGTAACGTCACTTTACTGAAGATTGATAACAATGTTGCAACAATGGTAGGAACAGGTGTGCACCGGGCTGACTTCAGTGAGGAGTAGAGGTATACTCCCAATACACATAAAGTGATAGAACAGATACAATATACAACAATGACATACAATAATATACAGGGAATTTGGATTCTTCTTTTTTTATTCAGTTCTTCCACCAGCTCCTGACTTTTCCAATGATTCCTTTCTTTCTCCTCTTCTTCTTTTCATCCTCTGGAATCCAGTCAGGATGCCCCATTGCTCCAAACGTTTCATGAACTTTTTATCCAGTTGTTGTTCAGTCTTTCAAATTCCTCTTTCTTCTTTCTGTTTGTTTGTTCCTTCTTTTTTCTTTAGTCCAGGTATCTTAAGTTTTCTTTTTACTTCTGCCAGTACATTTCTCATCGTGTAATCGGCTTTCTTTAGTTGGTCTATCCCGCACTAAACAAATGACCACTCTGTGAAATTCAATGTTTTTGTAAAAGCACCTGAGTTGGATCACAGCGTCAAGTGCCTCCTTCAAGGTTCCCAATCTTACATTTTTTGATGTCATGAAACCTCTTAACTTTTCTGCTTCTTCCAGTAGCATACCTTCCACCAAATCCCTGGCTACTTTCAGGTTGGTCACTTCACAACGTCTTTGGTATATTGATATCTCCATTCGTATTCAAGCCTTTTCACTACATATGCTACATACATAATCCCAAACCAACTGTGTCTGAGTTTGTTAAATAACTCAATGGCCATCTCTCGAATGATGATGATGATTTGAATTATAGACGCTTTCGCCGATAAGGGCACGTGCGTCTGGTGGGCTATCCACACACAAGGGAACGAAAACAAACCACAAATATACTTTCAAAAACCACAAAATCTACTAACCACACATAAGGGAAGAAAAGCACTTCATACGACAACATACCCGCTAAGGGTTCCGTATTGCTTTGTTCCATCCAAATGGATGTTCATCGCACGCACGCTTACACGGATGTTGTTGCAGCCACGTTAGTAAATGTCTTATTAGAAGCAGTTGTTGTATCAGAAGCAGCCGTAGAAGTATTAGTTATTGGTCAGTAGTAGCAGTATAATTAAAATGAACGGGTGGATGAATCTCGTTAGAGGATGAAGACATAATTTTGACATGGTTCAACAGACAAATAAACAGAGTAATAGCCATCAAGATAGATAGATAGATAGATAGATAGATAGATAGATAGATAGATAGATAGATAGATAGATAGATAGATAGATAGATATGGATGGGTAGGTAGATAGATAGATAAATAGATAGATACATATACAGACATACAGACATATAGATTGATAGATAGAAGTGAGGATTTAGGGATTTATATTTAAATTTAGATACTTGAATGCTGTCATTATTGAATATTATTTACTCTCACATTTATTCAATCAGCCATATTGTGTACCCACCTCAACCAGCTGAACGAGAAATTCATATCTTAACCAGTCATTTAAATTCTGGGTCAATTATTTCGGGTATTTGTCTGTACACGCCAACACTTGCCATGCAAGGTCGACTAATAATAATAAAGCTTTTTGTCATGTGCTTGGATTTCTCTGCAATGACTGGTTGGCTTAGTACATGGTAATATTGCCTTGCTTGGAGACGTGAAACAAGTAGCCATTGTACAGAATACACTAGTTGACTTGGAACACGGACATTTTACGGGATTTATACATATTCTGTAAGTACCAGTCTATTAATTTTTATTTATAAATTAAACTAAGCGTATTGTATATACTCGCTGAACATGTATATGTTCATATCATGCGTGTTGATAACAGCGTGAACACATATTGAGTCAATACATGACCTTGGAATGACATTTACACGTATCAAGGTTACTAAACACGAGGAGAGTTATGCTCTTAATAGCACATTCGTAAATGAGAGAGAGAGAGAGAGAGAGAGAGAGAGAGAGAGAGAGAGAGAGAGAGAGAGAGAGATCCACGGTAGTTACACCCACAGCATATTACCACGTCCGTATATTAAACGGCAGATAACTTAAACACTAGATCATCAAATATTTAGAACGTGTCCGATTTTCAACTAGCGCGATTTTAATGAAAATACAATATGCACCTTGTTTCTTGTGAATGTGTAGTCAATTATGATAGATAAAACATTTATAGCAGCATTCATTCGCAGTATTTACACTCATTCAAATCCTTCCCCACAGTAGTTTCGCCCACCACATATTACAATCAACAGTATCTACACTCATGAAAACCCTTCCCATCCACATAAATTACACCTACCACATATTCTCATCAACAGTAATTAAACTCATGAAAACCCTCCCAATGCAGTAATTATTCTCACTACATATCACCATCAACAGTATTTACACTAATGAAAACCCTCCCCCACAGTAGTCACACCAACCACATATAATCATCGACTGTATTTACACTCACGAGAAACCTCCCCATCCACAGTATTTACACTCACGAGAAACCCTCCCCATCCACAATAGTTACACCCACCACATATAATCATCAACAGAATTTACACTCATGACAACCTCATCATCAACAGTAGTTACACCCCCACCCCATATAACCATGAACAGTATGTACACCCATCGCTAATTTAACAATCCACAGAAATTACACCCGCCACTTAACTGCACTCATACAAAACCATTTCCTTCCACACTAGTTACACAAACCACTTATAACCATCTCTCTCTCTCTCTCTCTCTCTCTCTCTCTCTCTCTCTCTCTCTCTCTCTCTCTCTCTCTCTCTCTCTCAGTGACTGTGTGTATGTGTGCATCTCTTCTTTTGTCTGCATTCTACTACATTATATAGTTTGTGGTGCACGGGATAAACTCCAAATGAGGATAGCAACAATATTACAATATTAGTGTTCGTTGAGTATTTTTGTATATTTTTAGAGTAAAATAATAGAACACCTTTCATCCGTTCTCAAGTGCACTAAAATAAGATTGATTTTCTTTACAAGCTCTTTGTAGCGTTTGCAACGTTTGGGATGGACTACTTCCAATATATTAATTAAAATATTATGGAAGTTCCACCCTGGCTCGTGAAGTTATAAAGTTAAATTACGGACGAAATAGATGTACAGCTCTGAGCCCCCAGTCAGCACTGCCGACGGTTAAATTATATAGAACACGAAGATGAAATTCAAAATAATAATTTAATAAAGTCGATAATTTTAAATGATAAACTCAATCACTCGTCCTCCAAGTGACAGCCTACTTCATCTCGTGATTTTCAGTGTGAGTTCGATTTTCCCCTAGCCTTTGGTTCTAGTCATCTCTTTATTTCGTTCCTCCCACTCCTCCTGGACTTCACCCCTCCCGACTTCTCTCCTTCCTTCTCTTTTCTTCCGTCTCTCTATCGGAGACACTGGGACCACTGTTACTGGTCTGTCCCTCGAAGCTTCCTTTAGAAGCTGCACTTAGAATCCTGTCCTAACATTTTTCTCCGCCAATAACGCATGGATGATCGGAGTTGCTATCTTCTGTCAATCTTTCTAACGAACTATAGAGAACTAAATCTTGCTGGCAGGTTTAAGGATATCATACTTTGCCAAATTAGGGTCCCGTCCCTATCTCGATTCTGATTGGGTAGCGCTGTGGCCCTGTCCAGTCGACTAAGCGACCAATTCAACCTGACTGTCAGTCTGCGGAACAAGAAGATAAGGCACGTCCACTCCTTCGGGCAACTTTTTTCATCTGCACAAGCGCTTCCACACCAAGGTGATAATTGCGCTTCTGACGGCCTTGGTCGGGCTTCCCACCCTAGCCACGGCAAACTTACGTAAAGGATAGTGCTAGCCTGCGGTCATGTTTAACATTAACAATGGCTTGTCCGAATTACTTTGTTTGTACATGTTTCTATACTATTTTGGGTCGGGCAAAACGCCACACTCTTCACAAAAGAAATTGTCCACAATAATGTATACAAGATAAAATTAGATATGCACGTGACATAAGCTGGCTCTTTTTCAGTCTAACCCTTGTGTCAGCATTGTGTTGGAGTGACGGCTTACTTTTCTTTGAGCCAGTAACTGTCAACGACAATCTGTTATAACTACAAAATGGCCACTGGAGGACAGACAGAAAATGGTTGCAGTCTGATTAATGTTGAGGGAGTGACACTACATCGCCGTAAGTGTTCTACAAATTATATTTTTAGAAAAATATTTGCTTGTTAATAAACCGTCAATATATATGTATATAATATCTTTTGTGGTTTTTGTTATCATAGACATAACTATACGCAGTAGAAGCAATGCATATTCGATGACGAAAAGTTAAAAGAGATTTTAAATTTAGATGACGTCATGGTATATTTTCATACAATTTTGTTAGCTAATGTCTGACATACTAATGGAGTACGTCAGGGTATATTTTCATGCACGTTTGTTACCTAATGTCTGACATACTAATGGAATAGGCAAAGGTATATACATGAACATACCCAATATATTATAGTGGGTTGGGTAACGGAAATAGACACTCGAACATACCTAAAATCGTATAGGGGTTTGGGTAAGGGAAATATACACGTGAACATACTTAATATTTTATAGCGGGTTGTGTTAGGGAAAGATACACATGAACATACCTAATATCTTATAGGGGGATGGGTAAGGGAAAGTTAATGTAACATGAATATACTTAATATCTTATTTTGGGTTGGGTTAGGGAAAGAAACACTTGGACGTTTTTAAGACTGCAGTGTGCTGGGCAAGGGAAAGATACACGTGAACGTTTTTAATACACCGCACGGTTGTGTAAAGGAAAGATACACATGAAAATTCTTAATATGTTATAGGGGGTTGGGTAAGGGAAAGATACACATGAACATACCTAATACCTTATAAGGGGTCGGGTAAGAGAAACATACTCATGAATATGCTTAATATGTTATAGGGGGTTGGGTAAGGGAAAGATACACATGAACATACCTAATATCTTATAAGGGTCGGGAAAAGGAAAGATACACATGTACATACCTAACATCTTATAAGGAGTTGGGTAAGGGAAAGAAGCACTTGAACGTTTTCAAGATACTGCAGAGTGCTTGGTAAGGAAAAGATACACTTGACTATTTTAATACACTGTAGAGTGCTGGGTATGGGAAAGATACACGTGAACGTTTTTAATGCACTGAACTGTTGGGTAAAGGAAAGATATACGTGAATTTTTTTAATACACTGCAGAGTGCTGGGAAAGGGAATGATACACGTGAATATTTTTAATACACTGCAGAATGCTGGATAAGGGAAAGAAGCACTCCAGTGTTTTAATGCACTGCAAAACGCTGCGTAAGAAAAAGACACGAGAAAATTCGTAATGCCCTGCAGAATGTTGGATAAGGGAAAGAGACGCATGAACGTACTTTGATTATGACATATCCACCTAATAACCAGGTTCAAGGTTAATATGCAAATATGGGCGCTTACCGCATTTAAATCATATTAAGGGGATCGATAATAGTTCAGTTTATTTATTACACATATATATATGGCTAAAGTGGTTACAGAGTGAGTTAATATGTTATTCATTGTTCAGCTGGAACTTTATGTATTTCACATAGATATGGTTAAAAAAAAAAACACTGAGTAATGTTGGAACTTTGTGTATTAGACATAGATATGGTAAAAGAAGTTACAGAGTGAGTTAATATGTTATTTATTGGTCAGCGGGATATATTAAACTTTCAAATGTGGATAATATAAAAATCATTTGATAAAAAGCAATGCTGAGCAATGTATAAATTCACACATTCAACAAATATATTATCATTTTCTTAGATCAATTATTGCACCAATGTGTATAGCCATTTTGTGAAAGAATTATTTTCAGACATGTTTGAACAAACAAACCTACTTTTCAGAAGAAATTTTAAATCACCATTGTAGAATAAGTGAAGACATAAAGATGTAACAATAGTTTGCCAAATTTATCCCAATATCAAACTAAATTTGATCAACAGAAAAAGGCCCTTATCTGGCAAAGCAGCTTTTGTTACATTAGTCCAGTTATAATACCCTTAGATAATTGTGTTCGTTTTTGAACATAAATTTGTAGATTTCTATAGCGGATTTACCGAGATGGAGAAGACATCTCAGAATCACATCCTTCTGCACCCTCACCCCCAGACCCCCATGGTCCCTCTACACTGTTTCGTATCACCAAAAATCAGGCAAAACATGACGATATTATTGGTGCCATAAAATCTTTAATTAAATCAGGCTATTTCAGTAATTTATTTGTATCATCCAGGTAATTATAAACAGGGCTTATATTGCAACCGAATTATTTATTATGTAATCTCTCTCAATATATCGTTGTTTCCAGGACTATACATACATTCATGAATTAATCCATCCATCCATCGTAACGTTGTCCTTTGGAGATATATTTTGTTTTGCATGTGTTGATTATGGTAAGACATCATTATAAACAGTTTCCGGAAGCAACAACGTCGATATTATGAACCATGTTCAGGCAATTGTTTTAGCGCTTACAACTAAAATGACATGTTAGTGTTTGCAGGCGATAAAAGAAAGAGAATCCATGAATGACAACATTTTGCATAACTTCTTTCTCAACTGAATCTCTCAAATTCTTCTTCCAAATTTTTCAAGTATATTTATAGTGAAGTACATATATGTACCATTTTATAATATGTACATTCCTAGTGAAGTACATGCAGGTATGTTTTTATGACAGGTACAGTCATAGGGATGTACATGGATGTACGATTTACCACAGGTACATTCATAGTGAAGTACATGCATGTACGATTTTTTGACAAATTTGTTTAAATTACACGAGAAATTACTTTCTAGTCTTTCAAATTGGTTTAAATTATAAATTCCATGAAAAACTACGTTCAAGTTCTTAAAATTTAAATTATAAATCCCATGAAAAATTACCTTCAAGTCCCTCAAATATGTTTAAATTATAAATCCCAGGAAAAATTACTTTATAGTCATTTAAATTTGTTTTATTTAAAAATCCCATAAAAATTATTTTTTAGTCTTTTAAATTTGTTTAAATTAAAAATCCAATGAACGGTTACTTTATGATCCTTTACAATTAAATTATAAATCCCATGAAAAATTACTTTCTAGTCCTTTAAAGTTGCTTAAATTATAAATCCCATGAAAAATTACTTTGCAGTTATTTAAAGTTGTTCAAGTTTAAAATGACATGAAAAAATACTTTCTAGTCCTTTAAATTGTTGAAATTATAAATCCCATTAAAATTACGTTCTAGTCAGGTGAATTTGTTTTAATTATAAATCCCACGAAAAATTACTTTCAGGTCCTTTAAATTTGTTTAAATTATGAAACCCCATGAAAAATCACTTGATAGTCCTTTAAATTTGTTTAAATTATAAATCCCGTGAAGAAAATATTTAATAGTTTTCAAGGCTGCCAAGAGTATGCATATACCAACATTAAGGTCGATGATTCCAAACAAAACAATAACCATATGATTCCACTTTGTAAAATGGTATTTACGGATTTCCGTCCGTTTCAAGACTGTTGACCTTGATGTGTAAAACAAGTTCGGTGATATCGATAAATCAGAGATAGTTAAGACGTAATTCTGTGTAGGGTAAAACAAGTTTGGTGAGTATATTTAACAATATACCCGAGCCAGTGAAGACGTCTCTTGTAATTCTGTATAGGGTAAAACAAAGTGGGTCAGTGAAAATATTGATCTGCCACTGGAGACGTCAATATTGTAAATTTGTATAAAAATTGATCAATGAAACTTTACAGCACGTTAGCGGAATTGTAACATATTTAGATGTGAATACTGTAAAAACACACAAAATAATTCTGCCTGGCATAGGTTTTTAAACAAACTGAATCAGCTTGACTTTCGACTCTAATCAATGCGTAAATATGCTGTGGTTTGGATATAATAAGTCTGTCAGGCGGAAGCAAGGCACAAATGTGTGCTTATCAAAGCGTCGGTTGGATGAATTAAAACAATACAACTTTGAACTGGAGTTAATGAATGATTAATTACAGTGAATATTCTCAAATTCAAACGTAAACTTATAACGTTGAATCGAAAATTAATCAATGATTAATAACAGTGAATATTCTCAAATTGAAACGTAAACATATAACGTTGAATCGAAAATTAATCAATGATCAAAAACAGTGAATATTCTCAAATTCAAACGTAAACATTAGAACGTTGAATTGGTTATTAGTCATGACCAATGACAGTGAATATTCTCAAATTCAAACGTAAACATTAAAACGTTGAATTGGAAATTAATCAATGGTAATAACAGTGAATATTCCTAAATGCAAACGTAAACATTACAACGTTTAGATTTGGAAATTAATCAATGACACACAGTTATACTTTCAGAACACTTTCAGTGATAAAGAGAAGAAGAAAACTTTCAAACTACCTTTATTTACTAATATAAATATTTTGCAAATAAATTTTCATTTTCTATCTGAACTATAATCCGTGTTCATGTCGAGTATAAACTATTTGTGTACAATTATTTATTCAACACAGTGAAATACAGTGACATCAATACGGTCATACTTGTGGAAAAAAACTTTTCTATCAAATAGGCTTTGCATACAGCATGTGAAGTGATTTCAACGCAAAATAGTTTTATACATTGAATCCAAATATACTAACCTGTGCTTCCAGTGATATTTCACCTAATAAACCTGTATGAACAATACAGTCAATAAAGACATAACCAAATTTGCTAAACGCAAAAGAAAGTGTGCGCACAGGAAAATACAACGCTGCATAGTTAATGCAAATAGTTCCAAATAGGATTAAAGAGAAAATATCTTTTAAAAAGGATTCTAAATTCTCAAAATTCAATAGTCAAAACTGGAATAATACAACAAGGTAATTACACTTTTAATATCTCGCCCAAAAGAAATCCCTTTAGACCGATCTAGACCCTTTTTTACAAATAATAATAATAAACACGAAAATCAACAAACACAAACAACAGCTATTAATACAATGGCCCACAACAACTTCGCGTTAGATAATTTCTTCCAAATGGAAGAAGAGGAAACCCCCAAGGAAAACTAATTAAAGGTAATATGCCCAACTATGTTCAGGCTATATATAAGTCCCAAACACCAGCGGAACAAAGGCCCCCCCCCCCATCCCGACAATTTTAGCATCCCTCATAGCTAGGGGAGTACCAATCAAGGAGATATATATTTTCACCCACCTGGGAAAGGGGGTCTATCTCTTGTACCCCCAAAAACCCTAACCCTTAATACCATCAGGGAGCATAAAGATAGGTGACATAGTGGCACAAGTGACTACACTCCCACCTATCACCAAACTTATCAAGATATCATACACTGACATTTTCATTTCGGGCGTCCCGTGTGAAATCCCTATTGAAACTTTTGTCCAAGGCTTTGAGCATAGAACAGAAATTAAAGTCATATTTGCAAGGAAAGATATGTACAAGCCATCCCTGGGGTTCACACTGGGAAATTGATATTGAGGGTGGAAGCAACCCAAGCAAATAGTCTGCCAGAAATGTTTAAAGTGCATGGCTTTCTCGTAACATCGTGGTTCGACAACTGGAATTTAACTGGACCATGCCTCATTTGCAGTCAAACAGGCCATAACAAATAGGTATGCCCCACGCAAAACGGGGAAAATACCCCAACACCAATGATTAGAGACAACTTATTACTTCCGATGAAAACCGTTATCAATGGTCTTTCTCGCTTGCCATGTTTCTGTTTGTATACGAGGACTTGCTAGTGTGACGTCACGAGACCACGTGATCTGTCGTCTCATTAAAACTCGGAAATACTCGGCAATTTACGGAATCATTGTATCTTCTTCGCAATATAATCAATATCCGCATACGATATTATTTTTTTAAACATTATGGTGGCGCTCTACAGTTTCGTACTTTGCATAGGGTTAGAATTTTAAAGAAAAATAATTTTCTGGGATTTCTTCACTGGTTATCCTGGCAATATAATAAAGACTTTGTATATCTTAGGTGTTGGGAGAAGAACTTTCAATTCCCTTTATTTTGATGTATGATTGATGGGTGTACTTTAGGTTCTAGAGTATACAGCTTGGGCTAACATAAGATGTGCTCATGTAAACAAACTGCTAGCTCCGCATGGTCATTTTCACTCCCTGGACTTCAGAGGTAAATTGTAGAAAAATGGTACGATAACTTTTTTTACTTTTCAGATATTTTGTAATTTGTTCATTGCACTTTCAGAAGCTGCTATTGCCTACTTCAGCAAAATTCGTTTTCCCTAGTTTAATAACTGCTAAAGTTAGTGTACTTTTGATTAATTCTGGCTAATTTTTCAAGCACAAGGGAGCATCCATTTTGTTGTACCATGCGCTTAGATCATTTACAATTTCCACAAGTGCAGTATCCAAAGAAATATCAGCCACATTACATCAAAGTAGCATTGAGATATGCCAACTTATTCTCCATTGTGCATGTTACAAATGCAAACAACTTCACCTCACATACGTCACTATCTGAAAAGTACATATTAACTGGTGAGCGCCCCCTATATTCGAATTAGAATTTGTAAAGAATTACATTTATAAAATAAAAAATTTCATTTCTAGTCTCCTTTAACTAACACCCAACCAAACGATACACAACATATGCGAATGTCACAGCTGGCAATACCCCCCCAAAACAAGAAGAGAATCAAATAACACCTCCTGAAGACACCACAGACAACACTACGGCAACAGAAACAACAGTCAACACATATATAAACACAGAAATAGAGGGAGAAAATACTCCATTTTCAAGCCCCACACAAAGGAAAAGTAAAACACTCATCAGAACAAGGGCGAAACCAGCCAGAAATCTCCAGAACAACATTTTATCAATAAAAACAATAATAGAACACATGGAACAGAACAAAATAAACGGAGAACTAATACTAATCGATCAGGAAAAGGCCTTCAATCGAATAGAAATTAAATACATATTATCCATCCTAAAAAAAATCGGATTCGAAAAAACTTTTCGCAATTGGATAAAAACTCTGTACAACAACATACAGTACCTAATCCAAATCAATTTAGCGAAAACAAAAAAAAATCCACATACAACGCTCAGTTAGACAGGGATGCCCTCTATCCATGTTACTTTACCTACTTGGCATAGAGATACTGAGAAACAAAATCCAATGTGATGAAAACATATCAGGAATCAAAATCCCAAACATGAAGGAAGAGTGCAAAACTTTCCAACATGCAGATGATTGTACACATTTCATAACAACTCAACAATAATACAAATATCTAATAGACCAATATAACAATTTTGGACTAGCATCAAGATAAAAAAAAATAAGCCACGACAAAACTTAAATATTACTAATAGGAAACTGGAGAGGAAACCACCCCGGCCTCCCTTCCTCACATGTATTACCCCATGGACAGTTTAGAACCCATGTCAAAGTTTTAGGTTATAATTTTGGCACAAACAACAAAAACATAAATTTTAACCAACTCATGCGAAAAATAAATAAACATATATATACATGGGATTCCAGACAACTAAACATACTAGAGAAAGCACATATTGCAAAAGCATATCTATACAACTCAATCTGGCATGAATTCGACAACATTAACTTCGAATTCATATACATGTACATAAACAAAATTGAATAAAAAATAATTAACTTCATATGGCATGGAAAGATCACTAAAATAGCCAAATATACTCTACAAAAAGAACAGACACAAGGAGGAATAGGCATACCAAACTTACGAATTAAACAAATTAACAACTTCTTAGAAAGACTAAGAAATTTAACATCCCACCCCACATACTTTTGGCAAGCATTATATCTCTACTGGCTTGGCTTTAAACTACCAAACCGACCAGAAGTATACCAAAACAACAGCATTATAAAAATTCTGACACCACCAAAAACAACATACAGAATAAAAAGTAGTACAAACATACAGAACAAAGAATTTTGGACCCCCAAAAATAAAAAAGGATATACTTTACTAATGGATAGACAAATAGACATGAAAAACAAAATTGAAACACTGTATAGTGTCCTTGATTGGAATATGATATGGACAAACGGGTCCAAAATCAGAAATACAAAACATAAAGCAAAAATATTAGAATATCTTCATGATGCATGGTGGACACACGAAAAAGCATCTCAAAGGAAAATAATCAAAACAATACCACCATGCTTCCTATGTAAACAATATAGAAATCACAAAATGCACATAATACTAGAATGCACCAGCATTGTTCAGCAGAGAAATATAATTAAAAATAAAATTACACAAAAAATTGGATCATATGATAACTATAACTTACGATACACAAATCAAAATAAAGAGAAAAAAAATATATGATGAAGTTATTCAATTTATATTGATGGCGATTGAGATGAGGAGACTACAAGTATTTCACATTTAAATATAATCTCAGAAAAACAAAAAAAAAACAACAAAACTAACAAATAAACTTTAAAAACAACATTGTACAAAATTATAGGAATACAACCCACAAGCGTGATCCAACTCATCCAGCAAAACAAAAACACGATTCTTATTATCACGACGACATGATAAGGAACACTATTTGGGGGAGCGAGATCCCTTCAGCCACTATGTCCAAATGTATTATTCCAGTTATTCTGCAGTGCCTTTACCAACAACCTCTGTTCAACTAGAACCATTTACCTAGCAATGAACATACCCTTACAGGCAGGTATACATCCATGTATGTGCATATATATATA
The DNA here is from genome assembly GCA_029339505.1 of Unio delphinus. Classification (NCBI taxonomy): domain Eukaryota; kingdom Metazoa; phylum Mollusca; class Bivalvia; order Unionida; family Unionidae; genus Unio; species Unio delphinus. The sequence goes on along the minus strand of JAQISU010001241.1, from coordinate 390,466 downwards.
TATATATATATATATATATATATATATATATATATATATATATATATATATATATATATATATATATTACCAATTGTACTTAATCACTTAATCTTTGAGTAAATATGGAAATCTTCTAGGATTTCCTTGAAATATATTCAAAATTTCAATTTTCTATCTTCATAACACATACGGGTTAACAATAATATGCAGCAGGCAGGTGATAAACCCCATGAGGAGTCGTTCACATGCAGGCAACATATATCTATCCCCACACGTCTTGTAGACCTTTTACTTATAACCTATTATACAACTATGCTTTTCTCTTCAGGAAACTAGTTACCTATTATCAGAGGCGTAGCGATGATATTTTGCGCCCGGGGACTAACTATAAAATTGGCGCCCCAGCGATCTTGTGACCGATTTATTACCCTTGTTTACTTATTATAATGTAACGTTGTAAGATTCATTTTGGCGCCCCTGTACCTTGGCGCCCGGGGACATATGTATCCCCCTGCCTCCCCCCCCTCTAGCTACGCCTCTGCCTATTATCTTATGTTTTGAACTGTAACACTCTTTACAGTCCCGAAACGAACTACTAACATCTACTTTCCATGCTAACTTTTCTGGAACCAATAGGGATCGATATAGACCCTCCCATCACAGTGCCCAGGAAACGGGCACAGTGCCCCACAGAATCATTAACTCCAAAAAAAAAAAAAAAAAAAAAAAAAAAAAAAAACAACAAAAAAAAAAACAGAACCAAGGAACATTGCCCTAGGGAAGACCCGATGTTTACGGGAGTTTATACAAACAAAGCTACCACAGCCTCTACTAACAAGGACATTAAACTAACTCCCAATAGAAGATTTCAAGGTATGTACAGACACAATACAAATATATATATATAATATTTAAAAAAAAAAAATAAAAAAAAAGGGAAATCACAAAACACTTTTATCCCCATACATACAACCTCTCCATTCTACAACCACAAATAAAAAAAAGGATCAACACTCTAAGAGAAAGACATTAGACAATATATCAATTTGACCGCAACCAGATGGCATATTTGACCCCAAACGGATAACATGTAACAAAACGGCACTCTGCCTCAAACTAAGAAACTGATACAATTCCCTATACACTACGGGAGTGAAACAACATGAAGACAACACAACCTTGACCTGCCCTACATGTACCCAAATTCCTCCCTAACATGGAAAGAAAGAAGGATAAAGAAAAACCACAACAACAACAATAATGGATTTCTTGAAAATAACAAAGTAGATACAAAAATTGGAAAATATGCCACTGCATACATAATAACTATGATAACACTACACAATATAAAACACAACCTATACATAAAAACAAGAATTACTACAAATAAAACGATAAATAAACACCATTTACTAGAAAAAATACAAATAAAGGAAAATTAAATATAAATAAATATAAAAAAAAATTAATATAATGGAATTAAAACAATTTGATGAATAAAAAGGCAACTATATGAATATAATCTAGATAGAGCCGTAAGAAAAATACCACGTGTAACACAAACCACAACCAAAAAAAAAATCAAAAACCAAAAGCACAACACCAGACAATACGACTCTGGCAAAGTCACTAAAACGGGAAGTAACCAAGAAATAAGGAAAGGAAACCTACCCTGGGACACGTGTACTAAGGAGGGGAGTACAATCCTTGTTTGAAGCATATAGAGAAAAGAAAGTTATTTTTGCCAGTCGCAGACAAAATCTCTGAATACGAACTATTAGTACCGATAGTAAGTAGGAAGTACACTCTATAAAGCTTCTTTGGGATAAAGTAACTTGAAAAAATATGATAAACGAAACAAAGAATTAGCCCTTGAAAACTTCAGAATTCAAAATAAATTAAAAATAAAAATAAAATAAAAGTTAACAAAATATAATAAGAAAACACAATAACAAAAAAAATCATAACACGGGGTGGACAAGGAAACCAAACGCCTAACATTTTATAACTAACACAAAAGGGTGTCGCCTCAAGTACCAAACCAGCTATACGTGCTGGGGAGGGACGAAGGGTGTCAACACCTAATCAAACAATATTTTGTTTAAATGGTGGCCTAACGTTAGTTCTGCGCCAGATGTTTAAATTATAAATCCCGTGAAGAAAATTTTTTAATAGCTTTCAAGGTTGCCAAGAGTATGCGTATACCAACAATAAGGACCATGATTCCAAACAAAACAATAGCCAAATGATTCCACTTTGTAAAATGGTATTTACGGATTTCCGTTCGTTTCAAGACTGTTGACCTTGATGTGTAAAATAAGTTCGGTGATATCGATATATCAGAGCTGGTTAAGACGTCCAATTGCAATTCTGTATAGGATAAAACATGTTCGGTGACTATATTTATCAATATACCCGAGCCAGTGAAGACGTCTCTTTTTTTTTCTTTTTGGGGGCACCAGACAGATGCCCCCTCTCCCTATTGAAAAAACTAAAAAAAGGTTTTATGTGTATGTGTGTTCCCCCGATATGTAGTTTGGTATGTTTTTTATGAATTTCCATTTAATTTAAACTAACCTTAATTTTTTCCCATCGGGATTATATAATAATAGGAAGATATTTTTATCCTTAGTGTTTCTCTATGACATTCCACCCGAACTCAAAGGTCCATCATGGGTGTCTGTCTCAGTTTCTCAAAGTTAACCCTGGCTAGGGGTTTCCTACATCCTGTGTATGCTATTTGTGTTGTGCTATATGTGTGTTGCTATATGTATTCATACTGTATATTTTGTAAGGATAGCCATTCTTGTCAAATTTTTCCAGTTTTTCTAACCATATAAATACCTCTAAACGGTATTTATCTTAGTATATATGTTTTAGTTTCATTTAATTAATATGTTTTAATAATTTTGAATTTGGTACAAATCATGGTGTCTTAATTTTAAATTATATTGGTTGATACCAATCTATTGTTTTACTGTTTGCTATATTATGTTCCATGTTTTGTAATTTCCTTATTTATATACTAGATCACTTTGATCGAAATGGGATTCGTACAGTTTCTTTATTATTGTTTGCACTTCACCCCTCTCGATACTATTTTGTGATCTTTATTTATTTATAATTAAATCCTTATTTTATTCCAAAAGATTATTTTATATTTCCCTTTAAACGGGCTTTCTGTGTAGATTTTCGCAAATCTCCACAGAGTAAAAATCATTTCTCACCAGTGATTTTGTATGATAGCATTCTTATTTTCAAGAAAAAGAAAAAACGAGAAAAGGAAACAGATCTTAACTATAGAGCCTATCTAATCCGTGAGTTGTTTTGTAATGTGTATGTCTCTAGGTGAGCTTTATTCCAAACTCTTTCACGGGCCTGTCCACTTCGCGTAGCGCCATGTGATATAGCCCCGTGCTCTCATTGCTCGTACTTTTCTCCTCCTGAGTTCCCTGAACCCTCCTTATCTAAAATTTTCCCCATAGTTTTTAATTGGACCGCATGCTATCATATACTTAATAATAAAGGCTGATATTTCTTCTAAAATTGTCTTTGTAAATTTTCCATCTAGATATAAGAGTTGTATGTTGTCATATAATTGTTTTTTTAAAATATTAGTGACAATTTTGTTTCTATCAATTTGAGTTATAAGACATTCCGTTATAATATGTTTTTTTGTAAAAGAGAAATTTTTGCATAGTGGACATTTTGGCGACACTGCGATCATACGCCGTCGCACTGCTATTTCCCCAGTCAACCATGCATCATGCATGTATTTGAACAAGGTACTTTTGATTTTAATGGATCTGAGTTTGACCCAATTTCCCCATGCCCTATCCCAGTTAATATTCATGTGTTTTTGTTCTACCTTATTTTTGTCCTTATTTATTGTGTTTTGTGCTAGCCATCTGTATGTGCATTTTGTATCAGTGTCCCAAAATTCCTTTACATCTCTGTATTTGAATAGTAAATCTTTTATTGATCTTAATTTCCTTGGCACTTCTAATAATTTTATTAAGTTATTATTCCTATATATGTCGTTTCTCTGCTTCATAGAGAAACCAAAATAATATATGTAGAGCCCATGCCAAGGTATTTTTGGCTCCACTTTAATCTCCTTAAATCGATTTAAAATGTTGGTGCATTTAATTAGGGTGGGGTGGGGGAGACCTAGACCTCCCCTCACCCCCTCCCTATATAGTGTATCTTTGGTTGTGTAATGTATTTTAAAAGCCCATAAGTAGTTAATAATCTCGTTATCTATATTTTTTAGTGTTGCATTTTTTATGTCTACTGTTTTTAATTTGTAATTTAAGTGCAAATACATATAGTTTTTTGCATCTTGTGCTCGTTCCATTAAGCATATTGGCAATGGTGCCCAGATTGTCAAATTTTTCTTAATACTTTCTTTTATTTCTTTTAAATTGTCTTCCAGTTCATCTTTTCCAAAATTTACGCCTAATGTTTTTATATTATCTTTAATAAGAAGAGAAGGCAGACCATGTTTCTTACCTCTCCAGTCTCCTATTAATAAGATTTCAGTTTTATCAGGATTTATCTTAGATCCTGAAACTTTTCCAAATTTGTCAAATTCCTTTATTAGTTCATTATAGGATTTTCCATCTTGAATAAAGTTTGTGCAATCATCAGCATGTTGTAACATCTTAACTTCTTCTTTAATGTTTGGAACTTTGATTCCTACAATATTTGGGTTATTCCTTACTTTGGTACTTAAGATTTCTATTGCTATTACATATAATAGCATAGATAGTGGGCAGCCTTGCCTCACTGATCTTTGAATTTCAAATTTTTCCGTTTTTGCTCCATTTACCTGTACAATCGAGTTTATATCATTATACAGAATTTTGGTCCAATTTTGGAAATTTTCTCCAAATCCAAATTTTTCTAGTGTCTTATATATATAGTTTTGCTCAAGTCGATCAAAGGCTTTTTCTTGGTCAATTAGTACCATAGCACTAGTAGTACCATTTATATTTATATGATCAATTATAGTTTTAATGTTTAAGATGTTATTTTGTATATTTCTTCCTTATGGCCCACTTGTTTGATTTATATTTATAATTGGGTCAAGACACTTTTTGACCCTTTCCGTTAAAATTTTACTCAAAATTTTATAGTCAACATTAAGGAGTGAGATGGGTCTCCAGTTTTTTTATTTCATCCCTATTTCCCTTTCCCTTATATATTATTGTTATCATACCCTCCCTCATTGTGTTAGTCATTTTGCTATTTCTAAGTGCAATATTATTGTATAACCATTCTAAAATTGGCGACAACTCTCTGCAGAATTTTTTATAGAATTCCGCGGAAAGTCCATCTCTCCCTGGTGATTTATTTTTACCTAATTTTCCTATTGTCTCTACTATTTCGTCTTGTGATATAAATTCCTCACATTTGTCTCTATGTTCTGAGGTAATTTTCTCACAATTTGTCTCTCGTAAGTATGTTTCTATATCTTCGTCTGCTATTCTCTGTGAAGTATATAGGTCCTTATAGTAGTTCCGTATGTAATTTAATATTTGAGTTTTGTCTTCTAGTATTTCCCTTCCCGTATTTAATCTTTCTAATGTTTTTTCTCCCCCCCCCCCCCCTTCTTAATACTTCCCTTTTATATAATCCCCTTGCATTTTCATATAGGTCTGTAAATATACCTGCTTTTATTTCCCTCCCTTTATAGTAATCTTTCTTTAATTTTTCTAATCTTAATACTAGTGTAGTTTTTGTGTTCTGTGTTGTTGTTGTTGTTATTAAATTTTCTATAGCTTCTATTTCTAATTTAAAATTCCTAACCCTTAATTTTGAATGTTTTATTGCTATTTTCTTAAATTTAACTTTTAATTTATCCCATTCTTCTATAATGTCTTTATTCCCTTAATTTTTAAAATCTTCTATTTCCCTTTTTATTTCTTCTATAAATTCTTCGGTATTTAATATTTTGGCATTTAATTTCCATGATCCGCGACCCCATTTAGTTCTTTTAGATATCCCTACTTCTAAATAAATTAATTTATGGTCCGAAACTTGATAATCTGATATCCCTGATTTTATATATTTATTTGTTCCAAAACATGTGCCCCAAAATGTATCTAATCTACTTGATGTATTCCCTCGTGTATAAGTGTATTCCACCCTTAGTAAATTTAATCGTCTATATATGTCAACCAAATCTAATGATTCCATTAAAAGTTTCATTACCTTCATAATCCCTAAGTCGCAAGGTGTTATATTTGTGTTTCTGTCTATGTCGTCCTCAACCCAATTAAAATCCCCACCTATTATCAAATTGTTTCCTATATAGTTGTCTAAGTACTCCTTAAGTTGTATTGCAAAAGCTCGTTTCATATCATAAGATGCTGGCATATATATGTTTAAAAAATGACAATTCTCTATTTTTAAATGAATTAGTCTACCCCTAAAAAACGCACCCTCCTCTATTCTTTCCCATTTACTTCCTACTTTATTTTTGATCATAATTGCAACCCCTCCCCCTTTATCCCTCCCTATATAGTCATTTTGAATTATAATGCAATCCAGCTTTCTTTCAAGTTGTTCTTTTAATTCGTCTGTTAGTCCGTTATGTGTCTCTTGAATAAACAGTAAATCAAAATCCCCCATTTGTATTAACTTATTAACCTTTTCTTGGTTTAATCCATTAACATTTAAGGACAGTACACGGAAGTTTTGTTCTTCCATTTCTGGTTTGTCTCCAGGTGGCCGCTCATTTTAGTGGTTATAAATTTATTGACTATTGTTTAAATTTAAGCGCTTGTATCTTCCCCCTTTTGAGGGGAGCCTGGGTCATTGTTCTCAAATTGGGTATCACTTATAGGTATTTCAAAATCACTGGTGATATTTGAAAAGAACAAAGTGTTAATGTATGTATCTATTTCGGTGTCATTGCCAATTGTCGTATTAAGTTATCCATGTTGCAGTTTTTTTCATTTCCATTTGTAGAATATAACTCAGTTTGTGCTTGACTCATTTCTGATTCTTTTTCTTGGGGGATTTTTTCCATCTCCCCAGGGGAGGGAAGTGGTTTTTCAACCTCCCCCGAAGACGGAAGCACCTCCTCAGAAGAGGAAGACAGGCTCTCCGCCTTCCTCTTCTTGTTTGGTTTTTTGTTCTGAGTTTTTTTGGGCGTTGGGGTTCCTTTTGGTATTGGTTCTATCCCCTGAGGAAAAGAACTCTCAACTGCTTCAGCTATTAACACCTCAAAAGGATTCGTGTGCGAAAACGTTGGAATACTCACCCCCGCCCTAGGTTCCTTCCTCATTCCCACCTGAACCCACCCTTCATTGGGGTTATTGTTAACTTGGGGCTCCGACTGTAGTACATCTGAATAAGAGGGTCCTTGTTTTTGCGTCACCCCTTTACAATCCCAAGGCCCGTGCCCTAGTTGTCCACACTTACTGCACTTGCGGTCTCTCTCGCAATCTCTGTACCATGATCGGATTCTAAAGCCCAATACATAGAAAAAAGGGGGTATCTTGGATTCTTGCCCCTTTTCAACCCTAATCATTCTCACGGCTGAAGTAATACCATTAAATCCCCATGAGTCCGCTAGTTTATTTCCCTTACTGGCGACATGAAACCTTTCGTACATTTTCCTTTCTATCTCGACTGTATCGATATAAAAAGGAAGCCCATGAAAATGAATTTCAGTCATTTTTGGCCCTAGCTCTCTTTCAATAGGCGGGGCCTCATCCACATGCATTGTGATGCCTTTCACCATAAAAGATTCAACATCTAAAATTGCTGTTTCTTTGTCTTTGGGATAGAGCATATATCTCTTCGGTCCAGCATTCTGGAGCGCCGCTATTTTCCTCATATCTACGGACATGGCCTTAAGGGCCGCTAGAATCTCCACTTGTTTGGGAGTTGCATCATCACCTGATATCAAGAGCTGGCAACCCTTAGGGTGATGTGCAATTAGCACATTGTCAACTACGGTACAATCATAATACAAATTTAGTCTAGACCTGCTTCCCCTAGGGAATCCAGAACCCTCTCCCGCATGTTCAGCCATTGTGATAATTGGAGTATAAAATGTATCAATGTATAATGAAAAAGTGATTCAACTTAAAGTATAAAGTAAAAAAGTGCAGTGAAACTAATTAAACAATTGTGATATAAGCAAAAATAGAAACCTACCCCAGCTGGAATCAGCTAAGAGCCACGTTGCAATGTGTCACGGAAATTTATATAATCCTGCCTATGGTTAACTCTAAATTCTGAACTTTTAATTCTGTATAGGGTAAAACAAAGTGGGTCAATGAAAATATTGATCTGCCACTGGAGACGTAAATATTGTAAATTTGTATAAAAATTGATCAATGAAACTTCACAGCACGTTAGCGGATTTGTAACATATTTAGATGTGAATAAAACACAGAAAATAATTCTGCCTGGCATAGGTTTTTAAACAAACTGAATCAGCTTGACTTACGACTCTAATCAAACAATATTTTGTTTTAAATAGTGGCCTAACGTTAGTTCTGTGCCAGACGCTTTAATTTTTAAACCCAATTTAACATGGTTCCCCTCTCCGCGTTTGCCTCTAAAGTTACACTTTCTACTACAGCCGTGAATAGTTCATACTTTATAGTTCTTTCAATGTTGACAAAGAGTTTTCACAAAACAAGAATTCATGGCAATGATGCTAATAGTAAACACTCCATGACGATAATAATTGTTTTAGGTTCAAACACCATTTTTCAGCGCATGATAGGCGGCCAGTGTAATTCTTGTAGAAAGAACTCGATAAATCCCGTGTTTGCACCAACGATTCACTGCAAGCTACTGCACTGCACGACTTCTCACATGCAACCCAGAGACTAAAACCAACGCTGACAGAAGTGAAATGGTAGTATTCGGTACAGGGGAGCGCTTTTGACCACTCACTGCTGCTAATGATAATTTCATATTGCTGCTGTTGATGAAGATCAATGATGATACTTTTTTTCATAAAAATAATTATATGAACTTGTTCATTTTTTTCTTCATAAAAATAATTATTAGTCCTTGGCACTTGATTCCACTGTGTAGGATAGGGTTCCTAAAAATACACTGAAAAGCCGAAATACACATGTATTTACATGTTCTCTCTGTATATCGGTTTCCACACACATTATTTTGTTTTTGTTTGAATAATAATAATAATAATAATAATAATAATAATAATAAGCAAAATAAAATAAGATTAATGTGATTTTGATACGAATAATTTCCTATTTATAGCACAATTATTGTTATGACGTCACTTGGTCGTACTTGATTCGACAGACCTGATACATGGCGAGTCGTAGTAATATATACACAGAGTGAAAGGGAAAATTATCGAAGTATCAACAGTATTTCCCGACATTATATTATATATTTAGTATAACTTTTAATGATATAGTTTTTAAAAAGTAAATAACATTTAATTTAACTTTTGTTTAAAAGGTTTCCAAATATTTGGCATATCTCTCTCTCTCTCTCTCTCTCTCTCTCTCTCTCTCTCTCTCTCTCTCTCTCTCTCTATATATATATATATATATATATATATATATATATATATATGTACTAGTTATGATGATATGATAGTTCATTGTATGGGTGTTAAAAAAGTCTATTTTTGGAAATATGTGAACGTTGATTAGTCATACATGTTTGAATAGTAATGAAAAGCAAAATAATTTCAATTTATATCAATTATTTATTTCTTACTTGATTTGACATATATGATAAACGGCGAATTGAAATACATACACAAAGTGAAAGTGAAATGTAACAAAGTACCAAAAGTGTATACGATAGTATATATGCAAGAATGAGATTAATCCTGTGATCGTAACAAGCCACGATATGTGATGATAGACAAAGACAACTCAGGTAAACAATTAATCCAATGGTATTCAGGATTATGCTCCTCTTGAAAAGAGAACTACAAGTCATGTGCACAAGACAAGGTAAAATAAACCTAACCTAAAACAATGAAATATACGATATTATGACGACATCTCTGGTTCATGTTTAGCATTTTTAGCTGTAATTGTCACAGTTCATACACTAATTTTTCGTGTCCTTTGTCCAGGTTTCGGTCAATTAGTCCTTAGTTCAAGAACAGTTGTCTGACTGTCCGTGAAAATGATGCATTTTGTGTCGATGTGGCGTCTGAAGCGTTTGAACTAGTGTTTGTTGTTGCTCTATCATTTCTATCCAGTCTGTTTTTCTCAACTCAAATAGTTTATGACTGTCGGCAAGCCGGAATTCTCCAGTGCATACTAGAGCACTCCTCAGATTTCTGAAGTGTCGGGTTACTAATGCATTTGTTAGTTGCACAAATTCCGTCTGCGTTTTCGTCTTCCATTCAACTATCTGTTTTAGAACGTGGTTCGTGGACTCACAATTATGCGGTCTATTTGATAGCTTCTTAATGAATTAATGACTTTTAGTTTCGTATTTGTTATTATTTTTTTTTACGAAAGTACTTCCCATGTTTAAAAAAATAATCATGGTGTGAGTACCGTTGTCAGAAAGCAAATAGTAGGATTCAGGGGATGCATCAGCAGATGTATCCCATACACCACAATCGTCTGAAAAAGAACTTTTGCCATTATTCTACCTTTTCTCGAGGTTGTTCGCATTATTCACAGTGAAATATACATTTTCTTACAAACCACATGGAATGCATTCTACTCTTGAATCTGATTTTAACAAAAATTCGACTGATTTTCCCATGTTAAGAAAATGACACTGGTCTAATATGCCTTTTGCTGGATGTTTGTGTGTGTCATTTCCGTCTTTTATCTCGTTGTGTGTTAGCACAGGAGTCTGACGTTTTATCAATAAAGTACGGCGAAATGTCTGACAAAATGAAATACCCTTAACAATAATATATATATATATATATATATATATATATATATATATATATGGGATAAAAAAACAACACAAACGCCGATAAACTTGTGCGACTAGTTTCGCATTTATGCTTCTTCAGGCACAAACTTTATTTCAAAAAAGCATATGGTCATTGTAAATGTCGATGACTCATTAGATGGCTCAGTAGATGTTTCTTCTGTTAATTCTGACACGACGACAAAACACGTTAGTAACGAGTCACAGATATAATCAACCCTTAATAATATATATATATAAACACAAGGAGTGCAAGCGTGACCACAACCCTTCGCTCGATTCAACATTTTCTCACGAGTCTTTTATCGCTTCAGAATCGCAAGAAGACTGAAACACTACCTATATGAATTCAAAAGACAGTTACTTACCAATGACCATGTCCTGAATCCAACCGGCGAATTAACCTTTTTTTTTCCACAAGTACGGTCACATTACCCGATGTAGGCTGTTTTGCTGACGGAAGTAGCCCATTCTCTACCAGTTTCTACCCTGCAGTAAATATCCGTTGGTGCCTAATAATTGTACCGAACACGGCGCAGAATCTGTGTTTTTAAAGTTACCGGATCCAGCAACAGTCGTAAATATTTGAAGTGTGATGACGTCATCAACCGTTATATCTACTACAACATTTCTTGCTACATATTTCTGTTCTGTAAATTTAAATAAAATTATAAAATGATACAATCTGAAATAAAAAGCAAGATGAAACTTGAGAAATTACTTTCATCATGTTATTCAGCATATTTACTGCAGGGTAGAAACTGGTAGAGAATGGGCTACTTGCGTTGGTAAGTAACTGTCTTTTGAATTCATATATGTAGTGTTTCAGTCTTCTTGCGATTCTGAAGCGATAAAAGACTCGTGAGAAAATGTCGAATCGAGCGAAGGGTTGTGGTCACGCTTGCACTCCTTGTGTTTATATATATATATTATTAAGGGTATTTCATTTTGTCAGACATTTCTCCGTACTTTATTGATAAAACGTCAGACTCCTGTGGTGTTAGCTACTTCGTTGATTATATCTGTGACTCGTTACTAACGTGTTTTGTCGTCGTGTCAGAATTAACAGAAGAAACATCTACTGAGCCATCTAATGAGTCATCGACATTTACAATGACCATATGCTCGTTGTTTTCATATACCAAAGGCACAAAGTGATTGATTATAAACTCGTTAGTTCTTTCTGGGACATACATTTGAGTCCACATTATGCCTACTGCGGTAGATGCGGATTGGTTCACTGCCCTTCCAACAACCTTACGATTAAAAGGTTCTGACTCGGCTTGTAACTGTGGTGGATAATAAGAACGAATGGGTTTGGAGATGCCGGCACGTAGTTCATAAAAGTACACCATTTCAGAGTAGGAACCAGCAACAATAGCGTACTTCACAAGCTTTAAATAGTTGCTAACAACGATGCGATTACCACAGCACAAATCTACATAACTGTTGGACTTTTCATCATAGTACATAGGATTCGAAATCACTTATACTGTATTTCGTAGTCGCAGTAGTTCGTGAAGGTTTTCTGAACCAGTCAGTGCTCTAGAAACTGCATCTATATAAAAAGTTACAATCACCACAAACTGACATTGGTACATGTTCCCGTAAAATTGCTGGATTAAACATTTTTAAAATTTCCACATAAATTGCATATTTCGCTCCATAGGTGGAAATGTGCTCTGATTCTGAAGTCAAAATCACGTAGGTGATGAGCTTACTTTCTGACTTTGCAGCATTGGTCAGGGCATTCTTTTCCCTCAAATGAAAAGCTGTCAGTAGCTTGGAAATATATTTTTACAGAGTCATTTAAATATTTTAATTGAAATTCTTGTTTGCTTTACCTTATAACTTACGTATGCATAGCCACATCAGCTATCGAAATCGTGGCCGTTTCATTAATGTGCTCGACATTGTTATCCTAGTTTGAATACAAAATGTGATCACGGGAAAGACAATAAAGGATGTGCAGTTAATTAAAAATGAATAAAAGAACGTGTGCAGGACACATTGAGAAAGGTATATTAATGGATTAAGTATGACGAGAGGGCAAGATTGGCCAGATAAAGGTTACGAACATTTAGTTTAAATCATTTATTTTATGATACTTTGTCAATTGCAATTACAAACGGGGATTTAGTAGAAAGCATGAGCATATTAGAGTCCCCAGTCCCCAAATGGTAAGAGCAAATATAAACAAAGAATATTAACTGTAAAATGCGATTTGAATCAATATATTCAATATTTGATTTGTTCTCTCGAAGTTTTGCGCAGGCAATAATAAAACATTGTGATTTAATTTTCTCGACTGAAGTACGCTTGAAAATAAGTAAGTCATTCAATTCAAATGAATATAACATTAATAATGTACTGAATGGACAGACTATATATATGGATATATAGAGAGATACAGGAAAGGTATGTAACTGTCACAAGCACGTACATTCGATTCAGTGAGAAAAACGGCACGAATAAAATATTTATTTGAAGAATAATAACTACAAAAAATATGTCATTCATCAAGGTATCTGTTTATCTATCAAAATAGAGAACATAAATTTGTATTGCTACTGTAAGGCTTGTCAAGCATCATATACATCCCAATTGAAAGAACACGTCGTGCAAAGAAACGCGAAGTAATCGCGAGACCATGAACTCAAGTCTTTTGCACTCATGGGAATACAATCACTGTGGACCCATTGTCAACAGTTTGTGCATTGCAAAGTGTCATTTTTACATGCACTGGAACAAATAATACATGGATATTGATCCATCCTTGTTGCGTATTTTTGTGTATGTGATAATATCAGTATTGCATAACGCTTGTATATCAAAACGTAATTCTCAGTTATGAAAGGTGTGCATAATCAAAGTAGGGCGTGATTTCTGTAAGTGAGCAATTAACGAATAATGACAACGTTAAGCAAAAGGGTGCGTTTTCTTTAATGTGCGCGACATTTGGCTTTAACTTGAGTAAACAATGGGTTCAAAGGGATGACAATAAAATGTGTGCAGTCAATTCGAAAATGAATTAAGCGACTTAAAAGATGAATTAAGCCGACTTTCACTGTCCGTTCCAAATTAAGCGACTTACACAAAAAAGATTGTTTTCTTTGAATAAGAAATGAGATCGAACGGAGAACAATAAATGTATTTGCATTGCAGTCAAGTAAAACATTAATTAAGCGACTAGAAACAATATGAATTAGCCGACTTACACCGTCCGTTCTGGAGATTACATTCGTTCCGGAACGATCAGTCGTTATCAAAATATCACTGTTCCAGAACGGTCAAACTATTCAATAAAGTACGACCAATTGTCGCGTGCAATGACTAAAATAGCAAAACCTACTATTACCTGCACACATTAAATCATATGGTTGTATATAATTTGTTTTCCGTTATATTTCTCATATTTTGAACTTGATATTTTCTCAGAGTATTGTAGCATGCGGCGTTTGTGTTATACAGCAGGAAACGCGCTACCGTAGATCTTGTGACGCATATCGCGCGCTGCCTTGTAACATCATCAGCATTGTGCTCTAGCACTGCAAGAAAAGAATCCCTTACCTTTCCCTCAAACGTTTTTGCAACAAATCTTCACATTTTCCACTTAAATTGCACTAAAGTACAGACTGTAGCAAACGGAACCTAAACTTAATGTAATAAATGTTCCAAAAGGCACAGATTTATCCATGTTTTAAGTTTCCGCCAGCGTTCTTAGCAATGTCAGTATCATAATACAAGTAAGAAAGCCCACTGAGAGGAATATTCAGCAGACGATAAAACAAAGAAGGAATGAATGGAGGCGTTTGCCAACAGGGATTTTCATTGAAATGCAGGGAGTAGTACACTATAGGGATACGAAGAAATGTTGCATATGACAATACAATATTACATCAATGATTTATTATTATTATTATTATTATTATTATTATTATTATTATTATTATTATTATTATTATTGCAATTAGTTTATATCCAGCCATCTGCTTGCGTGGCCAGCGTTATATGATATGGTTAAACACGTTTTCTAAGAACGAAAGAAAATATAATTTATCAGGACTAAATAATTAAATTAAATTCTTTATATTTTCGAAAGAAAACATTCACGAGTTTCAGGATATTAAATATTACCTTATTTATTTATTACAATATGATGTTGGTATAAATCGATTTTCAATATGATTGAAATGATAGTCATTAATGCTTAGTTTTAACGATGCTGAGTTCGTTATTAGATGTTACATATCTTTTCACGCACGTATCAAGCTAAAGTTTTTGAAAATGTGAGGGACAATGGCAGTTTCCACACAGAACTTGTTAACGCACTGTTGTTGGTATCTTCAGTTTACTGAAAAACTGTACAGAACTACAATAGCGTGCTTATGGGTTCTATATGATGTCTGCTATAAAACCTTTTTTTCTGTAATAATAATATCAAGTAGATGATAATGATGACTCTTGTAATTGTTAGATAGTTATTATAATAGACTATAAATTTATATGCATTAATTATATGCATATCCATTAATATAGGTGTAAATGTCAGTAATTGTTGTGAAAATATATGTTATATTAAGGTCTGTATCAACTTCCACATCTGACCGTCACCCCTGGTACAGCGGTGTTGTTGTTAAAAATATAAATCCATTGTAATGATAAGACGACGTATGTAAGTTATTTATTACGAGGGATATTAAGTAGTTGTCACCCAGAATTAGTAACTACCACATAATTTCTTATCGTTAACTGTGTACCGTATTATTTTTCTTAATAAGCAGAAATGTCCTGCTGAAGATAAAGTTGAAATCTTTACAAAAATACTGTACAAACAAGAATAATATGCTTACTGGTAAAAACAAAATACATTTAACATGGCCTGTGTGATTTACTAAAATAATAATAATAAAGACGACGATAACGATAACACATCTACTACGATTGCAACTGTCAGATGTTTTAAGTGGACTTTACTTAAATTCAGATATATAATTCAATGAATAATAAAACGTGTTTTTACGACGATTGTAACTCAGATGTTTTAAGTTGACTTTTCTCAAGGTCAGATATATAATTAAATGAATAATAAAACGTTTTCGTCGACAATAATAGCTGACCGATGTTTAGGTGGACTTTACATAAGGTCAGATATATAATTAAATGATTAATAAAGCGTTTTTTTAAGGTTTATATTTTCGTGTCTACAGAAATGATAATAGTTATATATGTCTATGTAAATGTGTATCCCTTATTTAAGCGTTTTTTGTGTGTCTGTAAATATGATAATAATCAAAGATGTCGATGTAAACTTGTCTATTGTCAGAAATTAAATTTATCGTAACGATAAGACGACGTATATAAGTTATTTATTATGTTAATATAGGTCTCCATATTGGTATTTTTGTGTAGATGTGTATTAATGTGTATATCACTTTATTTCCAGCCAACGAGGTGCCCTGGTATCGCGGTATCGTGGTTTTTAGTAACAAGATATTCGTCATAGACAGGAGAGACAGGAAAGTCTGGATTCACGGACTCCAAGATGGACGATTACTGTACGAGTCAGACAGACTGGAGTCACCACCAAGAGCCGTCTGTCTTATCAACGACTCGGAAATCGCAGTGATTCTGGAAAACGGTCTGATAAAAATTATGTCCACACACAACACACCTGTTATACGATGGACTAGGGATTTACGTGTACGGGCAGGACTAGATAGGTATGATGGTGTTGTGTCATTCAATGGGGATCTTGTTGTGTGTGGTTTCAAGGAAAAGACGTTGTGTTGGTGTATTGTGTCCAATAATGATGGACGTGTTGTTGGCACCATTCATCAGATTTGCAAAGTGAAGTCCAACTGGTCGTTAAGTTTCATTACGGCAAAACATAACATTATTTACATTTCGTGTGATGTTCAATCCCCTGATACTGGAGTATATGCCTACGACGTCCAGAATCCCAGTAAATATAAATATATCTACAAACATAAAGATTTGAAGGAAACCAGAGGCATCGCTATAGACCAACAGGGAAGTCTGTTTGTGTGTAACTTTGGTAACCCTTATTCCTGTATTCACCACCTTACGTCTGAATGTCAACTAGTGTCCATTGTCACACAGGGAGTACCAGATATTCCAAGGGCCATATTCTGTGATGAAGGACTTCTGTATGTAACAAGCTGGAACAGTAATCAAATCACTAGATACAGGACACAGTACCCAGGTAATCCATATTTCTTTTTTATTACCATAATTTATTTCATTTGATTTACAATAGTTATTATTTTATTGACATAGTTGAATTTATTTTAGTGACATTAATTATTACGTGACATCACAAATAAAATTACAAACTTATTTACTGAAAATT
This sequence comes from Unio delphinus, assembly GCA_029339505.1. Taxonomy (NCBI): domain Eukaryota; kingdom Metazoa; phylum Mollusca; class Bivalvia; order Unionida; family Unionidae; genus Unio; species Unio delphinus. Next base: position 373,188 of record JAQISU010001241.1, on the reverse strand, counting down.
TTAAACATTTTAATTTAAATTTAGAAAAAAAAGATGTCAGTTTCGTTATGCACTGTTGCCTTTATTAATGTTAAGTTGAAATAAAATTATATTTGTTGTTATTAAATTTAATATTAATATTGCTTTACCTATGTATTTCCATTTCCTTACTGTTAAGTGAGGTACGTTCTATTTATCAACCAAAATTTACAGACATAAATAAAAAATAGTTATGGACGACTACGACCCTGTTGAGAAGCCATTACCAGTCTAGGGCAGTACACAAAACTATTTCCTACCAGGTGTCGCTTTTCATCGTGGCGCGTGCCTCTCAATCCGGTTTAGAGCGGTTGGCATCTGGAAATGTTTACTGGTTGTGTATCGCGCATTTATTGTCACAGGTCTATTTTGCAAGAAATATTTATATTAGCAGCAGAGAGGGTGAATCCTACAACGTTTTCAGACAAAATTTTGATTGAATCATTAAAACGAGCCTTCCTACGATCTTATTTTAACCAAAAAAAGGCGAACCCTACAACGTTTTCAGACAAAAAATTGATTGAAATCTCCCTACGAAATCATTTTAACTAAAAAAATGAAAACGATTTTTTAATTAATTTTGGTCGCAACTTGTTGTCATCCACCCTCTCTGCTGCTATGGGTTAATAATTCTTTTACGATTTTAACCGAATATTTGATCAAGTCCGATACGATATCGTGTCCGAGGATCATGTAGATTTATTGTTGCGAATCCGTGTGGTTTTGACTGAGCATGACTAAAGAAATCTCGAAATTGATTGAAGTCCATATCAGAACACCATGTCTGCCAAATATTTCTAAGAGTATGAGTATCAACTCCGTTGAATACAGACAATAAATTGCAGTTATCTCTGATGACTTTTGGAACCTGAGTGTAGCGTTGAGTGACATATATCACGTCAGTGTTTTTGTGACGCCCACGGGAAAATATTCTAGCAGGATTCTTTTGTTTATCCAACATTATATCGTCGTATACGACTAAATTGTTAATATCTCCATCAATATCATCAATACTCGGTGCTTCATTGATATCGGTTATAAAATCAATGGCGTTCTCACCCTTAATTTCTGATGCATTCTCGTTAAAATCTTTTAGCACTTCATAACATCGTTGATCATCTACGCTAGGGGCAATTAAATACAACTTATCCCACTTCATCCATCTCATTATTAAATTGAGCAACAATTGCGTTTTACCGGATCCAGATGGCCCGATTATAATCATCCGGATAGAGTTTGGTAGCGCTGCATGATGCTTAATTGGTTCTCTTGTTTTAGTCGCTGAAAAATCAATTATATCCATATTTCTATACATAAATTATGGATCTATATTGTGTGAAGTGTAAAACGCGTACTGGCACAGATGATGTGACGACGATTACAACAAAAAATAACCGATCAGCGCTTTCTGGTAAATGCATGCAATGTGGTACAAAGAAATTTAGATTTGTGTCTATGAGATCTGATTTAAAAAAAAACGAGGAGGTGATATCGCAGCCAAATTGGCAAAGCTCCCTGGAACCCCATGGGCAAAGTACCCCGGAGAAAAGCACCTCCCAGGATATAGCTACTGTGGACCGGGAACCAGACTTGATATCAGACTCAATAATCAAAATCAACCCAACCCCGGTGAAGAACCAATAAACGCCATTGATAAGGCCTGTCACCTTCATGATGTTGCTTATAAAAGCAGCAATCTGCAACACAGGCATCTAGCAGATGTGAAATTAATTCATGCGTTAAATGCTATTCCTGATAAATCCTTTAAAGAAAAATTGTCTTCATTTTTGATAAAATCGGCTATGAAAAGTAAATTGATGTTAGGTGCTGGTAATTAATAATATGGAATCAATTTATTATTCTCCGAGGGGATACTGGAGGGGTAACGCTGCAATCAATAAACTCGCTAGCGCTGCAAAAGTGAAAAAAACCACTGCGGCTAATTGGTTATCCAAACAGGCACTATGGCAAATTTATCTACCACCGCCTAAACAAATTCAATTCTCGCATTTTGATGTGACCGCTCCTAATGAAGTTCATCAGGCTGATATATTATTTCTGCCACATGATCGTGGTTACAAATACGCGCTAACCGTAGTTGATATTGCAAGTCGATACAAAGAAGCAGAACCGTTAAAAACAAAATCAGCCACTGAAGTCGCTTCTGCATTTGAAAGGATTTATCGACGAGGTCCTCTGCACTGGCCAAATCTGTTACAAGTTGATCCTGGCAAGGAATTTCAGGGTGCAGTGTTATCTACAATGAAACATCATAATGTCACCATACGACGAGGGCATACTGCGCTACATCGCGATCAGGCCATTGTCGAACGATTTAATCGGACGATTGCTGAGCGGTTATTTGGATATCAATACGCAAAAGAATTCATTCAAGAAAAGCGATCCAGTGAATGGGTTAAAAGATTACCATCTGTGATTACTGCACTGAATAACGAGATTACTAGAACAATCAACATGAAACCTATCAACGCGATTAAAAAGAAGTCAATACCCGTACAACCACAAAAAGATTTCCCTAGAAACGCTAGCGTTTCCCAACCAATTCTTGGTAGTAGTGTCATTGTGAGGTACTTATACGAACCAGGAGAGCTTGAAGGGGGTAGAAAAAGGGCTACTGATCCTATTTGGAGCGTCACTACGCATAAGATATCTAGTATAACACGATCAACTGGTAGACCAGCAATCTATAAACTGGATTCAACTGCTCCTCAGCGGGGTTTTACTCGATAACAACTACAAGTGATTCCCGAGGATACTCAATTGCCACCGCATGGTCTTAACTAGCACCGTTGCGTCTATTGCACTCAAGACAAGTCAACATCACATTGTTTCTGACATGACCGAGACTGTTATTTTTTCTGTCTACGGTAAATTGGCGAGGATCCTTATCCGAATACTGCCAACGCATTATACAATTGCAACTCGCGCAGTGATTATTCTGTTGTTTCTTCAAAGTGATTATTAATTTAGCATCAATATCAAATTCTCGTTGTTTTTTTTTGTCCTGTTGTTTGTAACCGGAGAGTTTTTTATTAATGATGCTAACATCAATATCACTTATTGTTGTGTCATTATCATCGAAAACAACTCTTCGAAGTTGATTTATGTTTCGTACTCTGGATACTGCGAGATAGACTAAATTTGACCATTCGATGTGATTATCTACCATCCAAACAATTGTATCCGATATAGTCAATCCCTGTGAAGAGTGTATTGTTGCTGCGTATCCTAGCGTCCACGGGGATTTATTAGCACGCAATGCATCTTCAACGACATTGATATCAACCAGCACAATATCATTTAATACGAGAATTTGTTTTTCATTCTGTCCTGGAATATCAACTTCAATATTCTGTTTTCGTGTATCCGATGGCCTATAACAAAGGGGTACTGGAAGCGTTGCAAATTTTTCTTTATGCAATTCAAATAACTTCATCTGAAGTGTATCCCTGACTATTTTTCTACTTGCAATGATCAAATCGTTTGGTCTCCACGCTTCCCAGAAAACATTTATTGGGGTTTCTGAAATCACTTCACGCGCTATTTCGCATTGGATTCTATCCGGTTGTAATCTAATTAGCGCTTTGAACTCGCGTAATCGTTCATCAAGTGATCTATAATCAGTGGTGATTTCTTCATAGTAGTCTACAAAACCCTTTAGCCATTCATGTGGAGATGCACCGACAAATGGTGGTGGTTGGCCTTGATCCCCGCACATGACGACTTTTGTGTTTTTGGTTAACAACCACTCAAGAAATGTTTTTAATACATCTAATGACACTGTGCATATTTCATCCCAGATTATGATTTCAGGAATGAATTTATCACCCATTCGATCAGGAGTCCATTTGTCACCCTTCCATCGCAAGAAGCTGTGATAAGTGCAAGCATTTACCCCTCGTTGTATCATCTCTCTGGCGAGTCTGTGAGTCGGTGTTAGCACAATCATGTTAGTAGAAATACAAGTATTTCCACCACGACGAAATAATTCAATTGCACGAGTTGTCTTTCCTGACCCACCACAACCGTTTAAATAAACTGTCTTGTATCTACATACTGGATCAGATACCGGTGGTGCATTAGAAAATTCTGATTGAATTTCAATACGGTTACAACAAAGATATTTATCATCCATGGCAACGTCTGCGGATTCACAATACTCATGTAGCATCTCTTTTTTAAATCGCCAACGCTCCCAATTTTCTTCGGGATCTGTGAATTTAGCTACAGCTGATTTGTACTTATTGTGTATATACATCGAATCAGTGGCTACTCTAACCGCGGTATTAGGAAATCTATTTATCATCGAAAATAGATTAATGCAAGCATAGGCTAACATTGAACTTCTCAAATGTGTGTACTGGGAATTATATCCATCACAGTAGGTAACAACCGTACCTAATTTCTCACCATTGGATAGAAAAGCATCCTTACGGGATACAAGTTTTCCCTGTTTCATTAAATCCGCTACAATAAAATCGTATTCAGCGACATCTATGATCAACCGCGAAGAATATTTTGCGTTATCGTATCGTCCACCCTGGGTAAATTTACCGATTATTCTTCTTCCGAGATCTTTTGCTTGTTCTTTTTTAATTTCAAATAACTTCTTAGACCAATTTATGATTTCTTCTTCACTGAAATCTGGAAACTGTTTTCGTAGTTCGTTGATTATTCTATCTAGATTGGGTTGTGGTAGCCAAACTTCTTTCTGAGCTCGATAGCATATAATAGCCTCGGAAACAATCAACGACGCTAGCATACCACAATCAATCATATATCTCAATAGCACTATTGGCATCCAGGCCTTTTCAGATAGGTGTCTACCGAGCCAAACATAACTACACGGATGTAACCCTGTAGCTAATTCAAATGATATCACACGAGCGAATCCGGTTAAATCAAAATCAGGCAATGGTCCATTAATCGCAACACGAGTCATTTCATGCGTGGGGTGTCCAAATCGTTTGAAGTACTCAGCGCATTCCCCATACCCGAGAAAACTTCCGGGATAACACGCGGCTATATCAATTGAAATCATACCATCACGTGAGTATTTCGTATTCCACAGTCCTCTATGACCAAATTCGACGCAACTCAATTTAACATCCTCGAGAAAATCACTTCGTGTTGGACGCCATGAGTTTTTTTCTCTTGCGAAGTGAGCTACCACTGATGGAATAGTAAAACTATCCGTGAGTAGTTTTTCATGGGAATTCTCCGGTGAAAAATCACTAGCGATTTTTCTCATTCTGTTATCTAATTCTTCAATGCGATATAATTCACCATTTGGTTTTACAAATTGATCGAATTCTTCATCACTTCTAAGTAACCACACTGACACAGGATCATCCTTACACAACGCATGAATAGCATCAAATAATTTCTCTTCATAGAAAACATCCCCGACGAACTCCTTAGGGATATATTTCACGGTTCGTTCTCGTGGAAATATTGTTACCGCAGGTGTCCACGCGTGTTTGTTATGATCAATAATCTGTATTGGTGCTCCATTTTTGTTATATTTCGGTTCGTATAAAACCTCTCCGGTTATCGTCATAACGGTTATTGGGAATCGTAATGATGTTTCTAATTTAGCTATATCAGAAATCTTTGCACCATGCTGTTTCACTGTCAGTTCCCACTCGGTTATTTTCCTACGTCGCAGATCAGTTAGTTTATTTCCTCGGGATGCATTTGTGAAGTGTTCTATTATTCGTTCTGCTACACAATTAAGCCCTGACGAATATTTCATAGGAGCTAGTTTTGCGATATCGGGTTTATCATTTAACGGATATATCCCATAAACCATTGCTGTTACGGGATAAGATCTTTCGTAGTATGGTTTATCAATGCCGGTTAGAATCCCTGGTTTGGAATCTCTACTCACAATGACAGCTTTTTTATTCTTGAGGATTGGTTCAAATTTATCCTTAATAATCCATTTGCCATCGACTTCGATAATGAATTTGATTCGGAAAAAATGCCGTTTTTCCCCAACACGTGAAATTATCACTGCTGCTTTTTCATCAGTCATGGTAGCATCAACAACACCATCAATTCGAAATGTTGACCAACAATAAGATGCTCCATCACGCTTGAATTCATTAAAACAGTCTCTGATTTTACTAATTATGGCTTTATCAAGAATTGTATTCTTTGGTGTATTAGAAGCTATATCGAGATTGAATTGAGCATCTTTCCAGGGGTAATCTCTCTTGGACGTTTTTTTGGGTTTATCGAGATTAAATCTAGGATTGATTTTCAATAATCTCTTAAACTCTTTCATGTTTCCGTCTATTGGACGTTTTTTGGGTTTATCGAGATTAAATCTAGGATTGATTTTGTTACGTCTTTTTGGTTTATCAAGATTAAATTTAGGATTGATTTTTAATAATCTCTTAAACTCTTTCATGTTTCCGTCTCTTGGACGTTTGTTACGTCTTTTTGGTTTATCGAGATTAAATTTAGGATTGATTTTCAATAATCTCTTAAACTCTTTCATGTTTCCGTCTATTGGACGTTTTTTGGGTTTATCGAGATTAAATCTAGGATTGATTTTTAATAATCTCTTAAACTCTTTCATGTTTCCGTCTATTGGACGTTTGTTACGTTTTTTGGGTTTATCGAGATTAAATCTAGGATTGATTTTTAATAATCTCTTAAACTCCTTATCAGCATTTTTCGAAGGCGTTCTCCCTAATTCCTTCATGCTATAATTAAAACAAGCATTTAAATGAAAGATTTTTATATATGAATCACTGCAAGTGGCTTATGATTGGATCAGTAATCACGTGTAACAAATCATGCAGAAATGAGTTCTGTGGGTATCATATGCAAAGCTTTCGTCGTGGAAGCCTTGGTCCGTTACCATGCATACGATGTGGAGTTGGGGTTAGGGGAAAATCTCAGTTGTGTTTGAATTGCGGTGGTAAGCGATACAGGGAGTTGAAGCGATATTATGATAAAAGAATAAAAAATGGACAATCAATCAGAAATTTTAACCCTGACGCTGACAAAGTCAGTATTCTTGACGCTGACAAAGTCAGTATTCTTGACGCTGACAAAGTCAGTATCAAGGATAAAATCATAAGAACTCCTCAAGACTACATCGAAAGATTTATCATTAAACCAAACGATGAATTAGACAAACAATAGTATTATGTATACGAATGAACCAAGAATTCAGACAACACCCTGTGATCACAAATTATGAAGCATCCAGTGATGGTGTTGTAAGAAACCGCAAACTGAAGAAACCAGTTGGTTCTGTGAATAATCAAGGGTACTTGATGTTTACTGTTAGGGAGGGAAAAGAAACGAAAACTTATCTCAATCATCGTTTCGCATTTGAGTGTTTTTATGGATTGATCGAGGATGATTTTGTTATTGATCATATCGATTCTAATCCAAAGAACAATTCTTTATCAAATCTGCAGGCTATCACACAAAGTGAGAATACCAAACGAGGGGGGACTGGGAAATACTCGAAAAAAGCGAGACCTGTGAAATCTTTGAATACGATAACTAACGAAGAAAAAATATTTCAATCAATAACCAGCGCCGGTAGGCACTTCGATATTTGTGGACCCTCAGTACGAAGAGTTGCAGAGGGGATTTATCGATCTGCGATTTCAAAGGGGACTGGACAGAAAATTCGATTTAGTTACGTCTAATGCGTCATATTTTTCATTTAGAAATATATCATTATTATAGAATAATGAATTCTGAAAACATGAATAGCATTTTATCCGAGATTTCAAAATTGAAAGGTTGGGATATTGAACTATCAGATGGGTTAAATCCTGATCAAATCATGTCTGATTTTCAGGATATAGAATACGGAGTTAACAACAATAAATACATGCTACCAAAGAAGTATGCGCTCATCAAAAGAATTCAGAATTCTATTAAGGACTCTCTCGCATTTTCCAGTGACGTAAGTGTGTTCGCTCCGTTGTATACCATCGTAGAACGAATACGAAAAGAATTGGGGTACGAATACGAATTGAAAAAGGAGGTTAATTCTAAAGTTAGAAACCTACGGGCGTTAATTCAAGAAAATGAACAATTTTGATTGACCAACCATTTATCATTATTTGATTGACCAACCATTTATCATTATTTGATTGTGACCGTCCCTCATAGAGATTTTAATTTTTTTTTAGCACTTTTTGATCAAAACTGTTGAAATCAGTGAATAAAAAGTTGATGGCTGGTTCGGATTGATCAAATGGAAAAGTGAGGGAAGTGTGATATTATTTATTTTTATAAGGATTTCCACACTTCCCTCATCATTGAACGAAGCTGTCTCACGACGAAATAACACTTCCATGACCATCCGATGGTGTTAGGTTGGATTGAAAAATTGTTTTGCAATTGAAAAATTGTTTCTGATTTCAAATAATGGTCAATGAAGCATTAACAACCCGATTGGCTCGTGAACGACTGGATGCAATCAGGAGATTTGTACCAATTTGTGACTCTGTACGGAATAAACTACAACAACGACAGAGTCTTCAGACTGATTTTGCTATGGGATCCGAAGAATTGTTTAAACCAGTAACCACAGCAACGAAAGGGATAGAGCGTGCTATACTGGGAGATGTTCCCGAGACGGGAAAATCTGTTATTGGTGAACTCGAAAAAATAGCAGCGAAAACTGAACAAACAGAACAAATAGAACAAATAGAATCAAAAAGAACAGTTGATGATTTACGCGTGAGATTTACCGAGACCGGGTTAGCAGCAATTGATGAGACTAAACTAGCAGATATTCCTGCGCTTGTTGTTACGACTTATGAAAACAGAAAAAAAATGTTGAAACCAGAACATCATAAATATGTTAGAAATATAACTCACTGGGCTGATATATTCTATAAGATCAAAACTGAAAAAAGTCAAATTAGGACAGATAGTCCATCATACAATGGATATATCAATGCGGTGGATAACGTGTATAAACGATTTGAAGAACAAAAACAAAAACAAAAACCACCAAAATTGCAAAGGCGGCGACAGCAACCTGCAAAGAAACTACTCTACTCTCCTAAAAAACAACAACTACCACCTGATGATGATGATCCTCTTGATTATTTACAATCCATGGATGAAGAAGAAAAAATGGATGAAGCAACTGGTTATAGCGGAAGTGGATTGCAAGATTCCAGTGAGAATCCAAGGATTTCATGTCCTGGTAGTGTTATCAATGATATATCACGATTAGAAGTTCTTGTAGGAGGTTTCCGAGCTGGAAATAACTCACCGGAAATTATTAATGAAGCAGCTGATATCTGTAGACGATTATTTCAGGGTGGTATCATGGATATCAAAACATATCGAGATTTCATTGACGAGTTAGTGGAAAGTGGGTATCACAGTGATTAATCACCGAGACTGAATAAAAACGCTAGCGTTTCCAATTGAAAAATGGTTTCTGATTTCAAATAATGATCATACACTACAATCATGATAAACCAACCCCCGTCTACGTAGTTAATTCACGGTTTCCAGTTTATAGAGCATACTACGGAGATGGTTTAGGCAATACCATTGCAGGGTTATTTGCGAGAATGGCTCCAAAAGTGATGCCGTTGGCTAAACAACTAGGAATGAAAGCAATTGAAGTTATTCGTGATAAGGGTATTGGTGCTGTTGGAGATCTTGCTGGAAAAGCGTTTTCAACTGCGAAGAATAAAATAACATCATTAGTGAGACGAGAAAAATCCAAAGGATTTTCAAAGAAACCGTTACCATCTACAGCGGAAATGCCTGCAAGTGTTAGTAGAATTATAAATAACGCAGTAGACGAAAAATTAGCGTCGATGGCTTTAACTCCCGACCAAAGCAATATTGCAAATATGATAGCAGGAAGCGGCTTTAAAAAACTACGTCGATGAAAATCGTTTATGATTTCACGATTTAGACTCTGATAAATAGAATAAAATGTTCAAAAAATCACATGATCCGGCGTTTGATATAGACGCCCCAGTTGGCAAGGATGATTCTGTACGCGATTATCAATATTACGCTTATCATGCGATAGACGCAAATAGTCGATCGCGAATTGAACTTCAAGTCCATGATACCAGTAAATATTTTTTGCCCTGTGAAGCGTTTATTGAAGTAGAAGGAGAACTTGTAACAGCTGGTGGAGCATCATATCCAGGTGATACTCAAGTCGGTTTTGTCAATAATGGTATTATGGCGTTATTTGAGAGTGCAAGATACCTCATTGATGGAAAGGAAATCGAGTCGATAGATCGCGATGTTGATGTGGCTACAACAATAATCGGGTTAGCGAGATATTCCGATGATTATACAAGATCAGCAGGACCTTCTATGATGTTTGCAAAAGATGTTACAAATACCGCTGGAGGAAAACAATTCGTTGTAAGACGACCAAAGAATAATGCTGGCACCGCTAATATTGATGCCGAAGATATGATTATAAACAACGACGTTAATTTCAATCTAGGAGCTGCAACACGAAACTCAATGTTGGGAGTAGGGCGTAAATCATTTTCATGTGCGATTCCACTGCATCATATTTTTGGATTCTGTAGAAACGTCAGAAAAGTTATCTACGGGGCGAAGCATACAGTATCGCTTGTACGAAAGAGTGATGATAATGACGCAATCTGGAGGATTCCAGCAGATGCTGCAAATCCCAATGCTGATGCCGGTAAAGTCAATTTAACAAAAATATCATTGTGGATGCCAGTGTTGACTCCAGCAATCACCGCAGAAGAACGATTACTATCATTTATGGACCAAGGAGGAAAGTCGTTGTTGAGTTGGCTAACCGTGAGTACAGATGTGAAGCAATCAAATCTGAACGGGTTATTCACGTGGAATCTAGCATCAAAACAAGGTGTTGCTGCGCCACGTCATATATTTATTGCGTTACAGGATAACACACGAGTTGGCAATCAACTCTCCAGCCATATGATATTTGATCAGTTAGGTGTGAAGGACGTCTCACTGAGAATAAACGGCCAACAGGAACCATCCGAGGATATACAACTTAATTACAGAGAAAATCATATTGCACGCGTGTATCATCGTCTGTTGTCATTTATGGCACGTGATCAAAATGTCGATACTGGTTTGCAAATATCACAATATGATTTTAAAAATCTGTATCCGATCTATTACTTCTCACTAGAACATCTCGATTTAACAAGACAGTCAGTTGTTGATATACACTTTAGAGCTAATGTGAATCGTCCTGTTGGTGCTGCTGATTATAGAGCGGTTGCTGTCATTCTCAGTGATAAATCAATGCTACTCGAAGGTGTTGGTGGAAGAATGAGAGTGGTAGATGCCCCAGTAGAAAATCTTTGAACGATTTTTCTCGATTTTTCATTGAATTAGAATCAATCAATTATATATAATGTCATATAGTGTTATTAGTGTTACGTTAACTCCTGGTCAAATCAAAAAATTGCAATCAGAATCGGCTAAAAAATGTGGAACCACAATCACGTTGAAACCCAACCAAATGACTGGTGGTGCAAATAAATTATCGCTGACAACTCGTCAGGTGAAACATTTCAATGATGCACTTGCAGCCAAAAAAGGTGTTCAGATTACTCTCTCTGCGGCTGCTATCAAAAATATGATTAAAACAGGCGGTATATTTCCGTTGTTAGCTGCGATTCCAGCATTGATTGCAGCAGCAGCCCCAGCGGTGGCTAAAGCGGCGGCTGCGTTAGGAGCCGTTGGTACTGCAGCAGGAATGGCACTAAAGAAAGCAACTGGGAAAGGATATAAAAAAAAGGGACGATCCGTTCACGGATTGGGTCTAAGACTACCAGGAACCCCGTATTCGTGGTACAGCGGAAAGGGTCTAAGACTACCAGGAACGATTTATTAATTCAGGAATCGAAGATTCCCATGTCCAATTTTGATTTAATGGATGCGGCTAAAAAACTAGTGATTAAAAATTTCAGAGGTGTTTTTATGAAAGATCAATTACCACATCAACCAAACAAAACTGAAACAGGTATTATTAATCTCGATAACAGCACCGGACCTGGTACTCACTGGGTTGCATACGCTATTGATCCACGTGGGATTGTTTATTTCGATTCATATGGATTAGCCCCACCAAAAGAGTTTATGCGGTATATAAAAACCCTTCCAATGAAGACTTGGTATTCTACGCTACCAACACAACAAATGAATGACCCACCAATATGTGGCAGCGAAGTATTAAATGTCCTTGACGCTATTTCTAACTCCTTGAGTAACCCAAGCGGAAAACCACCACATGTTGTCGTGAATGAATACACTAGCAATCGCTTTTTAGAGAGAGAAAGAGTTTTACAATAACATGATTGATATTTGGGGGAGATCTTTGAAACCCAAACCCGATTGTACTGCACCACCTGATTCTGTCAAGGATATAAAAAAAATAATTGAAGATGAAATCGCTGAGACGTTAAATTTAACAAGTGTTGATCCTAATGAAATAGTTGTATTTCAAGACAAACAGGGTAAATTGAAATCCAGTGATGTGTCATTGAATGACATTTTGATACGGCAGCGCGACGCCGCTGAAAACTCTATTGCGCTGTATTCCAACGACGGACGACTTAAACCAGGCGCACTTGTGTCTACGATCACAGACGCGATTGCCACCCACAACAAGATGATTATCACCAACAACCGCATGATTACCGACAACGACAACAGGATTACCACCCAAGACAACAGGATTACCACCCAAGACAACAAGATTACCACCCACGGCAATGAGCTGGATGATCATATACGAGGTTATAATTCTTTTCGCAAAAATGTTATACATAAATTCTTTGGAACCCCGCTTGTGGTTGGCATGACTCTCACTGAAATTAAAGACTTGTTGAATTCATTCTTCGCTAACAAGGAAGCTGGAAGGATGATGACTGCTTCAGAATTCAAGGCAAATTATCTCGAGATTTCTAAACTAATAGAAGATCAAAAACCCACTAACGACATTGTTGGTAGATTCTTTGGAAACCCGCTTGTGGCAGGAATGACTCTCGCTGAAGTTAAAAAAGCTATTGATGAACAAAAACGCATCAGCGATAATAAGTTCTTTGAGGGCTCTGGAAACATTATCACGACGACATATTCTCAACTCAGCCGGCATTATGGCACGCAAGAAGTTTTGAAAATAGACCTCTTTTTGTTTTCATTTTTTAGTAACCGCGATGGAACGATGATGAAATATATCGACATAAAAAAAACCTATCTCGACATTTATGACGATATTGCTAAACTAAAAGAAACCTCTGAAAGGGTAAAGCATGGGACCTTTGATTGGATAAAAGACTCTAATGCTAAATTGAAGGTCAATATCGGGGAGTGGCCCCATGGTATCTACAGGATGACGTTAATCTCTGACAAGCAATTTGATATCATCGTAAGCGGTAAAACCTATTTTGGTGGCACCGCAACAGTAATTATCCGGGGTGAAGAAGAATTTGAGATTGTCGCGGTTGATAGTACGATTAGATCAAAAATATCCTGGTGCTTAGAATTCATATGCGAAGTAAATAACTAAATTGAAAGGATTTCACAATTGAAAACGCTAGTATTTTTAAAATAACAATGATTTCATCAACTCAATGTCGCTATGATCAGGTCAGAGAATTTCAGAATAGACTCAAAACCCTCACTGAGGAGTATCAAATAAAAATAAAAAAATACCGACGAAGAATCACCGCAATTGATGTTATTATGTACTCGGTGTCAAGCGTTCTCGCTGGCGCCGGAATAATACTTGCATCGGTTACAATGATTGCCCCGGTCGTAGTTCCAATTTGCATTTCTGCGGTGGCTACAATCGGGGGTATATCAACCGGGATAGCAAAAAAGATATCATCATGCAGCCAGAGTAAACTGCAGAATTACTTACTTCAATTTCATATTGCATCAACCACATATTCGCAGTTATCCCTGATGATATCATCGTAACTCGATAATACGATTATATCAGATAGTGAATTCTCAGCGATGGTCAGTATTTTTGATTCCGCGATATCGAAATTAGAGCGACAACATGAGTATAATAACAATGACAACACCGATGGAATCAGAAAACACGAACCCAAAAAACAAAATGATCTCAATAATATCAACATTACCAGATTGTGAGTTCTCAGTGATGGTCAGTATTTATGATTCCTCGATACCAAAATTAGAAATAAATCATGAGTATAATAACAATGACGACACCGCAGGAATTACTTCAACAAATAGTGGAGAACACGAACCCAGTACAAACAAGCATGATATCAATAACATCAACGAATCCAGAATTCAGTGTGAATTTCCCCTCTCCGGTTCCAGTGAAGGAAATAGCGCTAGCAAAACTACGAATGTATCACAGTTGGCCTAATATCAGATCAAAATCATTTGGTGGTCAACAACCGAATAATTCACTGGTGTTTGCAAATAAGAATAAACCCGACGGAACACCAGACTGGAACGTCGTTTCGATACCAACAGGGTCATACCAAATCGAACAAATCAATAATGAATTCGCGCGTAGAATAAAATCGATTACTGGAAAAGAATCAAAAATCGCTATAACAGTTCATGAACCAACGCTATCATCCGCAATTGAAATAAGCACAGAAGAATACGTCGTAGATATCTATCAAAGCTCTATTAGAACCGTACTAGGATGGCCTGAAAAACCACCGGAAAAATCCACCACCGACTTAACCACGGATGTACAATCATATCATGAAATCAATCCCAGTTATCGAGATAATTTATCTGATATAAGAAAAGGAAGAATCGCCGATAGATTTATATTCACCAACAAAGACACATTGCAATGGGATTTTATCATTAAAAGAACAACCGACTCATCTGTTACTATTTCATTTACGCTAACTGACGTCCGTGGTTATTTTAATGAGATTAAACAATTATATGACACACAACTAGAACAACTACGGAAAACAAGATCGCAAAAACACGTTGAAATAATAAATCAGCTTATATCGGACATGAAATATATCTATGAACTAATTATTCAAACAATAATTAATGACAACAGCGACAATAAACAACGATTCCTAACCGATTACAATATCACAGAAGACAATCTGCGTAATTTCAAGTTTCCGAAATACAACGCTGATGAATTAGCAAAAATTGTTAAAACCGATATCAAAGCACTACAAAAATCAGACTCAACTGTCCTCCTCAAACATAATAATGATCCAGATGGTGGTGGTAGGCATATTGCTCCGTTCAACGTGAATATTTCAACGGTGATTGCACTTAATTTAGTGTGTGATGTTATCGAAGGAAGCTATCAAATTAATCTCGAACGATCAAATCAAGCTCAGCAAGGATATATTCTTTATTCATTTGCACCAACAGCTCCTCCAGGATTCCTAATTATTGAAAACCCAATTAATCCTGTCTATATGCGATGCCATAATAATTCATTAACCAGAATTAATTTCAAACTCACCGACCAGTCAAATAATCTGATTGATTTACAAGAAGAGGTGTTAGCGATTAGTCTGTTTGTGAAATCATAAATGATTTTCATCCTAAAGACTCGATCAAATTATTTATTATTTTTGTTAACCCAGAACTGAAAACTTTAGCAGCAGAGAGGGTGGATGACAACAAGTTGCGACCAAAATTAATTAAAAAATCGTTTTCATTTTTTTAGTTAAAATGATTTCGTAGGGAGATTTCAATCAATTTTTTGTCTGAAAACGTTGTAGGGTTCGCCTTTTTTTGGTTAAAATAAGATCGTAGGAAGGCTCGTTTTAATGATTCAATCAAAATTTTGTCTGAAAACGTTGTAGGATTCACCCTCTCTGCTGCTATATTTAACAATCGAAATAAACCGAACATTCTCAGAGAATTTCTCTATTTAAAGGTTTGTGTGTTATAGTTTAAGAAAAGTACACAAATAAATTAAAAGGGAACAACATACATGCAAAAATACGAACAAAATATTTTTAGCGGCCTTGAGATTTTATTATATGATTATCTATTTCAACTAGTGGATATAGACTATTAATTTTATTTACTTTTATAAACTACAACAATATTATCCGTGTTATGAGAGTCAGAATTTCTCTCAATAGCGCACATATTTAGTCCGTGAAATATACTCGTAAATTCTCTAGAAATAATTGTGTTAGAACGTACCATTTATTAAACATCATTTAGAATTGATTCAAAATTTGCTGTACCGGCCTATCCCATAATGCATCCATTTTACGTTGATAGTAAATCTAGTTTTATGTGTATCAAAATAATAGTAATCTTTCTTTTATCTCTAATTTAATAAGGAAAAATTTCTGCAAAAACAGAATGTGTGAAGTAATTATTTGTTGGCTTAAAAAATAGCAACAAAAAAGATGATATTTTCTGCTGATGGTGGCAAAAATGAGTGTACACTAGAGTTTTAATGCAAATAAGATTATTTCATTGTTAACTAAAACTATTACTTAAAACATTACAAATTTATGTTATTATTGTCCTTAATCCCTCTAAAATGTGTCTCTATAGTTACCATTTGCTGATTGTTTTAACATTAGTGTACATATATATTGCATGCACAACATTGGTTTTCTTTTTAATGTATTTGAATTTAATACCATACGGCTAAAACACGGTATTGGTGCTGAGAGTAGTCTCACTCACTTAAAAAATTGAAATGTTTGATAGAACATTTCAATGAAGCTCATTATATACCCTAGGGTGTCCCCTAGTCAGATCAAGTTAGATTTAGCTTGAACATGCATGCGATTTTGTTTAACCATTATTTCAATTCTATGGTATAACAACAGTTACAGACACTACACTTGGTGTATAACATGGAAGAAAAACAGCATGAAAACTTTAAATCTTTATTTTTTTTCACAGTAACATCAGTAACAGGATATCAACATTTAAAGTAAACAACATAACTGGAAGTGGTAAACAACTTAATAACAAACTCAAAACATCTATGACAAAGGTATCACTTAGAAAAAAGTCTAACCATGAAACTTTTGCATAACAAACATAAAAGACATAGAATAATCTTATTTAGGCATTTATCTAACACCAAGAAGAATATTTAAACAAACAAAATCATTAATACTGGCCAAAAGTATTGCAAACTTCCATAAGAGTCAGAAGTACATTGTCCATAAAATTGGTTACAGACACTACAAAACTATAGCATTTCAATACAGCTGCAGAACCATGCATATCTCCATAAAATTCACTTCAAAAATAATTCAACATGAACACATTGACTAGAATTATTCATTAAATGAATGTTGATTAGTTAATAAAATGATAAAACCACATTGTAACAGGTATATGTCCAATACTTGTGTTAAAATTATGAACTGGTAAATAGCACTTGAAAGTTTAATACTAAATAGTGTTTGTAAGAGTAAAATATTGAAGTATAATGAATGTTCAATAAATCATAGTCACTAAAGTATTGTTCAACCCAAGGTGCTGACTCAAACACAGACCCATATGTGATTAATCTTAAGGTTACAGACACTACACATTAAACCTTGACTTTATATTGTCATTTCAAATAGAAGTGCTTCTGATTTTTTTCCAGATTTGACTTGAGCTTAGACAATTCAGCTGCATTAAACTTGAAATGTCCCCTTTCATTGACTATTTGTGGAGCTTTTACCCTGTACAAGATAGCATCTAGAGCCTCTTGTGAATAATCATCTTTTTCAGGCCAAACATACATGTTGCCAGACTTTCACATGCATTTAAGTCTAACTTCGTTATGAAGAATGTCTATTACTTCTGCTAAGTATACATCTAGAGGTCCCTTCTTTGGCTTAAGTCCTACAGCAACAAATTCTCCAGGGTGGTATTTCTCTATTGGTTTCTCTATGTTGGTTGGTGCTTTTTGTCAACTTTGATCTTCTTTGTCACAATGTTTTGTCTTTCTGTTGACTTCCGTTTCTTATTAGGCTTTTCGCTTGTTGCTGAGTTATGATCTTTCTGGTTACTTCCTTGTTTTCTTTTCTTGTCATTATTTTCTATTGGTGATGGATTCTTGTCTTTAAGTTGTTTTCCTTACATTTGTTAGTGCCTCACTTTTTAGGGCCACGTTACAGCACTTTTGGCATAAGCATGATCTTCTGCTTGTTTCAGACACCTTTTTAACATTCACTGGTTTCAATTTAGAAAATAAAGTTAATCCTATTTTGTGACTAGGGTTCCTTAACTTGTACTCTTTGTAGGCTTCTTCTAATGTCATAGTCATCACATGTTTTTGAAGTATTTCTTTTTGACCACTTTTTCTTACTTTCACAGTTTCACGTTTATTGGGCACTTCCCTACTGATTTCTGGACTTAGAAAAAAATCTTTCACAGATTTCTTTAATGGAGAGTTAAGTGCATCCCTTCTTCTTTTTCTTTGTTTCGTCTCCCACCATGTAGAACTAGGTTTTTGCCCTTTCACTGATACTTTGAAATACTTTTTTAGTCTGTGTCTTTTATATTTCTTCAGTAATGCGTCACAAGTGATGTTGTATGCATGTTTCTTTGCACCCCCTTTCCTTGTTTTCACTTCTGAAATGCTGTCTGACACAGATTGTATAACAGTATCTGTCAATTCAAGTTTTTTTCTGCAATCTGGTGTCATTATCATTTTATTCCTATTTAGAAACTTTGATGTTGATGGAGATTCAATTAATTTACTTATGATGACTGCTTTTCTCTTTGGGGTATTTGGTAATACTTCCTTTACCTTTTTTAATTGTCTGTACAGAGTTGCTTTAGGTAACACTTTATTCATTGGTGAATCTCTGGCTGACCCAGTATTTCCTATTTCACAATCAGTCTGAATACACTCTTGCTGTATACTTTCATTCAGTTTGATACGCATTCTCCATGCTTGGGTTCTTTTCACAGCTTCTTTCTTCTTTCTACTTAATTCAGCAGTTTTCCGACTTCTTAAATCAACACTCTTATTAACCGATAATGCCAGGGCTGCTTTTTCTTTCTTTTTCTGGCGATACCTTTTCATTTCTTCACGTTTTTTCCTTCTTAATTCTTGTTGAACATTTGAATCGGAAAGTGATTGCTGTTTTTTTAGTAGTCTTGCATCTTTTCTTCTTTCTCTATCAACCCTTTTTAGCTCCTCGTGTTTCGTCTTATTTTCCCTCTGTTTTTTTCTCCAGGCTTGTACCTTTAGCCTCGTCTTCTCCCTTCTAGCTTTAATCTTCTGTTCATCTTCTTCTGGCTTATCTTTGCTTCCTAAAAACAAACAACTTCATTCTCATTTTTGTTCCTCTATGTATACGGATGAAATTTAGACTTTACAAAACATACTTGTAATGAGTACGCAATATGCTTTCATACATAAGCAAACTGGAATAACCTGTAGATTCTTAAAGAAAAGTATCTGATTGAAAAAGAAATAGCATAAAACCTGATGATTATTCAATGTTCTAGCAATTACAATGATTGCAAACTTTCCTTAATAATGTAAACAACAGTCGGGTCAATTCACATGTCTAGAAGTGTCTGTAACCATTTGACAATATCAGCAATGTATCCAATACTAAGTCTGAGCTCATTGAATTCTCATAATATTTCTGTTTGAATTTACTAGTCTAATGATATGGAATGCAAAAATACTCAGTTTCAATTGCATATTATAAGAAATCACTGAAAATGTTGCCTGTTATCAGAAATCTAGATGAAAGAAACTATAAATATACCAAAATATTACAAATTGCAGACAGACAATATGTCAAAATTTAGCCTTACACATCAATACTGTAATAGGAAACATAATTTGGCTTCATTTTTTAAAAAAAACAGGGATAAAGTCATAGACAGTATAAAAAGGGAATATTGGTTACAGACACTACAATTTAAGAGTGTGGTTTACCAATTCAATACAAACTTACCAGAGTTGTTCCCAGAGGTTTGCTTTTGTCATCTTCCCATGTCTTAGGGATGTACCATGGTAAAGAACAGAAAAAGTAATTAGGCAGCTTCTTCTAGGATAAGAAATTCAGGTTACATTGTCTTGTAGTAAATTACTCAAACAGACAGTGCTGCAAGAATGATGCAATATTCAATCAAGAGAGTTATTGCATCACTTTTTTGCTCTTGGCTGCAGAGGTAAATAGATGATGCAACATTACATCACATAAGATGGAACTTTCTATTGAGAAAAACAATGTTTTAATGACAAGTAGAACAATACTTTTATCTTTCATTTTTATACCTGTTTGTGTAGTGTCTGTAACTTTTTTTTTATTGAGTTGCTGTTTTTTAATGGTACAATACAGCACCACCAATTTTGGCCAACTTGGACATCACATGGATACACATGAGCCTTTGTAGGATTTATACTTTTCCATAATGAAACAACAAAATTATTGCCATATAAACTTGTAAAGGTTACAGACACTACAGAATTTAGAACTGGAAAGTTTGACAAAGAACAAGCTCTCATTCGAATATCTTGGCTAGCCATGTGATTTAAATGGTTTTACTACTTATTATAATATAAATTCGAGTTCTAGATGTCAATAAAAGTTATAATGAATGTTATTTTGTACAAATTGTTGGCATATAACAACAGATTAGTGTTTGAATTTCAGTGTTGAAACAAAACTTCTACTGACGGTATTTTGCTTATAAAATCCATAATATTTTACCGATTTCTTTAATTCAAGAAGCAATATTTGCAGGATAGAATTCCGCATAAAACCAGACCAGTAAATGCATAATTTCAGTATGATATTTAGAGAATTCTCTATTTTATATTCAAGCTTTTTTCGAGTGAGACTACATAACGCTCAAAAATGGCCATTTTTAGAGCTTGTTTCCATGCATATCTCAACAATGGGTTCCACTAACCTCTCGAAATTTTCAGGAAAGTAAGAGAGGTATATGCCAGGCTTACCAATCTTTAAAATTGGTTCATATCTTGTTTAATTTTTCTATTTCATGCATATAACGTGAAAATTCCTTTATCAGCACCAATACCGTGTTTTAGCCGCTAGCTATACCATTGGAGAGGTGTGTATCAAATATATATCACTCATTGAGATAGTAATCATAAAAAGTGTTTTGTCATATTATCAATAAATTCTTCCAATACAATTAAATATAGTCAATTCAAGGAGTCGTGATATTTGATTAAGCACTTGACTGAGAAATCCAAGGATAATTGGTTAAATACCCACATAGATCATCCTGGGTTGGCTATTTCAGTAAGTACCCAAAAAGGTTAATTCATTTTTATAGCCAATAATGCATTTAACAGTTGTTGATCCCTCCCCGCCCCCCTTTCTTCCCCACTTTCTTTCATCTTAGTTTGTTGCTAGATTATTGTCAGAATTTATTTATTTAAAGTATTCCAAAAACAGGTGGTGTATCTAGAGCATGTATCGCTGTGGCCATTAGTTGGCTATTGTGGTGTTATGATATCAATGAGATGTTTCACTGTGGTCATTAGTTGGCTATTGTGGTGTTATGATATCAGTGGGATGTTTCACTGTGGTCATTAGTTGGCTATTGTGGTGTTATGATATCGATGGGATGTTTCACTGTGGTCATTAGTTGGCTATTGTGGTGTTATGATATCAGTGGGATGTTTCACTGTGGTCATTAGTTGGCTATTGTGGTGTTATGATATCAATGGGATGTTTCACTGTGGTCATTAGTTGGCTATTGTGGTGTTATGATATCAATGGGATGTTTCACTGTAGTATGTTGAGACTGTTTCACTATCACCTTTACCTTTACCCTCATTTGCACTTCAGAGACTCCCAAATTTTTCATTTGACTGTAGTAGGGACTTTTAGATGATTTAACTGTTTTCAAGTTTCCTTCCAAAACAATACAAGCAGAATCTTTACAGTACACTCACCCCATGACCTTAAGGACATTAATCATATTGGGCTTAACAAGTCTAGTGAGAACAGGCAGTTGTGTTTTTTGCAAATTAATTAAATGATTATTTACAGAATTTACAATTAGTTTTAGATTTTGAAAATGATGATGATATTAGAAACAAGATATTAGATTATGTTTCTCTAATTAGCAGGAATATCTCAGATATAGATCTTAAAGAAATATATATTTTATAATTGAACTCTGACAATCTTTGTCCACCTTTACACTTAAACCCCATATATTTAACATTTGTATTTTGAGGAAGAGGTTGAAAGTGAGTGTGAGTCTGATCAGATATATCATAATCATTTATAAGTTCTCAAATCAACTTCTAGACAACTCATTAGTGAGATATCAAATATTTAGTTTAATGTAGGAAACACAGATATATGTACCAGAAACAATGCAAGCCAGTTACAGAAATATGACATCAGTGTCTCCTGTGAAGTCCGCTCTAGGCTGATATATTTCACAGAGGACATCTGGTTAGGGAGAGTTTGAATTTGAATTAAAGAAAATATGTAACCTAGCTGTTTGTTTGTTGTTTCTACCAGCTAATTCCCCAATGTAGTTGCCAACCACTCCATATCAGCTAGAACATGACCCCCAGTTTTGATACCAAATTTTTTTTTTTTTACTCAGTCTGACCCCCAGTTTTGACACCGAGGTTTTATACTGTCTTGAAGCCTTAAAGGATAAACTGACTGTCGTCAAAAGGTGGACAGTGTGGAGGTGTATTAGGAGCATGTTTCACTGGTAATTAGCTGGCCTTTGTGGTGGTATGTCAAGATCATGTTTCACTGGTCATTATTTGGCTGTTGTGGTGGTATGTGAAAATCATGCTTCATTGGTCATTAGTTTTGATATTGTGGTAGGTATCAGGAGCATGTTTAAGTGTGGTCATTAGTTGGCAATTGGTGGTGGTATATCTGGAGCATGCTTCACTGTGGTTCTTATTTGGTCATTGTGGTGGTATGTAAGGAATGTGGTTCACTGTTCATTAGTTCACCACTGTTGTAACCATTGTTATGTGTTATTCATTAAAACATAATACCATTTCCCGATCTTTTAATGTAGGAATTATTTAGAGAAGAAAAATATAGCTTGGGTTTTTAAATATAATATTTAATTTTCATATATTTGATTTAATTAATACGGTGTAAAATGTATCATTAAAATTTGTATGAATCCTGCATTGAATGCCATCATTCTTTTTCAGATGCAGTCATTCCATCAGAGGTCCTAAATATGGATCCAGTATTCATTGTGATGTGCAGAAAGGCTCTTAGAAATGGAAAAGAGAAGGTTTTCAATATTAGGATAATGATCGTTGGTCCATATGATGTTGGGAAAACAACATTGACAAAGCGCCTGTTGGGAAAAGAAGTGAATATATGGGACAGACAGAGCACAGAGGGGATAGATATTCAGACAGAATGCTGCAAAGTTTCCTTGGCAACTGGAGAATGGATAACACAAGAGCAAAGTATGTCATAAATCCAAATCTCAGTATCTATTTCCCTCTCTTGTAGATTTCTGCTTAAACCATTGTGGTAATGATGCTTATTTGCTATATTTGGTGAAAGAAAGTTCAAAGATTATTACACTTGTTTTTTGACTGATCTGAGAATATCCAGATTTACTATATAGTTTGTTTATTACCAAAGAAGCAAAAAGCAATCAATTTCAGTGGCAGACAGAAATATCTCACTTTAATCACATTTTTGAATTTTGCTTTTTAAGGAATATTAAATAGCATGAAAAAATATTCTCAGATTTATATGTAAAATGGCATATTATAGCCATTACTTTGTTTGAATAAAAAGTATTGACTAGTGGTACAAGAATGAAAAATAATCCCACTCCACCCCATCCTCAATTAAATCATTGGCTTCTAAGCAACAAAGTTTGCCAGAACATGCGCCATCTGAATTTATACAGCATACATAATAGTGAGACACCAAAGTTGAAGGTTGGAGAATTTTTACTTTAAGTTCTAATGTATTTGTTAAACCAAAGAGATTCAATTTTTCATCCACTAAATTAGATTTTAAATAAATGCATTTATATTTGTACTTTCTCTAATTTCTTTTGGGATTACTTTTACAAATTAGTGGCCATGAATATGGAAAATGTTTTAGAGAGTTCTTTGATTTTGGAATGTAAAGATAGAAGAAATTAAATTGGGTGTGTTTCATTTTAGCAAAAGGGCATATTATGGATAAGTTTTGCATCTGTTTAGCATTTCTCAAATTTGTTTGTATGCAGGGATAGACAGTGACAAACACCAAGTTCTTTTTTACAATGGGAGCACTAATGTGACCTTTCATATTAAATTTATTGGTGTATTTGTAGATTAGTCTCTCTTAGCTATTCATATTAAACATGTTTCAGAAAAGGTGAATTCATATATTTTGCCATTTGGAAAGATGAAAACATATAACTCAGTGTATGGTCATATTTTATAAAAATTGTATTTATGCATATCTGGACTATTTTAATGTAATTTGGGGTAATGTCTCTAACTCAAACTTTACAAAACTTTTAAGACTCCAAAAGAGGGCACACCTTTTAATTCTAGATCAACTTATAAACAATATCCAGGATGCAATGAATAGTAAATTTTACCAAGGCATGAAATAATATTTTTTAAAAAGGCCAATTTTATGTTCACTGTATCCAGAACAATCAATCTTGTATACCTAAATAAGAGATGTGGATGTTATTCAGGTTTAAGGTCTGTGAGAAGTGAAATGACATAATACCAACACCAGAAAAGGAATTATTTAAAAAGTTTTAAATATACTGGTTTAATGGTATTGAACAACATCCCCACTGACATAAGTAAATATTTATTATAGGTAGTGAGGTAATGCAAATACACCACAGCATTATCAGGGTTATGGTTGTGCAAATGATGTCAATATAACCATAATTACCACAAACCCTTGTAACATTTACATTGCCCAATGTAGGAAAGATAACATTCATAAAATGTGGTGGATGATCTAAGACCAACATTGTATGTTGTGTATGTAAACTGTTCTAAAGATTGCCATTTTGATGTTAGATTGCCAAAATAATTCATTTGTCCATTACTGAAATCTTTTAGCTTTCTTAAAGTATGTAAAGGCATCTTTTATATTGAATATTAATGAGATTAGGAAATCCCTCATGGCCAAGTGGTCCAAAGCTCTCACATTTAAGGATAACTGCCACCTTGGATAATAGGGGCATATGAGATAGCTTGCCAGTAGCTTCCAATGGTTTGGTGGTTCTTTGCAGATTTTCCAAGCTTCTTCCTCTACTTTTTATTCTGGCCAAAATGTATAGTTAGTCATGTGCTAATATGTTATGCCAAGCTCACAACATCATTGAACTTAGTAAATCATGGATATCATTTACAACAGATTCATAATATCAGTGAACCAGTTTTACATCATAAAACAAGCTAATATTTTGCAATTGACATGTTTGTGGCTTTTTGCTTTCTGTATGCACCCTTTGGCTTTTAATCATCCTCTGCTGCATGCTAACCTGCTTTGTAACATAGCTGCATGGTGAGTGGTATCTGTACTTAACCATATAAGCCATTAGCCAGGAAACCTTAATACAGAAGGACCTAGGGGTTTGGGTTAGAGGAAGACAGATGAAGTTAAATACTTTAATTTAACCACATTCAGATAACAACTGCATTAGAAAGGTAAAAAGAGAACATTTTGTATGTCAACCTTACCGTTTCGTTAATATTGTACAAAAATGTTTAACTATCTCTGGACATTTTAACAGGATGACATGAAAAATCATGGTCAATCAAAATTACTAATATAACAGTTGGACAGTATTTACTTTTTATTTCTTACTCAAACAAATAAAATATATTTCTTCTTAGCTAGATGTAGTTGTGTTAGAGCTGCATAACTGTTGAACAATCAGATCGTTATATTTTGTGTGCACTCATGTATTATTAACTGAACACATTTAGATGCATGATGGTTTCAATCATAGCAGAGTGATGGTGGTATATTTATAAAAGTACAGTATGTCTAATACACATGTATTGTGCATTTAATTGATACTTTAATCCGCCCCCCCCCCCCCCCACCGACAAAAGGGTCCATTGAGGCTCCAAGTGGATTTGATGGTAGAAATCAAATCTGCAAAATCATGGACTCGAGCCCATTAACTTAATTTCGTATTAATAACAACGGCACTATATATAGTACTGTTGAGTGGAGTTCTTAAACCTTAATCATTTTCAGGTCATGACTTCAGGGACGTGGTCCAAGGCTGTTACAGTCAAGTTCAGTAACTATGCTACTGAAAAAAATTAATTAGTTTTATAATGCCAAGTATTATGAATCTATGCTCTTAAAATAAGGATAAAAGAGAGTGAAAGACAACAAGCTTTGTAAAATTTAACAAGTATATATATTACCCTAGAACACAAAGTAAATATGAGAAGAAAAAAAAACTTTAAATATTGTCAATTAAATCCTAAAATAATCCAAGAATAACAGACACAAGTCCTAGTAATTTAAAATCCTGAATAAAATTCAGTAAAAGTCCAGATAATCTTGATGTCTTGTGTAAAAATGGCCTCCTCTATTGAATGAAATTGGCAATAGTTAATATTACATCCTGCTTTATTAACTGTAACTTATGTATGATGGTGTTTTCTTATAAATACTATTTTTTGACATTCCAGAAAGAACTCAAAATTTATTGTGATAGTGGTGGTTGTATAGGAAGAGCTGGATAATTTCTAGCCCTTAAATTACTTAAAACAAAATTCTTGTTCAGATTTGGAAGACAAAATATAATTTAATATGTTGATTATATTGTGACAGCCTTCAGGACCATGAGTGTATGTGAATATGAAGATTGTGGATTCATGTCATTTGTTTTAATTGTATTGCTTCCATGTGTGCTTGTGTGTGTGTACCCATAACTATCTGAACAACTCCTCTTGTAAGTTCAACAATTTATTATAAAATTAAACAAATGACATCTGAGAATAAAATATATATTAGCAAATGAAAATATTGCTTACCATAATTTTATTTGACTGTACTGGAATAGTGGTAAATATCAGGATAGCAAGAAACATGTAAGAAAAGCCTTAGAAAAACAACATCATATGAACAATTTAGATTTACTTTAACCATTTGCCATATAAAATTAAAATTGTTTATAATGATAAGAAAAAAATCTTGTTGAATAATTTTATTTAATAAATTACATTTCCTGCAGATTTTATGATATATGCCTTGTTGATGAAGTTTTGTTTAAAAATCATATCATGAAATAGACTATTGTCAAATGAATTTGATCTCCTGTGCCATAAATACCAATAAATTGAATATATCTACATAAAATCTTGATATCTTCCTCAAAATTGTGATCATTCTGTGAGGAAAATATTTGATCATCTCTATTTTATGCCTTAAAAAAACACACAAGTCATACACAATTATATGCAATTTGTATTACCTAAATCTTACCTCACTATGGAGGTCATAATAGAAATGGACAATATTCAATGAAAGAAAACGTAACTTCACAGTAGAACAAATAATAGATATTTTGTAGATAACAAGGGTGGTAAAATATGTTGTTAAAAGCAGATTATAAAATGCGTAGGTAGAATACAAACTAGCTAGGACCCGTAAGTGCACCCTAGCGAGGTCACATCAAAACATTCATACATACCATTAAATCATGCAATAGTGATGCAAGGAAAATCATCTTTTGCAGGTTTAAAACCAAATAAAGTATGACAATTATAGAACATGTACAGATATATTGATAAAACTAGATTGAGTGGCATTCACTGTCAATGAATATCACAGCTGATTATTGATATATATTGTTTAGTACATATCTACCACCCACCCCTCTTTTAACAAACCGATGTAACTGCTGTAAACATGCTAGATCATTGCAAATATTAGTTATAGAAACAAAAAATTAGACAATGAACAGAAAATCTAGTATACAGAGTATCAATATTGATGATTGAAACAGTAATAGTCGTTTGCACTAGTATATGTAACATGAAACTTGATTATAAAATTAGTTGGCAATATTTAACTTAAACAAAGGATTATTTATAAGTTTACAAGCACTACACATTGTACTTAAGTCTCATGCCATGGACCTAGATTGTAATTTTACAAGAACTCCACGCTGAATATTAAACTCTGGCCATCGACCTAGATTGTAATTTTATAAGCACTCCATGCTGAATATTAAACTCTGCTATGTATCCAAATTGTAATTGTACAAGCAATCCATGCTGAATATTAAACTTGTGTCGTGTATGCAAATGATAATTTTAGAAGCACAGCATGCAGAATGTGAAAATTGTGCCATGTACATGGATTGTAATATTATGCACTACATGCTAAACTTTAAACTTGTGCTGTTCATCCAGATTGTAATTTTTACAAGCAGCACATGCAGTAAGTATGTCAGAATGTGATTTTAGTTGCTATGGTTACTGCTACAAATATAATGCTGATTACTTGATAACTTAAGCTCTAGCAATTTCTTACCCATTAAATTGCATATTCAAAGACAGTCCTCCGTGTTCTCACACCAATTAGTATGACCTGGTCCAAACATTGATCCTGAAGTCATATCATAAACTACTTCACATATATGCAGTGTCATCCTGCTAGTAACACATGCAGTTAAGTTAGATATAGGACATGCAAATTTAAATACAAGTGTTTGCAAGCAAATCAAGCTATTTTTTAATGGAGATGCATCCAAGAATGATACAAATTAAGTCTAAACTGTCTCTGTTATGCAGATTGGCATGATTTCAGAAAAAACATGGTCCCATTTAATTTCATGAAAATTAATGTCTACAACTGATAGTGCCTGAAAATATATTTATAGCTTTAGGTTTAATTAGGACAAACAATGAAAGCTATAGCAAGTCACATGTATCGTCAGCCTGCTGAGGAATATGTGTACCCTTTTCCCGACCCAATATTTCTTTCATGAAATCTGACACAATTGTTGGACCTTCATTACAACTGTTTTATGTTTGTATAAATTATTTCAACATAATATAGCCATGCTTAATAAATACTAAACTTCTGAAAATTAAAATATCTGTAAGAGGCCATAATAAAGGGGAGATAACTCAGTGGGCCTTTTCCTATGACCAACATTTGGACTTGCATCACAATTAGTATTTCCAGCTCAGTGCTCATTTGAGAACATGTTTCCTCTCAGTTTGGTTGTGATAGAAGAGTTTTATTTATGCATTTTTGGTAGGGATTTAAAGATAATTGTTTATTTTTGAAAATATGAGCTCAGAGAGTGGTTGTCTGAGTGTGGTTGTCGGCAACAGTTCACATTGTGTAATAAGACTTTGGTGATGATATGGCAGTGAAATCTGTGTTCTGTTTAATTGCTGCTCTGTTTACATTGCTGCCTCTCAAAAATGTGCCGGTGAACATTTCACAAGAACTTCACTGTGAAGTCATCTTTGGAGGTATATTAGATTAACATATGATTTCTATTGATTGCCACTCAGTGGAAAATTCAGTACAGAGAAATATATGTAGAGAACATATAGTAAAATTAATTGTGATGTATGTCCATTTTAAATAGAGCTTTCTAGGACTAAATTCATAAAGGTATAATCTTGCCATGACACCGTTCGTTGGAATAAATTGAATACATATATTTCAAGAGGAGAAACATAAACACTAATTTGTTTATCTAACTGAAATGAATAAATAAATATATGAAACGACCTCTAGAAATTAAATCAAGTTTTGCACACTATCGACCGATAACGCGGTTAATGCGCTAAATATTTAAGGGATAACTTTGCCTACGCACCGGTCATTGCAGCTATGGCTGAAACGACCTGATATGACTCCTGAATTGAGCCTTCGTACAGTAAATGGAGGTTAGTCAGAAATACGAAATATACATGGATATATTCAAAATTGTTGCCAGCTTAAGACCTACTGTGTTTATGAGTATTCCCTCCTCTTAATGTATGAAAATAAAACTTTGAAAATTTTCAAAGCTTTGTAAAAATACTAA
Organism: Unio delphinus; assembly: GCA_029339505.1. Lineage (NCBI taxonomy): Eukaryota > Metazoa > Mollusca > Bivalvia > Unionida > Unionidae > Unio > Unio delphinus. Next base: position 343,155 of record JAQISU010001241.1, on the reverse strand, counting down.
CTTTTACTTCCACAAGCCGCTTATGGCTTAGTACTATAAACATGTATCCGGATATTTGTTCTGTTGGGTTCCAATGCTTTTACGATCAAAAATTCTAAATTTATTGCAAAATATGCCGTAAAAGCAGACCACTGTTCTAGAACCGAAGCAGCCGCATAAAACGGGAAGCCAGAAACGGTTATGCCCCCTGCCAGTTCTATAATTATTGTCAAAATGTTGCAGTGGCAAAAGGCTGGCATTATGTCTTCTGTTTGTTTGTCCATCCATTCATCTGTAGTTATTGTAGTACAATTGGGTCTGTGGGCCCTTGGTTGCCAAAATGTCTAAAGCATTCACCTTTACTGATCACTTCCAACTCTATGTGGGTTTGAGTCTCAGCCACCATATATAGACTATCGTGCACTTAGAAATAGTGTTAAAATTGAAAACAATAATGCTTGTCACTAATTTAAAAGCCACGCATTGTACAGGCAAAACCTGGCTTTGTACACACGTGACCACACAAGTTCTCCATTTGAAATTGTCTTTGGAACAAGTAACATGCACCAATTAGCAATATTTTTGTTATCTGCATTATTACAGTACAGGTATTATTATTATTATTATTATTATTATTATTATTATTATTATTATTATTTATTGAGATTGTTTTATTTCAGCAACATCATTAATTATGCTTTTGTTGTTCACTCCCAAAAATTTGGGCCCTGAGTGGCAGAGTGGTCAAAAGCGCTCTCCGTTACGGATATCAGTCATCTCACCTCTGTCTGAGCGAATTTGAGTCTCAGATTCGGCAAATGTGGGTATATGAGAAAGCTTGCCAGTAGCTTTTCTTGGATTGGTGGTTCTTTCCAGGTTTTTTCCCGGGTTCTTCCTCCACCATTATTACTGACTGCCATGTATAGCCTATCGTGTGCTGCAAAATGACGTTAAACCCCACAACAACAACAGCAACATCACTCCCGAATCAATTTTCCACTCAAGATTACTGGATCAGTGTTAACTTTAATCTCTCTGATGAATTAAATCAAAACTAATTTAGAGTAATAACTAATCTGAGTTTATTTTGAAGATCATAGCAGAAGCTTATTTTTACTACTGATTGGAAGCTTATATAAGACTGTAAAACATACTTGGAAACAATTTCATTTGTGATATTTGAATATAAAACTTGTGTGAAGTCAGCTTGACAACAGCTCAAATTTACTGTTGCAAGCTTAGGTACCATACATTTACCAAGCTTAATTTAGTTTATTTCTATACCGGCCATCTGTTGCATATGCTGTGTGTGTGTGTGTGTGTGTGTGTGTGTGTGTGTGTGTGTGTGTGTGTGATATGGATTATTAAAGTAGCTTTAACACTGTTTAAGTTGTATCAATACGAGGTTTGCAGTGTGGCAGTTTATTGTGATGTCTAGCACTGGGGCATGATGCCACAAACACGTAGCACCATGTCCAACCTAGTAACATTATCCAGACATGAGAACAAACATTCTTAATAATAACCTCTGAGCACCTAGCAAAGCAGCTGCTAGTACCAATTTTTAAAAGTCTTTAGTATGACTTAGCCGGGGATTCAATCATTTACCAATGTCGAAGGCAGATGATCCAACTATGTACTACGTATGCCACCTGAGTGGTATGCTGCTTAGCCATTTGCATTCTTTCTTTTATGTTTTGGTATAGATTGATAGTTATTCACACACACAAACACACACACACACACACACACACACACACACACACACACACGGGTTTCAGGTGTACAATTAGTATGATTTAGTTTTATTGTATTAATTTCTTTAGTGTTTGGGCATTTATATATGTCCCCATCTTTGAAAATTTTGATTGTGGCCTCATCTTGATTCTGTTTTGTTTGTTTTAAGTCAGTTTGAATCATTAAGCTTCATTTTACATTTAATCTGAAATTTGACATTTTATTCTCTGAAAAACAGTTACACAGCAGTCTGAACCATTCTGTGTATACATTAATGATTGAACACCTCACATTCATATAGTCTGTACAGGGTAGCATTCATTTTGTTATTTATTTTAGTGTCTTTCCAAGCTGGATTGTTGATAATTTTCTTCTCCATGACTCAGAATAAAATAATTAAATGGTCTGTTCACCAATCCAGACCAAAATTCCTGTTTAGACTTTATGGGAGTCCTCTGGTTGACTTCTTTGTGGCAGGGCTAAACAGAAGGCTTCTCTTAACACAAAAAGCCCTAGAGTTTTTTTTCTTCTGTTTTTGTGTGAAATGCAAGTAGGAAACAAATTTTGATGACTATTTCTGAATACATCCTAATAATCATCTTCAAAGCAATTTTCCATTAGCCCAAGGCCTAGTTGTGCTAAAAACAATATTTTCATTGGTTATTTTGCTTGCGCATGAGCAGAGGGTGAAAAGTTGGAGGTCTTTTTTCTTTTTGCATATCGGCCCCATCTAGTTTGTATTGAGGAGACTATTGAAAATGTCCACCTTGTCCTATATTTTTGCACAGTTTCACCTGTCTGTGTACACTTCAGTCTGGTATGCCTGATATTTGTGGCCATAAGGTCTAAAATCTTTACACAAGAATTCGATTCCAACCACAGGCAAGTATTGGGTGGAAAAAAATTGGGTGAAGAAAATTCTGTTTTTCTCTCTGTATTTTGTAGTGCAACTAAATTTTCCAGATTATTTGGTATCATTGTAGAGCTAAATCTATCTGTCTTTCTATAAGACAACTCACATTAGTGTATCGTACATGACCACAATGCTACAGATCATGGCAGTAGGCTACTACCTCCTGCCCTGTAAACGTGGCGTTAGGGTTTGATGTGCAAACATATCCATAGCCCTAAACCAGATATCCTGGGAATTTGATATTTGAGCCTTTAGTTGAATCCTCTGTTTGTTTTGACAACTTTGTCAATATTAATAGTCCATATTTTGTTATGGTCACATATTATTTTGATTATGTTCAAATTGAGTGTTGTCAAATAGTCAAAGTTATATGATAGTCACATTAGTTTGATTAATATGTTCTTCATTTTAGATGCAGAGCAAAACTTTAGACTTCAGCAGCTTGTAAAGTTTTTCGATGAGCAAGTTCAGAAGTCAAATGACAAAAAGCAGGTGCCGAAAGAGATGGAAACGCATGTCAACACTGCAAAACAAGATAATGAACATGCCCAACATGATCTATTAGTCAGAGCCAAGCAAGATGTTGATGAACAAGTCCTGTCTACATTATTTCAGCATATTGAATCTCCCATTGCCAATTTGAGCCCTGAAGCATGCAGTGATGTAGCCAAAGAACATCAGAAGAAGGATGCAGTGATGGAAATACTCCAACTGGTCAATGCGAATTCAGACAAACTAGGGAAGAGCATGGAGGAATATGCAAAATTGGGAATGTGGGATTTTGCTGGACAAAATGTTTTCTACACTACCCACCAGACTTTCTTGAGCTATCGTGCAGTATATCTCTTGGTTCTAGATCTCAGCAGGCAAATCACAGAATTAACAGAAGATGAGTGTTTCATTGATACAGCGGGGTTAAAACGGTGTCAGTTTCAGGGTAAGTAAAGTCTGTTTTGGCTGGGACTATTGATACTGAGACAGAAGACAGATAATTATGTACCCACAAGTCACAAAGTAAAAGATGACTCCATGCATAAGATATAAAAGAAAAAGACATTGCCACATGAGACATTTTATTCTGTCACCAGGTGAAACAATATGCAGGAAACAGATCAGTCAAAAGTCGGGTAAGATTTCGAAGCCTTAATGTATTCAGAACGGAATGAGTAAAAAGTCAGGTAAAATTTCAAAAAGCTAATGTAATCAGATAGGAATGAGCCAAATGTCAGGAAAGATTTAAAAGCCTTAATTCAGATACAGACAAGTCAAAAGTCAGGTAAGATATTGAAGCCTTAATGAATTTAAGTATCTAATTAGAATTTCATCAAGTACCTAACTAGAATGTCATCAGATACCTAGTGACATATTGAGGGCAAACATTTCTCTCCACAAAATCTTTCTACCTGAATAAGTTTCATTTTCATGATGCCCTTATCACAGATCCCAGTAGGACGTGACCAGAATACTCCAAAGTACTGCTGAATTTGACAAGATTTCTGACAACCATTGATGGATCAGACCATGGACTCAAAATTATTTTCAGCACATCTTATTTGTCCAGAGTTTCTGCAGCTTTAAACATCCTCTTAAACCCACTTAAAGTTGCCACTTTGCAGCAAAGAATCAACATTCTCCAGAAAAGAGCAACAAAATTGCTTTTCATCCCAGGCTGGTTCTGCTTCCAAAGGCAAATAATATTCTGCATCCTGGCAGTGACCAAAGTGTACTCTATTCATGCATGGTCCTTGGTTCATGGGGGAATCAACTCGATAAAGTCGAATGGTCTCATCATCCCATTGTTTTCCTTTAGATATGTGCCTGATGAGACTGACCATTGTTGGACATATTTGCAACCAGGTGGAATGGAAAACTCTCTACTTTTGTCTCACAAATCCTTTATCTAAAAGGCTTCAGGGCATTAATTGTGATTTCCATTGACTGGAACAGCCTGAGTGAGTATGTTTAACCTCTAACACCTCAGATGATAGGGGATTAAAAGTGTTGGTTCATTCTGATTACTCTAATCTAACTGGTAAAATCTTTATTCAATGACCTCAGCAATCATGCAATATAAATACCCAGAAAAATAGAGATACCCTTTCATCTGCTCAAGCAACCATGATGGAACGTATTTCATCCCAATCCAGATCTGCTGAATCTGTAAATCTGGATTATATGAAATGAACCTTATGGTGCCAATAATTCTCAACTCCTCAAATCCTATTGGTTGGAAACTCACTTTTGCAAGATGGTTGTGCACTTTAAAAGTGTACTATTAGCTAAATGGAAATTCTTCACATGGTACTGTGTCCAAGAACACATTATACCACTTCAGGCATTGATACCTCCAATACCTAGCTTCTTACAATGGGTCTCTGATATGATAAACATCTGGAAAAAATCAGGTACATGATGACATGCCAGATGGATACATGCTGACATTGTCCAAGCCGTGGGATCGAGAACTAAGATCACTTTCTCCAGCTTTTATGACTGAGCAAAACCTGGTCAGAACTGAGCTGTTTAAGACAACCATAATTCTAGCATTGTCATAAATGTATATTATGCAGCTTGATCATTAAATATTCTTGTGTCCATAGAAAATTAATATATATATATATATATATATATATATATATATATATATATATATACATGTATATATATGCTACATTTTTATTTCATTGCGGAAAGGGGAGAACATAATGTTTTTAAGTTTACTAGGATCTTTAAAGGTAATAGATCTGTAATAAACACTTCTGTCATTCTGTGACCTTATGTGTGGCAAGAGTCATCCTGAACAGCATGGGTCAGTTAATAATTATTGTTTTAGCAAGAATTTGATAGCAAATTTAGAATAAAGATAACTAATCGCAATGTACAGTCTAGCAAGGCGAATATGCAACATTATCAAATATGCAACAATGTTAAATATGTTACATAAAAATGGTGCTCCTTTTTCAACACATATTGCATATTTCACAATGACAAATGTAGATATGTTTGCAGTATGTGTATGCTCCCCTTAAATACTGTGCTTGAAAAAGTAAAACTCTCTCAACCTGGAATTTGAAAATTTCTTTTGCTGCATGCAGAGTTGAATGCATAATTCTTCTTGAATCATAGTCTTCCAAAATGAATCACACTTTAACATGTCATGGCTCTCATGGCCTAAGTGGTTAGAACTTCTGCATCAGATGCAGGAGGGTATGGGTTTGAACCCCAGCTGATTCGTACCAAAGACTTAAATAAATCATACGAGCAGAAGTTAGTACTAGGACTAGTTGACCTGGTGTAAGGATACAGTGACAGAGCAGGACATCATGCTACATGTCTGTGGCATGATAGATATCACTATAAACTGCCACAATAAAGACTGAGACATCATAGTGATATGACTGGAAAAATGTTAAATCTACCTTGTTAAATCCAGTCACACACACACACACACACACACACACACACACACACACACACACACTTTAACACTATTCCCCAGTGAGAATACATGAGAAAGCTTGCCAGTAGTTTTTCTTGGATTGGTGGTTCTTCCCTGGGTTTTCTAGGGTTCTTCCTTCAACAGTTATATTGGCTGCCATGTATAGCCTATCTTGTGCTAAATAATGGTGTTAAATCCTACAGCAACAACAGCAACAATTAACACTATTTCAACAAAGGATATACCTATGTTTTAAATTTCATATCTGGAGTAAATATCTGACTTCGAAGAAATATTGCTGTCTATCACAAACTTTATTAAAATTACCTTTTAACATTCTCATTTAATGCACTGATGTACTTTTAAGATGTTTCTTTGATGTACTTTACTTTGATGAATTGGGATATTTAACTTTGTGTACTTCATCTGGCATATATGTTATTGTTATTATTATTATTATTATTATTAATTATAATTATTATTATTATTATTATTATTATTATTATTATTATTATTATTATAGAAAATCTTACTTAAATAATGTGTACTGTTTCATCTTTAGAGACGATTGACATATGGATGAATTTAATACATTCCTGTACACCATCCCCTCAATCTGGCATCCCTGCTGTGATCCTGGTTGGGACTCATTTGGATAAGATTCCAGAGGTATGTGTGTCTATCTATCTATCTATCTATCTATATATCTATCTATCTATCTATCTATCTATCTATCTATCTATCTATCTATCTATCTATCTATCTATCTATCTATCTGTCTGTCTGTCTGTCTGTCTCTCTGTCTGTCTCTCTGTCTGTCTGTTTGTCCCTCCGTCCATCAAACGACCGACCTACCTACCTATCAATCTATCTACCTATCAATCTACCTACCTATCTATCTACCTATCAATCTACCTATCTATTTATCTATCTACCTACCTCCCTATCTATCTATCTATCTATCTATCTATCTATCTATCTATCTATCTATCTATCTATCTGTCTGTCTGTCTGTCTGTCTGTCTGTCCGTCCATCAAATGACCGACCTACCTACCTGTCAATCTATATACCTATCAATCTACCTACCTATCTATCTACCTATCAATCTATCTATCTATCTATCTATCTATCTATCTATCTATCTATCTATCTATCTATCTATCTATCTATCTATCTATCTATCTATCTATCTATCTACCTATCTGTCTGTCTGTCTGTCTGTCCATCCGTCCATCAAACGACTGACCTACCTACCTGTCAATCTATCTACCTATCAATCTACCTACCTATCTATCTACCTTTCTATCTATCTATCTATCTATCTATCTATCTATCTATCTATCTATCTATCTATCTATCTATCTATCTATCTATCTATCTGTCTGTCTGTCTGTCTGTCTGTCTGTCTGTCTGTCCATCCGTCCATCAAACAACTGACCTACCTACCTGTCAATCTATCTACCTATCAATCTACCTACCTATCTATCTACCTATCAATCTATCTATCTATCTATCTATCTTTCTATGTATCTATCTATCTATCTATCTATCTATCTATCTATCTATCTATCTATCTACCTACCTGTCTGTCTGTCTGTCTGTCTGTCTGTCTGTCTGTCCATCCGTCCATCAAACGACTGGCCTACCTACCTGTCAATCTATCTACCTATCAATCTACCTACCTATCTATCTACCTATCACTCTATCTATCTATCTATCTATCTATCTATCTATCTATCTATCTATCTATCTATCTACCTCCCTATCTATCTATCTATCTATCTATCTATCTATCTATCTATCTATCTATCTATCTATCTATCTATCTATAACAGCTTCCGATTTCACTTGAGCTTTTCCATTTGCTCAAATCAGGCCTCTGATATGGGCTAAAATCTCTTAACCCAAAGTAGAAAAGGCACATAATGAGAATCTTTGAGGAGCTTTTGATCAATGTATAGTACATAACTATTCAATGGCTTTACTGTCTGTGGAAGGAGCTTGGCAGGTTTTAAATTAGCCAAAATTTGGCTAAGGATTCCTGTTGCCATACTCAGTGAGGCTGGTACACAACTAATGTCCTTTTAGCCCAATTTGGCTAATTCCTACAAAGCTGTTCTTCACACTCTTAGGCTGAAACCAAATCTTGGCTAAATGAATTCTTAGCCAAAATTTGGCTAAGGATTCCTGTTGTCATACTCAGTGAGGCTGGTACTCAACTAATGTCCTTTTAGCCCAATTTGGCTAATTCCTACAAAGCTGTTGTTCACACTTTTAGGTTGAAACCATATCTTGGCTAAATGAATGCTTAGCCAAAATTTGGCTAACTGCAATATTGTCCCTTTCCATAATGTACTGTATGACTTTTAGGCAAAGACCAAATTTTGAATAAATGTATCCTTAGCCAAAATTTGGCTAGTGTGAACAACAGCATTTAGTACAAGCTGCATGTATGGCTGTTATAATCAAAAAGCGTAAAAGCAATTAATTAGCAACATTTGGCTATTCACCTCAATGTCTCATACCATAATGTACATTTATGACCTCTAGGCAAAAACCAAAGCTTTGGAGAAATATGTTTTGCAAATGGACGATCAGCCAGCATTTGGAAAAATTAAAATAAAAGCTTGGAAAATAGAAAAATAATCTTTCCTTCTTTCAGAACAAGTGTTTATACAGTAGACTCATGCTGTATGGCACCCTTTTAATTGCAAATGGAGTAGCACTCAAAACCTAGTTTAGTGGCCACCTACTTCAAAACCCCATCCTTTCCTTGCTCTAGTTTCTATCAAGTTTGCCTGCAGATGTTGACCACCTGATCAATGACCACTGTTTTTCTCCCATGGATCCTTGTGTACTGTGCAAGTGATTATCTAAGCATGTTTCTTTCCCCATCATGGGACTAATCAGTCACACTTAATACAAAATATTTGCAATCTCAACTGCCTAACTGATTTCAACAACTGTCTATAATTACATGTATATGGTTCAGTTAATTGCAATCTTGCAATGTACTTTGTTTTCCTTATATGTTATCAATCCTTCTAAATATCCATCTTCTTATATGTACTTGACCAACTATTATTTCTGCTCTTTCTCTCTATCTGCTGCCATCCTCTCACATTTCCTCTCTCATTATATTGTTTCATGCCTATATCTTAAATCCTTGCACATTGCACTGATCCAGCATATAAGGTCATCTGTTGGGCTACTAATGTTACATGTAATTTGAAAATGTACATAATTGAGCATAGAATGTAGAGTGTAACATTCAAATTTAATGAATGGGAGACTACCAAACCATCCCAGTGATTCTTATAAGGTTAGAGAATCAGAATAGTCTAAATGCAGTAAAACCTGTCTTGATACCACTGTTATGAGAGACCATAATTTCCATACACAGACTTATTGATTATGTAGGATTATGACCTGTTTTGAGAGACCTTTTCTTTTGGCAGAAGGGGTGGCCTTTGAAAACATGTTCTACTGTACCACAATGCTTTTAAATACCCAAATTTGTAATGATAATATCACATGGCATTTAGAAATTCTTATTATAAATGTAAATTTAGAACTAGTCTTTCTGAAATGTATTATATCAATCTGTGCTTGGTCAAGTTTTGCCATAAAATGATGTCATGACATTACTTGTGGAACTTTAAAATTCAGTACACTTTGGCCAATGTGTTTCCTGTATATATAAATCTTTGTAAGGAATAGCTTAATTGGCTTTGACATTCAGTGAACCATAAACATTTTCAGCACAAAAATAAAGTTCAGCTAAAATATATAATCTCTTCGACCATCAAATTGTCTAAGCAATAAGAATGTAAATGAATAAATGAAACGCTTGTAATTGGTACTATGTCTTTATTTGAATATTTCATAAAAAGAGATGGGAAGCACATATTGGATTATGTTAATTAGGTCAGATAGAGTAATAAAAAGCATATTATCAAGTATATATCCTGGTAATCCAATTATTTTTAAATCTGACATCAGATAAGACAAGTGACTGAAGCTTTAAATATAACAGTAAACACAGACATAAGGTTTTTTGTTTCAAGTTCAAATGCACATACCGTATTTCATGTTATTATTCGTACACGAAAAAATAATTATTTTTTTCAATGTACGAAAAATTATATGTCAAATAAATAATTATGATTTTGTAGTAATGACCGTGTACGAAAAATAAAGGGATCAAGAGCCAATACCGGTAAGATTAATTGCCAACTGGTCTGTGGTCTTCGCGTCTTCCTTAATTGAGATATTATTTTTACTACCGGTAGATAAATAAACTCAAATGGCTTCTGAACTCATTTTCAGATACGCGCGTTTATTTGTTACACCGACTGACGTAATCAGTAGTTCGCATCAACGACGATGTCCGGCGGTTAATGAATATATTGTAATGACAACTGAACAAATATATAAATCATTATATTTTCTCGCAGATACAAAAGACAAAGAAGGGCAATAAAACGAATGTGAATATATTCTCAGTTAACAAAACAGCTGCCCTTTTATTAGTAGGTTGAGCAACAGGCTTTCTACACATACCGGTAATTGGTGAACATTTTATTTCGGGATTCTTTTCTTTATCATTATTAGATGCCTCAGGTACACATTTACGCGAAGATGCCATAAGTCGGGTTTGTTGTGGAAACAAATATGTATGTTTATATTTTACGTACCCAAATATACTCGACAGAAAATAAATTGGTAGTTTTGCGTATCTAAGTGATATACCGGTATCAGCATTTTTCTTACCCCGTTTGAAACGTGATGCAAACAAAAACATAAAAATACAATAAAATCAGTAACCTACATGCATGATTATAAATGACAATTGTTATATTGCGTGAATCTTCAACGCACTTTAATACTTTGCTTGTGACTTTTGTAGTGATACGCTTCCTAAATCCCCAATATGACCACTGAATGTTAAATTTTTGTTGACAGGCGTAATAAGATCACCATTCCCACAAATGAAACTTACCCGGTACATGAGTCACATACCTGTACCGTATATATAAGCATTACGGTAAATACCTTCATTACACTAAAAGAAAGAATGAAAAAAAACATAGCATATTACCCCCCCCCCCCCTAATTAGAAAGACGTATGTTACTTAGTAAGCAGTGCTGTATGAATAGTCGAGTTGAGGAAATAAGGTGGAATATAAGACTTGGGAAATAGTAATCACAATTATGATAGCTTGAGACCACGTTTGAACTGTAAACATAAATAAATACCCATTTTAGGCATTGCTAGTTATATAAAAAAAAATGACATTGTCTGTGTCAATCAATTGCAAGGACTTTCACTCTGAGTAGAGCAGGCGGTTTCTTTGAAGTATGTTAGAGAGGCTCGAGTCTAACCTTTAGAACAGAATATGAAACTGGGGCACTTTGGGGTCGTGGGAACAATGCAATCCACAGGGAGAAACGGCATGTCTTTTGAGAACTGCACGCATTTTCGACCCGAAAAATCAGCGAATACAGATATGTAGAGAAAACGATGCTGAAATATGCCACACATTAAATACTTACTGATGGTAGGTCACATCTGCGTGTTTTTGGATTTAATCTCACAACTTGGGTTTTTAAAAGATTTATTTTTTTGCATGACATACCTCATCGTATTACGGACGGCATTAACTAAATATATTCAATGACCATTTGAATTCATTGGAGATCTATCTGTATACATTGGAAGCATTAACACATAATCTGTTTGAAAACGTTTTTCGTTAGAACGTATTCGGAGTTCTTGGAATTATTGGACTTCAAAGATCATTTAGGAAACAGGAATTTATTCACCATGCTGTAAGTTAATTCAATTATTTCACTCCTGCATTTTACGATTTAAAATATTTTCAGTTATGCAAAACTTGTTGATTTGCTACTTTTTGTTACGTAGAATAAGACACTGGAGTCGTAAAATGGTAAAATGACAACGTAAAAGATCATTGAGCATAATTAATATATATATATATATATATATATATATATATATATATATATATATATATATATATATATATATATATATATAATATATATATATGTGTGTGTGTGTGTGTGTGTGTGTGTGTCACTTACCCCCGCCCGAATTCATGTTTGGTGACACACTCTTTTAAAATATCGCAACCAGTTGAAAATGAATTGACGACTTGTGCCTCAGTTAAGAACGTGCCCAAAGCCATTATTCATAACTTACTTTGCAAAACAATACCCTGGTCATTTGATGTAACTAAATCGAACTTTGGTATATTTTTTAAAATCCGTTTGAAAAGTGAATCTTCCCTTCACAGTATCGTAGATCGTATTATGTACAAAAAATAATAGGAAGACGAAAAATAAAATAAAAATTTGTGTACGAAAAATTATGATAGATTTAATTAATTATTATTTCTTAGACTTGATGGTGTACGAAAAATTAAAGGGTACGAATAATAACATGAAATACGGTATTAATAATTGTGTAAAACTTTGCTCAGGCTCTGTATGTCTTTGAACTCTCCGCAGAGTCTGTTTTGAGTAATTAAGGTATGGTTGCCATCAACAATATCAACGATACCTTCAGACTTGAAATTCAATTCTAACGAGTCATCACCAACATCTACAGTTCCAATTGCAGGAGGAAATTCCTTGAAGTTTCCATTTTGTACCAGAACTTTTGCATTGATATACAACCTGCAGACATAATTATGATCAATGCTTCTGACAGCAGTTTTGCTTGATGAACAATGCAGGGTCTGTATATCAACCTCAAATGTTCCAAGAAACTTGGACTGAGCCGCATGCATGAAAACATTCTGCTCATTCTGAAAAACATAATCACATTGGAGATAATGAAAATCATAATCACACTGCAGATAATAAAAAAACATGCTAAGCAATCATAACTTGATTAAAATGCCTTTCTTGGTATTTTGAAAGAAACTCAAATTCCTACCAATGGAAAACATTATAAAGCTTTTCAGAGAAGCATTTACTGTAGTCAATACATCAATGAATTATAGTCTTCTATAAATGTGCATGAATATTCATGATAAATCTCATCTGACTAGAGTTAGAAGTCCTTCTATAAAAATGCTACCAAGGCTTCATGCAGAAAGGCAATGTAAAATAGTCTGAGAAAGAGACTTTTGCTATTTTTGTCAATGTTGCTGAAAGGTTATATAGCGCAAACGTCACATAGAGCTGAATTCCCTTTGTAAAATGTTAAGTTACTTACAAAAGTACAGTGCACTCGTTAAATATGGACAATCTTAGTCAAAACTTAATATATGTTAGGGACAAACCAGTTAATCTTCAGGGATGGTTGTTGGAGGGGTGGGTGGGAACTAAAAAAATAAGTGAATAGGAATTCCAAAGAGTGTTTGCGTGATTTTAATGCTTTACATATCTTTAATAATTGTTCAGTCATATCATTACGATGTCTGGTGTGTGACAGTTTATAGTGATTTCTATTATTGGGCCATCATACAAAAGACATGTGGCATGCTGTCCCACCCATTTACATTATCCTGACACCAGGCCAATGAATTCTAACACTACTGTCTTAATGCTGGGCAATAGCAATGCAGCTGTTAGTATCATTGTTATAAGTCTTTGGTATAACTCAGCAAGGGTTCAAAACCACAACCTCCCACATCCAAGGCAGATGCTCTAACCACAAGGCCACTGGTTCAGTTGGAACTCCAATGCTAACAAGAATGTTAGCTTGTAACAAAGCATGTCAGATAAATTTGTTGAAAGTTTCATTGTGATTTTGTCACACAGAGGTAATCTCTGTACTAGAACATTAATACAATTTTAATGCATGTGTGTGTGACAAACCGCATAATAACTTTAATAAGTTAACAAGATCAGACTGAAATAAAAGCCACAAATAGATTTTGAAAAATTTGGAACTTGTTTTCATGGCAACCTCATAAATATTTATCAATGTTTATAAAGTTAAAAATATTAGCAAAATATGGTCCACCATTGATGTACAGATGAGTTAAGCTATTGGTGGATGGAACCGATTTTGTATTCCAGACTTTTCAGTGGGTGTGATACTTATAGAGATCAGGTTTGGAAGACTCTTGAGTTCATTGTGACTACTTTCCTTTATAATTACAGAAATCAAATGTAAAGACACTGTATTTACTGATGAAAAAGCATATTACCTTCAAAAATGTGCTCAGACTTTCACAGAAATATGTGACACTGCTGCAGTCCAACTGTTTGTAAAACAGTGTAGTACTCATGACATGATCTGTCCAAAGCAATTCCACTGTAAATCCAGCACCCCCAATACACTATAAAAAGATAAAGGCACATAAGAGCCAATTTATAATTTTTTTGTTTGTTTGCATACTGACAATGAAATCCACAAAAAGCATATACACAAAGTATTCCATATTAACAATCCTTTATTATCCACTGAATTAGAAAAATAAATATAACACGGGTATTATAAATGCTGCACAAAATCAAATTATGGCAACATGGAAAATGCATGTTAATACTGGTTTTTAATACAATTTTGACAGTCATATTTTTCTGCACATGTTCTCTATATATTCTCAGGAATCAATGACCTACTGATAATCACACACTACCGGTAAGTAGTTATTGAATTAACTACTTGCAGATTGGATTAATTACAGTTCAGTTTTGCTTGCCACACATTTTAGTTTCCAAAAATGCACACCTTGAAAACTGTTATTACAGATTTTAATTGTATACAATTTATTAATAAACTGATGTAAAATGGTCAGTTTGTGTCCATATACATTTGTGACAAAGCTTTCCCAGATTATAAATGTATCCACCAGCAAGTACACCATTAACTCTTATTCATTATTCTGTTTCCAACTAATACATCAATATAAAGGAAAACATTAAAAAAATATACAAATTTGATCTATATTTTTATTACTTAAATTTCATTATCTGTTATAAATAATTATTCTTCATTACTGGCATTTTTGCTATCAGGTTACAAATAAAAATTATATCATTGATGAAATGTAAAAATGTATAATTCAATGGAATTTGGAGACATGCTAATGGCTCAACCCATGAAAAGAGGTGTGCAGCATGTTCACATCAAGTATACAATATAATATACATGTACTGATCCTAAATTGTCTAGTTCAAACTGTTTTAATGTATGGACCATTTTAAACAAGAGAGTTTGCAATGTATATGTGCAAAAGAGAATTTAATATGCTTTTGTTAATTACCTTTATACATGTTTCATCACTACTAAGTCCACATTCTTCAACTGTTCCAAACTTGTAATTTATATCTGGATCTGTAAGAAAAGATTTAATAGCATCTTCAATTCTAAACTTATACATACACTATCTGAAACCAACTTATCTTAAATCATCCTCTCTTAATCTCTTTCATGCATATATTTCATGTGATAAATCAGGAGATTGACTGTTAAAACTAAAATATTGACAATTCTGCAAAGTCCAACTAAAATGAACATGATTTATTTTAAGTCAAATTTAAAACCAAAGACTTCTTTAACCTGACATGCATAACTTTTATATTTTTATGTTTGTCAAAATGTTCCTTGTACAGGTCTGAAGTCATAATTAATTGTGTTGTATGGTCACATTTGAGATGAGAAATTTTAATACACTATATTATATTGATGTGAATGACAGATCAAGTTTTTGACAAACACATAATGTTGGCAACTGATAATCAATTATAGAATATTTAAATCTTCTAATACTAGTATTAAATTAGTTTTGATTAGTGTTTCTATTTTTGTACATGTGTATCAAAAATTAATTATCTTAACAATGTGAACTTCAAAGGTGATCATGTTCACACAATATTTGGAGGGTGTGTGTGTGACTATCAATATAGGTCTCACCAACTAAGACTGTTATAACCTGACTCTTTGGAATGTACCTAGTCACAGTCAGCAAGTGAACAGCAGCTTGATTCTCTAGTGAACAGTGGTGTAATTAATTTCAGAGATTGGATTCTCAGTCACTACTCAGCAATGAATGAATTTGAATTCTGACTTTTTCTGGCTCACAAAATTGCATATTGGTGTAAAAATATATCATACATCTATATATATGAGATTTGGTCAAAAACTTAATAATATGGTTTGAAAACGTATTCAGCAGAGATTAGAACTGCTGCATACAACCTATCAATAAATAATAACATAATATAATTCTGTCATTATTGCATGTCTGGATAGACATTTTGAATATTTTCTGTCATGGTAAAAATTAATACCATTTCCAGTTAATCTGCAGTTTTAACAGCATTACATATCCATAGAAAAACTGTTTTTGGTCCACAAAATTCAATAACGTTACACAATATTTTTCTATCTCCCTTTCTAGAATCTGGAGAAGAAAAAAAACATTTTGGTAATATTGTCTGGTAAAATATAGAAATATACTTACATTTCACTTTTACATAATTATCAATATCTGTGTCATTAAGATTTATGCAAATCTTTCCTTGTCTGCTGAGAGTCAAAGACCATGTGCTGAAGGAGAGCATATCCTTAGTGTAGATATGACAGCTATCAGACCCTACAAAAAATGAGATATTTTATGTGTCAATTAATAACAGCATTAGGAATGTTCCTTTCTCTTTACAGTACAATTATTATTATTATTATTATTATTATTATTATTAGAAGAAGAAGAAGAAGAAGAAGAAAAAATGACTAAAAACATACTTAATACATACCCTTGTCAGTTTCTTGGAAAAAACCTGAACATTTTACTAACATATTGTGGATTTTAAATTAATTAGAAATGTAATTAAGGAGCTGAAACAGCTTATTACAGTGCAAAAAAGGCTGGCTGGTTGTTTGATTGTTGCATTGTTTCCTTGTGTATCTATCCTGAACTAATTATTATTATTTACTGAAAATTAAACCTTTCATTGAAATTTCAAAATGAAAGATCATGCTTTCTTTAATTTGCTTCTTTATATGACACAGTATACAGAAACAAATCTTTATTTTAAAATTGTTTCAGGTAGAAATATAGTTCAGTAATTTCTATTTTCTGTGTAAAGGCTTTTTTAATCATGAAGTGTCTCAATTGATATATTTTAAGAAATTCTGTTGTATATAGCATTCATTAAAAACAATATTAACTGTACTTACTCTCTCCTGTCACACCAGCCTCTACTGTTTCATGCCCCTTCTGTTTCATCTTCTTCATGAAAATCATAAACTGATGACATTCTTAAACTGTGTTACTTCCTGGCTCAAGTGTGTGCTGCTACTACTGGCATTTCTAGGTGGGCATACAATATTTAACCTCTCAAAGACATGCCTTAGTCCAATGTCTGTATAGAACTTCTGACTTTTGATCTTGGAGTTGGATCACATGGCTTATTAGTCTGGTCTTTGATATTAATGGCCATGAACAGGAGCTGTTGAAGCTATGCTGATTGGATTATCAGTGATGATTTGTTGGATGATGTCTTGCTTTGTGCAAGATAAACAAATTATATAATACTGAAATGCCCATAGTCAAAGTGCTGATCTCACAATTTGCACAAATTATAACCATGTACAAATCATTGTTTTTAAAATCCTTTAATTATAATGCAACATCAATCTAAAAAATTGTATAGCTTATTCCACTTTCCTTTTCTTAACCAGCAATTGTTATAGACAGTGTAACATCAAGATCTTCCACCCCAACCCCCTAATTATTTATTTCCACCTCCCTTACAACTCATTAGTTTCCCCCTCTAGTTCTAACTTCTACTCCCTTGCCTAAATTAATTAATTTCTTTTCAATAATGGACACTTTGGTAATAAGCTGAATGCAACAGGTATATATGTAATGAGTCTGCTAGCAATTGGAAATGGGGTAGATTCAGCTATCACATTCTTTTCCCCATTCAACCAATTCATTTATTTTTATTAATGCGCCCTTTGGTAATACACTTAAAGCATACAAGTGAGATACCACAACATAATGGATCCTTTAACAAATAGGGGGGGGGGGGCAGATCTATCAAGCTGATTTTCCCCCCACTATTATGAATTAGTTCCGTATACATAATCTATTTAGTATTAAACATATGGAAATACCATGCATGTAACAGGTCATACAATATATTGTGCATGGGGGTACATGATCAATTAGCTGATTATTTCTCCTAACTGCAATTAGTTTCTTTTCCTTTTCCACATTTGATATATAATGCAGGTATATGTTTACTTTACAAAATCTCATATATGGATGATTTCAAATGAACCTTTGCAGTTAAAAGACATTACAATTTCAGACTAATAGATTTTCAACAGTCACTTGCATAGTATAAGACACAACTGTTAAAGAATCTTCCTGGTTCTTCTTAGCAAACTTACAATGCATTAAAATGGGGACCATTCTGATGACCTAAGTAGTTAGAGCATCCACTTGTGATGTGGGAGGTTGTGGGTCAGACCCCAGCTGAGTTATATCAAAGACTTATACAAATGGTGCTAGCATCTGCCTCACTTGGTGCTCACCATTAAGAGGTTAGTTCTGAGAATGGTCGGCCTGGTGCCAGGATAATGTGACTGGGTGGGACATGATGTTACATGTCTGCAGGGCTATGCATGAGTGTTGTACATCACTTTAAACTAAATATAAAAATCCAACACACACACACACACACACACACACACACACATGATCATTTGCAAGGTTTTGTAAAAAAAATCTAGAGTGAGTGAAAGTGTCCAAGGAAATATTTGATGGGTACCTCAAGAAATAATACAGGGTAACTCTTTTGGAATTGGATCAACAGATACTATACACATACATGTCAGTAGAGATCAATGATGTTGCACTCATAATCTTGGCATCTTCTGCCCACACATTATTTGTTTACTTATTCCTGTCCTGTAAATACTTATTTACATTGTTTTTGTGGTAATTTCTAAGTGATTTAGTAATCATTGTGGAGCACATGTCTGACAATACTATTTCAAGAAATTTTGAAGCTGTCTTCGCTTGTAGCTTAAAACATACAATTACCCTCACCTCATACAATTTGCAGTGGATGAAAGAAGTGAGAAGAGAGAGAGATTAAGCAATAGAGAAAGACTGATATAGGAAGAAGAGCGCAAGACAGATGAGAGCCATAAAAACAGTGGAAGTGAGAGGAACACAAGAGGAAGACAGAAAAGAAAAAGAGGAATACAGAAAAAAGAAACATAAAGACAAAGACGAGAGAGAGAGAGAGGAAGAAAGATACAAGAAGATAAATAGAGAAATAAGAAAAAGGGCAGTTTTATTAAGGAAAGAGAGGCGTAAAGAGAGAGAGAGAGAGAGAGAGGGCGAGAGAAAGAGAGGGAGGGAGTGCTGATTATTTTCCTGCAGGAAGAAAATCACCTGGCTAAATTGTTACCAAGGAAATTGTTAGGAGAGGAGGGGGATTAGGTCTTTTTAAGACTTATGTATAATGAAGACCAGCTTGTCATCCAACATATATAAAATCATGGATATTTTCAGATCTTTTTCAATAAAACCATAATGTTAATGTGCCTAAACTGTCAAATCAAATATGGTTATCCTATTTTTAAAGCACCATTAGTGTCCCATTTTTATAGCATATTAGTACTATTTTTTTATCATTCTAAAATGTTGGGTGCAGTCAAATTTGGAGGAATGCCTTATAGTGTTACTTAACCATGGGATATTATGTGACACTGATTAAGTCCCCTCTATGCAGTTCTATATGGTATCAAAAATCATTTCTGCTTCCACACATAAATTGTGCAATATGTTACCAATTAGAAAAATAAGTAACCCATCCAAGAATTGGGAAAAACATAATATTCCTTTGAATAATTATGTTGATGATTGGGTTAACAAATCTTATCATAAGCGACTGAGAACAAATTGCAGATGATTAAATAAAAATTAAATGTGTTTAATGTTTCTAAAAATAGAAAATATAAAAGCTGAAATAATGTTCGAATATGAAAAATCTACAACTTTAAGACATATTGTTCTCTTTAGATTACTGTCTTTAAGACATTATTATCTCTCTATCCTATGGGC
Source organism: Unio delphinus (assembly GCA_029339505.1). NCBI lineage: Eukaryota > Metazoa > Mollusca > Bivalvia > Unionida > Unionidae > Unio > Unio delphinus. Next base: position 323,017 of record JAQISU010001241.1, on the reverse strand, counting down.
TTTGATGTAATTAATATAAAGATATTTATAGCAGTGCATAAACTTATCAATGTTTTATTAATTAATACACAATCAAAACCATGCCTATGTATGCCATCTTTTATTGTGCTATTTTATTATCAATGAAATAATTATATGTACTAGAATTTATCATGTATATATATATATATATATATATATATATATATATATATATATATATATATATATATATATATATATGACTAAGATCTACTTTCATTCAATAGACATTTTTTTTTGTTTTTGTACTATTTCCCATGCAACGCCAGCAGTTGATCAGATCCAACCCATGACTTCTTCACAGTTAATTATAAATGTTCATAACTTTACAGAGAATAGTTGTTAACATTAGTACATAGTATTATATTCTAATTCTAAACTCATTACAGAATATAAGCTATGAGAAAGAGAGAGAGCCGAAGAAAAGTAAATTTATTGTAAGAATTTCCACCTATATACATATATGTACCAATACATATATGCACATTAAGCATTCACTCATTACAAGGTTTATAAAGTAACTATGGTTGTTATTCATTTGAAAGCAATTCAATTCTGCTATTATTTTAAATGTTATTTTAAATACGTATTTTCCCTTAATAGCAATCTTTGAAAATTAAACAATTACCATTGTAATAAGAGTTGATAGGTTTATTTTTTCTCCAAGTGGATCCTTTTGAATCTATATTATTTTCTCATCAGAAATAAATTTGAATACATTCATCATAAAAATCAATTAGGACAATTAATGTTCATAAGTTTGAACGTGTAATTTTGAACTGAAGTGTCTAAAACTATATTGTTGCTGTTTGCATCTACTTTGCGTCTGTGTATAGGCAACTTAAAGTTATTGCTCAATACAATATCTTCTCCCCTTGAATCTGAATGCAAAAGAAATTATATATTGGTAACCCCAAGATGATCTAATATATCTCCTGTCATTTTGTAAAATGTGTATCTTGCAATAGATATATTGAGTATTCCTCATTTTCTTCAGGTAATTCATTACATCTCCAACCCATAGCAATATGACAGGATAGATTTTTCACAAGGCAGTTCTTTTATATAAATGTCTACATGGAACTGCACTAGAATATCTTCAGGACTTGTTCAGGCCTTTTTCACCAAAATACCAGTTGGGAATAATATCACATGGAAAACTTCTAGTACCAAAACCAATAACAGAGCAATTCAAAAAGAGTTTTCAATATTCTGGTACAGTTGTATGGAATAAATATTAGAGTACTTAAAACGAGATATCATGAGCATCATGTGTTTATTATAGATGATGATCATACCTATATTTATAGGTATTTCCTTAATGACAGCTTCTGTGTAGACTGTGACAATAATTATTGTTTGTTTTGTTTTGTATGGTTTAACGCCATTTTTAAGCACAATATAGGCTATACATGGCGGCCAGTATTAATGGTAGAGGAAGAACCCGGAAACCCCCCGGAAAGAACCACCGACCCACGAGGAGCTACCGGCAAGCTTACTCACATAACTACATTAGCCAAATCTTAGACCTGAACACACGCAGACAGAGGTGAGATGGCAGTGATCCGTAACGGACAGCGCTTTAGACCACTCTGCCACTCTGGGCCCCTCACTAATTATTGCTATCTTCATATAATGTGCATTTTCATACTCTCCTTAAGAGGGCCTCAAGGGAGAATAGTCCTTTACTAATGAGCCACCCTCTATAAATAAAGCATTATTATTATTATTATTATTATTTTTATTATTATTCATCATAGAGGCAATTCTCAATGAGTCATCCGCTGCCTTTATTATAAAATTCTTATATCTGATATTGATCATTACATTACTTCTAGGATTTGTTGAGATATTCTATTTGATAGTGAACATTTTATTTTTAAGGCTTATGTTATATATAAAAAGAAAGTTCATATATTGTCATTAAGAGAGAGAAAAATAAATAGAAAGAGCGAAGGTCATTTCTGAAATAAAAAATAACACAAACAATCAAAGGTCATTTAATAAAGTTGATAGAAATAGAAATGCAAAAATATTAAAGAAATAGTAAACCAAATATACAGTCATTAAATAAGAGTATTTTGCAACTGTCATCCTTGTTGTTTTTACACAAAATTGGGTAACTTATCCTTTTCAGATTTAAGAACTTTGTTCTGTAGAATTTCTTTTTAGTTAAAATATCTTATGTACTTAAAATGATATGGCCTGTTAGTATACTTCATGTTGTTTACTTGATATTAGAGAAAAAGTTTGTTGCTTTTTGGCTTACCAATAGATATTCTTTTCAATGAAATGTCAGCCACATTACACAAAGTAGCTTCTATGCAAACAACTTCACCTAATATACACTACTCTCTCAAAAGTACATAATAACTGGTGAGTGCCTGCTTGAATGTGAAATTCAAATTCATTTGTTTCTTTTTTGTTGTTGCATCATGACATTTACAAATCTTTATACATTTTGACATAGTGAATTGAACTTTGACATTTATTGAACAATTAATGAAAGTAATTTGTGAAGTTAGTAATTATTCATTAATATGTGTGTTTTATCAGTATATATAATTTATTATGTAGCAACAGATCACTGAAAATGTATGAGAATGTGTGAATGAAAAAAAATGTGAACAAAAGTAAACATATGATAACTGTTCCTTATATTTGTTGGTGTGTTTTGGAAAGGACCAAAATATTAAAATGAAAACTTCTTTTTAACACCGTTTGATAAATTAAAAAAACTTTAGAATTTTGAAATATATAACTGATGAAAATAAGAATATATCATGAAATATGCATCACTATTCCAATTTTCTCAAAACTATGTTAATGGGTCAAACATATTGAGGGAAAAATGTACAATAAGAAAGAATCACATATAAAATCATTTTGGGATTTTACTTCCCACAATTTGCTAAAGACAGACTCTCACAATTTCATTAATTGCACATAAATGCCCAAAAGTTAACTTTGAAAATCATTTGCATTCTGCATGTATTTCTATGCGAGACATTAAATTTATTAACTTGATTTAGTCTACCCACCTAACCTTCGTATCTATCTACCTATCTTTTAAATAAGTAAAGATTGAGTATTATAATTTGTATTATGACAGTATAATAATCCACCATTTATTTATTAACTAAGTATCTATTCCATAGTGGCTCTTCAATAACTATTTTGAAGAGACTCAAAAAAGTACTTGGAACACAAGAAATTTAGAACAAAATTTTACTGTTCAAGTTTCATTTTGATTTTCCTTTCATGTAGCCCAGTGCTAACAGTTGGACATGTAACAAGGGTCATCCTGATTATCACCATCTCTAATTCAAATTTCACAGCTAAAATCACTTGGGAGAGCATGGTTAATTACACATTTGAATAATCTAATCATGATGGCAAGCCTTTGATGATGCCCTATGGACCACTTGCTTGTAGTTAACAGTCTCTGACCAAAGTTATGGATCGTAGATTATTTCATTATTTGGATTTGGTTTAGCTGAAAATTTCTACAATTTTTAAAATATAACTTTATATGCATGTCACAACAAAGTCAAGATATTAAAAGGGATTTTCATATATCCATATGATCGGACAAAGCAGTACACTGACATCATAATTCATCAAATTTGAGCACAAGGGAAAAGATTAAATGTACAGATCTTGGGGCAAATTTTGTATGCACATAACATTCACTGCAATTCTCATTGGCTAATTTTTTGGTAGCTGAATGAGTAAATAAACAAACTAACTGAATCTTGATTGAACAATATTTGAAAGGACTGTAGATGTATATTTTAATAATCTTGACATGTAAATTCATGGAACAAATGTAATTTTAAAGTGGGTTTGATAATGTTATGAACTATATGTTAATAATCTACTTATCAAATGCATCATAGGCTTATTTTAATATTTACATGATAAGAAAATAAATTATCCTGTATGATAATTAGGCATTATGAAATTACCAGTAGAAGCACATGTAGCAATCAGATCAATTGGTTGAAAAATTACTTTGAAAAGTGTGTACAATCTGTAGTTAACTTCAACACCTATTAGAGAAATATGTTATTATGTTTACACCCATGGCTGAGTATCCACTGCACTACTGTCTTCAATGCAATGTGTTGATAAATATTGATTGCAGATAAATTATAAAATTAATTCCTTTTATAAATACACGTGTGACTTTATTTTTTTTCTCAACTGCTCATCTCAACTATAACAATGCGAACACTATAAACTCAACATTGATATGGGTTGTGAAAAAAATTAGGTTGAATTGTTCATATCATATAAACACCAGAACTTTATAACAGGGCACCTTGCAAGTATATAAACAATACAAGGCCCGAAGCTTTTTCACATCTGGCAAGATAGGTTGCTTGCTTTCTAGGTTAAGACTTGAACCAAAAAACGGCTGTGTTGTGAATGACATATACATGCTTTTTACATTGAATTAATATATCATGGTCTGTTGTGTCAAATGCTGAAGACAAATCATGGAGTGTGTGGAATGTAATCTTTCCCCTATCCAAAGCAGAGAGAATGCCATTAACTACTTTCAGAAGTGTAATTTCAGTACTGTGGCAGGGGAGATATGCAGACTGTACATTGCTATAAAGACTGTTTGAATTCAGATGAGATACATGCTGGGTCAGAACAACTTTTTCTAAGATTTTTTATATGAACGGGAGATTAGAAACTGGTCAGTAGTTCTTTAAAGCATTAAAGTTGAATGTTAGTTTCTTCAGCAGAAGGTTTTATACTGGCAGTTTTGAAAAATAATGGGAATTCCTCTGATGAGAGAGAGGTTTTAATAACATCAGTTAGTAAAGGCAATATTGGATCGAAGCACTCAAACAGCAGTGATGTTGGAATTAGATCAAGTTCACATGACTTTGGTGCACTCATCGTCACAACTATCAGAAATTAATCCATGTGCTGCTAATTGTTGTCGCTGAAATACTGTAGTGGGATAATTTGGCTAAATGGACTATGTTTGTGACATTCTTCTTGGCAGCTTCATAGATTAGCTTATGAAAGTGAGTCTGTTGGAAAGTCAAAGCCTCTCCACTTCACAGTGGTCTTTTTTAATGGTGCAAAGTTGGTCCCTAACACTGCTATACCATGGAGAACACTTTTGAATTGATACTCTGCACTTGATGGCTGAGATGTTTTCAAGCAATGAACACAGGCAGTTATCAAGTTCTTCTACTGTAGGAGGTAAGCAAGTTGTTAGGTTCGCTTGGATGTCATGCATTAGTTTGGTTCTATTTATCATATCGAGGTGTCTTTTAATAGCAAGTAAAGGTGAAGGAACTGATACATTCAGATAGCATATAATGCAGTAGTTAGCTGATGCAAGTTCGTGGGATACAAGGATGGACCATAGAATATTATAATCAGGTCTATGAAGACTTCAGTCTAAAATGTGACCATGTTTATTGGTGGGTTGGTTAACTGTTTAAGGTTGAAAACATGAATGGAAATAGGATCATGCTATTGTTATCTGTGTTGCCTCCAAAGCTAAAGAGCAGCACATATATTTGTATTGTCTAGCAGCAGTTGTGTAAATTACATGATTACTAGTATTTTCATTTTTTTCAGTTTTGCTTATTTATAAAAAGACATCATGTCCAAGTTTTGAATGGGCTGTAATGAAACAAATTCTGGAATAGTAAAACTATACTATTAAGATAATACTTGATCTACATTATTGTGATTACTATACAATATCTGAGGATATTCCATCCGTGATAACTTAATTGATGATTAGTTTAATGTTATTCTCAGTGATAATTTCCCACATATATTCATGAACTTAGTAGCATTTATCTAAATTCATCATGAAAGACTCACAATACACAAATTTGATGGAAATAGGTGGAATATGGTACATCTCTGTGTGTCTGGCTGGCTAGGATTAGTTGATAGTGGATGCAATAATTTACTTTACAAAATATTTAGAAAGCTGATCCTTTTTTCAAATGAAAAAAGTAGAGACTTAAAATAAGGTTACTGAAATCTGCACCAGATTCTTTGGTGCAATATTGAAAACATTTTAAACACTTGGAATGACAGAAAATGCCATAACATTTGGCTTTTCAGTCTACACAGAAGCTGTCATTAAGGATATGCCTATAAATATAGGTATGATCATCAGCATTTAAACATCTAACATTATTGAATTTGTATTATCATGGAGTTTGCATACTCTACTATGATAGCTGGACAAGTAACACAATTCATAAAACCAAGTGACTTATTTTTGAGTCAGTGTATGGCTCTCTCCAGGCCATGCTCTTGGTGTAAAATTCCTTTGATCATGACAGGCTTTCATTGATCTTGCTGAGTGCTTAAAAGCTGCCTGCTGGGCATGTAATAGCCTTGATAGAGGCAGAACTGGTAGAAGGCATTCAACCAGTTACTGCAGTATAAATAAGGTTAGTTTTCTTGCTACCAGAGAAGTTCAACTGAAATGTCCAAAGTGTGAAGAGATGGACAAGGACTTGTACAGAAAACTTCTTGGAAATGAGTTCAACAAAGGTGTGTATAGATTTAAATTGCTAATTTGTAAACATTCTATAGGTTAATAAAACAAACAGAATATAAACAATAGTACATAGTTATATTATGTTAAATTATCTATTAGTATTAGGCACGTTTATTAAACTATTCAGGGATTTTTATTCCATTCAGTAAGCATAGCCCACATCTTATCAGAGCATACTCAGTATGAATTAGATTTGGCATAGTTTTGTAAATTTATGTTGTGAAGTTGACCCTATGAGCATGTATTACATTTTATCAAATTTAAGTGTAAACTTTTCTAAAGATATTTTTAGCATTACATGTAAAATATTTCAGACCAGTAGATTTACATATTTTGACTAAAGATATTCACTCCTAAACCAGTAGATTTTATTTGGTCTTCATAAACATTATGTTGCAAGTACTGAAATGTTTTTTTCCCGCTGTAATATTTTCTCTCTGCATACTATAATATAACAGCAAGTTTTGAACATAAATCAGATTCAGATTCTGATGGAAAATGCTATAACAAAAGGGAATGATTTAATTTTCAGTTCACTGCAAAGATTTTTAAAAAAATTTAATAGTATTTTTAGTTTCCATCACAAGATTCCTGCCTGGTGACCACTGATGGAATTCATTTTGATTATTGAGCCTAACACTTACTGGCTATCAACAGTTCTCTGGTCTAGATTTCTACTTGAATAATTACTATGTATTTCTTTTAAAATAATAGAGAATATACTCTTGATATCAGTATTTTTATAAGTAAAATGCTATTGGCATAAATGCATTCAAATATTTAATTATCATCAGCAGTAGGAAAAGAAAACTCAGAATGATAGTTGCGTAACTTTTAAAAGGTATGTTAGGTGAATTAAAGACTGCAGCAAAAACTAACAGGTTGAGACTTAAATTTTTTATCTTGCAGATATCGGTCTCCCAGCAACAAGATTTGTTCAGAAACGGTTGTCATCTTGTATGTCTAATATAGGTAAATTACAATTTGTATTTGTTACACAGCAAGAACAGCAACTACTACTACAACTACTACTACTACAGTAATTGCCACTTAGATTACAAACTTAAAGCATAGAAATAAAGCACTGAAATGGTAGAGTGAAACATATTTTCATTTCAGTCATGCATTATTCACCTATTCCACCAAAATAACGTTGAGGCTAATTAGTTATGGATGTTTATATGCTTAATTATTTAAGTGCCCTGATTTTACTGCATTAAAATCATTTTAGTATCATTACTTAATTCTTCTAATTTTATTTGACTTTTTCAGTAAATCTTCTTTGAATCTTAATAAAGCTCTGTAGCTTAATTATATTAAAAGAAAACAGAAAGATACAAATTATTAAGCAGTTTAAATATATGCATTAGTATGAAAACATCACAAAATTACTAGCATCATCATATGCATAACATTAATGTTTGTTTTAAAATTTGTCTGCATACTAAAATCTGAAGACAATTTCAAATGCCATATATTGCAGATTTCAATGTGAAAAGAAGAAGAGCTGCATTAGATTTAACTTTCATTGAAAAGGAAAAATCTGTGGCATGTGGGTGCAATAGTCATTGCAATGACAACTTGACAACGGAGGACATTTTAGTCTGGCGACAAAAATTGCATATACTACTTGAAGGACCTAAACGGATGACAGTACTCATTAGCATCATCCGAGAATGTGCAGTGACATATAAACATACAAAAACACAGACTTTCAAGGTCAATGACAAGACTGTATGCAGGTATGTATGGAATATAAAGTCATATTTGTTATTTTCAGACACCTTCCTTGTACACAACAAGATTAGTGTTTTCATTGAAACTGTCATATCCATCAGCACCATTACAATAACACCATAAATCTGACAAATTTAAATCTGAAGGAATGTTATATGCATCAGAAATCAGATAAAAAGAGTTGTACACAATTTAAGCCATATTTAAATGTTAAATCAGTCCTTTAACATTTGAGACTTAGTTTATATCAACATCTAGTTGTCATAGATGCTCATCAGATTTTGGACAAATATAAATAAACATGTATGATTTTCGGTATGTGTTTATGACCAGACCATTTTTAATACAATTCAAATCAATTTTGAAAATATGAATTTAATTGAGTGGGGAAGGGAGATGTAGAACACTTATTTTTATGGATATGTAGATGGCCAAATTATATATATATATATATATATATATATATATATATATATATATATATATATATATATATATATATATATATATATATATATATATATATATAGTGTTCTTTTAAAGATTTTAATTATTACTTAGTCATCTGGACAAACTGAAGAGTACATTTTCCAAACAAATATCTGTTCTCTGTTCTCATGAAACACTACAGTCAAATGTAATGGGCAATTGTTCCAAAATAAACATGGTTTAGTACCTAAACATTTATCTCTGAAAGACATACATTGTTTTATGGATATTTTATAAGAAGCAAATAAATAGTTTGTTCAACTTCTCCTTTTAAATGAAATGTCATGTTAAACTTGAAAATACCAGTTATAAAAGCACCTGAGTGAATAGTTCAAAAAATATTTCCACTGAAGACTGTTACATTGAAACAATTATGTAATATTGATACAATACAGATACAATGAGTTAATGTTTCAAATTATAATATGTGCCAGTAAACTTCTAATGGTTTATGATGAGTTAGAAAGTTGATTTAGCAAGAATTAATGAAAATTGAATGTGCAACTCTCAATTATATCTCACAGAATTATGATACCTATTATGATATTCAAAAAGAAAAATCTGAGTGTTAATTTTCCAACTAAATTGCAATGAAATTTGAACATTATTTATAATTTTTTATATTAATTTCTTCCATTATGACAGTAAAACAATCATTCAAAAGACTTGCTTAGTTTAGTTTAAAATAAATAAAATTCATTTAAAAATTACTGATCCAAATTTTTCAGGTATACATAACCCAACAAGTCTCAGGCAGGCATTGAGCTGAATGAGCAGATAGAAGAAGATATGATGTTGGGAGACATGTTTTGTACCTTGCAGATGCAACTATCGGTCAGGTCATGGAAGTTGCGCCTGCTGAGATTACAATTAGATTATACAGAACAAAGCAATTTAAGGCGTCACTGACATCATGTAAACAGCTGACAATATCAGTCAGCAATATTTTACCAGGGGAATTTGAATTTCCTGCTTCAAGAAAATTGACGATAGGCATAAAAAGACTTATTGAAAAGAGATTTTTTATGTTAAAGTAAAAGTTGTTACAATGTACACCATTTCAGTCATATGTTCTTTAATAATAAAATTTTTTATATTTTTAAACATTTGTTTTAATAGTTTGGTTTTCTCTAGATTTTGTACACATCCATCTTCCTGTTGGTCCATCTCTCTGTTAAATACTTGATAAAGTTTGTAGGTTTTACAATTTTTGCCGAAATACTAGTTTGATTAAATCAATTTCAATGACGAAAATCATTGGTGTGATAAAAATACAGTCATTTCACTCACTGATTTATTTCTAACCCAACTCTAACAAGTAAGGCCCTAGCACTGTCATTGTATGTGGGTTTTATGTTTAATGTACATTATGTACTAACACTGTGCCATGTTAGAGTAACATGATCAGAACACACATCTCAATAAAGCAAACCTCCCCACTGCTCTGTACCATACAATGACTGCTACATCTCACTGATGGACTCCAGTCCAGTATTACCTATCTGGCCTCTCCCATGTGTACAAACCAGCAAGATACTTATGATCTTCTTCTGGCAATCATATACTCATTATTCCCACTATGAAAATGAAGTCATATGTACAACATTCATTTGCATACCAGGGCCCAACAACTTGGAATGAATTGCTAAATGAAATTAGACACAAAGACACTGTAATCCCTTTTAAGAGTCTTTTAAAACTCTGAAAAACATGTCAACTGCAAAAGCAAACTTAAAGACTTAATGTTGTTTCCTACCTTAAATATTTTCAGCATGTTTTTTTTTTGTTTTATAGTTTCATGTGTTTTTTTTGTAGTCAAATCATTATAGATGTTGTAAAATGCTTACAGCTACTAAAGATTAATTGCTATAGAAAGTCCTCATTATTATTATTATTATTATTATTATTATTATTATTTATACTATGGGTGAGTCTATTTCCCACCAACATCACTATTATGTACATAGAAAAACCACTTGTTAAATCCATGTGAAAGGCAAATGTGTAGCATTCATTTAGCCAAGATTTGGTTTCAACCAAAGAGTGTGAAGAACAGCTTTGTAGGAATTAGCCAAATTGGGTTAAAAGGACATTAGTTGTGTACCAGCCTTACTGAATATGGCAACAGGAATCCTTAGCCAAATTTTGGCTAAGCATTCATTTAGCCAAGACTTGGTTTCAGCCTAAGAGTGTGAAGAACAGCTTTGTAGGAATTAGCCAAATTGGGCTAAAAGGACATTAGTTGTGTACCAGCCTCACTGAGTATGGCAACAGGAATCCTTAGCCAAATTTTGGCTAAGAATTCATTTAGCCAAGATTTGGTTTCAACTTAAGAGTGTGAAGAACAGCTTTGTAGGAATTAGCCAAACTGGGCTAAAAGGACATTAGCTGTGTACCAGCCTCACTGAGTATGGCAACAGGAATCCTTAGCCAAATTTTGGCTAATTTAAAACCTGCCTAGCTCCTTCCACAGACAGTAAAGCCATTGAATAGTTATGTACTATATATTGATCAAAAGCTCTTCAAAGATTCTCATTATGTGCCTTTTCTGCTTTGGGTTAAGAGATTTTAGCCCATAGCAGAGGCCTGATTTGAGTAAATGGAAAAGCTCAAGTGAAATCGGAAGCTGTTTTATCTATCTAAACATGTCTATACAGTTATATTATTGATAGAGTTGGTATAAATGTAAAAACAATATTTAGTCATTTCTCTAGGATGTGTGTTTGCATTTTTATTCAATGAAAGGTAACAGTGAGAAATAGAAAAAGACTGGTAAAATGAGTCATAATCTGTTTACTTTGTACATAATATATATCTACTTAGTATACAATGTAGGTGATGTAGATGTAGGTACATGTATATTGTCATTATTTCATATTTCTGAATAACCTCAGGACAATAAATGGCAGTGATGCCACAACAAGTACTCACAGTACACTCACTCAGAATGTGTCAGATGTTTCCAGGTATATACTACAAATTATGGCGTTCTGAAATTAGCTGATTCAGCTCACCTAATCCGTCCAATCATCTGAAAGTTTTAGATTTCTCTTGCAGACCCCTTGCAGGGTCTGAGAAGTCTGATACCAATTTATTTTATGTCCTGAAGAGGCAGCTGATGCATTGCTCATCTTGTGTACATATTAGTATGTTGTTTCCTCCCTATTTTCATAACAGCATGTTAATTCTACTAGTTAAAGAGTTGGTGCAATTCACACCTCATATCCATGAAGGCATTTGCCTCCACCCATTTGGGCAACGGTGCACAACACGTGTGATATAAATGATGACACGCTGTTCCCTTCCATTAGGAAGATAGTGACCACACATCTGATATCCATGATGGCATGTTGTTCCCTTTCATTAGGGAGGTAGTGACCACACACCTCATTTCCATGATGGCATGTTGTTCCCTTCCATTATGGAGGTAGTGATCACACACCTCATATCCGCAAGAACATGTTGCTCCTTTCTTTCTAGGAAGGTTGTGCACCACACACACATTCATATCACCATTTGTCTCTCTCTTGTTTGGAAGGTTGTGCACCACACACACATTCATGACAGCATGATGCTCTCACAAGTTAGTGAGTTTGTTCACCACACACACATTCATGACACTATTTATTTCTTTCTAGTTAGGGAGTTTATGCACTTCAAACATCATATACATATTAATATGTTGCTTCCTCCCATTAGAGAAACGGTGCACCACACATCTGTTATCCATGATATGTTCCTCCCTTGTATTTGGGAGATGTCACACTGTACACATTGATGACATCAGTTGCTTTCTTCTATTAAGGAGATGGAGCACCACACACCTTATATTCATGATAGAATTTTTGGTTCCTTTTATTATGGAGTTGGGGTATGCAAATGCACTGTGTTGCCTCCTCTTTTGAGGAATTTGATGCACAACAAATCTCATGTAAATGGAATGCATTGCTCACTCCCACAAGGGAGGTGGTGCATATCAAATCTCCCGTCCAGATAAATGTATTGCTCACTCCAACTAGGGATGTGCTTTATCCCTCTAATAAGAAGGATCAACACCACACACTTCTAAGTGATGAATCAGTTGAGGATTATGAAATCTATGATTGTCACTGTCATAGGTATAGGTAAGGACTGATAATCTTCCGCAGCTCTTTATATACAATATTCTTATTCTTTGTTGTTTTTTTTGTGCCTCATTAAACATATTAGCATCTTTTGTTTAGCATTTGTAATAACTGCATTGTTCTGGAAATATAGTCATAATGATTAAATTTTAATACAAATAAGTGCTGTCAATCATTGGAAAAAGTCACTTTGCAATAATTTAAGCATGTGGCTTGTTTTAAGTTGGCTAGATAATAATTTTTAAGCAAATGGATAACATAAGTGTTTAGAAATCATTCATGCAGCTGTGAGTATACATAAATAATAAGCATAATCTTCAGCTTTGAAAAGTGATGATGTGGCTAAAGAGACGAGCAAATCTACACAGAGATGAGGAAATCTGACAAAGTTTCCACAATGAAACCAAATAAATAATTTTGTTAAAAATAGTGAGATATTTTAGTTCAAGGATTTGTTTTACATTTCACCCTCCTTAATAATATTAACAAACCAATGTTTTATTATTAATGTATCTCTACATATATATATATATATATATATATATATATATATATATATATATATATATGTGTGTGTGTGTGTGTGTGTGTGTATTATTATTATTATTTTCCCCTTTAGATCTATATTTATATTCAAACCTGTCCTTTCCCTCTTGTCGCAGTTTCTATTTTTGTGTATTTTGTGATTTCCTTTTAAACATTCCTTTTTTAACTTACCTAATATTCTAACTTTATTTTAGATCTTATGTTAACATATTCTGATGTGGCAAGATCAAATCTGCTGAGGGCAAGTTTAGATTTCCAATCAATCTACCTAGGGAAAGTTGATTTCTGTGACTATTTTAAATCCATGCATACATTGTATACTAAATACCAACTGGAGAAAGACATTAAACATTGAAAGGAATCAGACTCGAGCAGCATGAGTCCTTAATTATGATCTCATTCATGGGAACACTACTACATCTAATACAATTTTATTCATCCCTCATAGATACTACTTTTAGCTAATGGGTGCTAGAAGATATCTGCTGACCTAGATAGTGGTCAGGCAGAGTGATCTCCCTTTAGATATAAGGATTGAAGGCAAAACCATGGTCCCTCGGTTTCTACTTCTGCTTGAGCCAAGAAGCATGATCTCGTCATGAGATGTCTAGCAAAAGCCAGAATCTGTGTCACAAGTTGAGAGTTTTTAAATTTTATGTTAAGTATTCTCCATCAGTAATACCAACATGTTCTCTTCATGTGCTGACAACGTTCTGCCTTTACAAAGGGCTGACATATTTAGGTACTTGTATGGGGAGCCTAATTGACTTCACATTAAATTTGACTATAATTATGTTACCGATATGTATGTGCATGACTCCAGCACTTAACAAAACACCCTCCTAATACAGTAAACCTGTTATGAGAGACAGCACCTTCTGCCGACAAAATGTGGTCTTTCAAGACAGGTGGTCTTATAGCAGATTTATAGAAAAAAACCAGTTTTCAAGGTCTAGTTTTTGAACAATTGCAAGGAACGGTTCTTTTCTGTATATGATTTGTTTATCAGAACAGTCATTGCTAAGCAAGTTGTCATTGTAGCAACTGATTACATATACTTCTGTGCTGTCTGTCTGTTCTGGTGATACTGTCATTACTAGGAATGATGGGTCCTACGTTAAGGCCATGAAGTAGTCTAAATGCCGGAATAATTAATCTAGTTTCCTTCTTTTTTAGCTCCCTGCATTGCTCATCCCTATATGAATGTAAGAGAATAAACATACAATCAGCAAACAAAGCAGGGAACCAGAATAGAAAATAATCTATATATATATATATATATATATATATATATATATATATATATATATATATATATATATATATATATATATAATTTAGTCTAGTTTATGACAGAAACTATATAACACTATAAGCATAGAAAACATAATTCAGACATCTGTAGCCAGGGTATTTTTTAAAAATTCAGAATGGTATAAGTGGTCGCTTTCATGGATTAAATAAGGGTTGGTGACATTTATCCACGTTTTTGCGATAAAGTCGTTCATGCCAGTGTCGAAATGTATATTTTACCAAGAAATCATGGTCGTTAGTTTTCTTCAGCAGGCGGCCGCTCATAACAGAGCGTTATATCATAAAATCAATCTCTGCATTATGATTATGTTCAGAAATGACCAGTGGTCACTCGTTTGCTCAGAGCAGTTTTTACTGTACAAGTGTAATTCCATTATGAACAGGTACATATCAGTAGCAGAGTATCATATCACTTCATGATCATCTCCCTGTCAAAGACATCCAGCTAGAAAGGCACGTGACATTCCCTAAAATGGTGTATTGTAGAATATCTCGACAGTATCTTTAATCTGCTCAAACAATCACATTCAGTCTGGGCATTAAATTACGTTCAGGTTCGAAGCAAAGTGGCATCAGTTCTTGTGGTCCTGGTTCACTTATTCTTGAGACCATTGTGCATTGTAAATGATAATATTACCCCAGTAATGATTGAATCATTACGCACATGAACAAGCCGTTTTGGTTTCTGATATGATGTCACATCTAAATAAATAATCTAAATAAATGGAAGAGTCTCACTTGGCTTATGGCTGGTGTTTTCTTGCAGGCCAAGTTTCAGTGAATGACAATTGTTTATGGGAAGCAATGGATTGATTATGCCCTCATTACTGACATTTGCAGGTTAATCTTTTTGAGCTGAAACTTATACTGAATTCATGTCATTGGTGGAAGGACACATTAGATGAAAAGGGCATGCTCATTTGTTGCTTTCCATTATTTCAAAAGAATAACTGAGGACCAAATATATGCAAAAAAATTCTGATCTTTCCTCTGATAGGGTCACTGTTACTAAATGTAGGAAAAGCTTTTAGTGATTTCTTCTCTAAACCTGCTCAATACAGTTTTATTAAAGTGGAAAGAGAGCATCTAGGCATGAAGTCCTTTTAGGCATATAAACATTTTGTGCCATCACCATCATAATAACATTTGAAAAATGAATAATCTTTCAGTAATCTCTTTTCCAACTCAACTGCAGGTGGGTTTTTCCTACACTCACTTTGTGCTGATCTTCTTTATGTTATAGAGGTATCGTCATGAGGTATGCGAGAGATACTTCACAGAGATCCGTTCTTATCTCATGAAAAAACCTACCATATTTCACTTGGTTAATGAGGACTTTGCCATTGACAACACAGTTGTAGATAGCAAATTAGTGGCACTGAAGCAGAAAATTGTAGAGGTAGCGTCACAGCAACCATACTGGGGAGAGGAGGTACCTGCTCGTTGGATCCTTCTGGAAAGAGAGTTGATGAGGCTCAAGGCTGCTGGAATCAAGGTACTTGTTTACAAATGCAATGTAAAAGACAAATCAACTTTAATAGCGTATAGTTGAAGGGGGCATATTACTTAGCTGCGTTCTACCTGTTAACAATATAGCACCACATATATTAAACTTGCATCCATATCATGGTCATTAGAAGATGATCTCCTAAGATTTTCATCCCAATATCTGTTTGGTCCTAAATGGACATAATGCCAATCTTGCTTTCAACATGACCATTACCTGACTATGCTGTCCATCTCAATTGTCATTGCTTCTAGACACTTTAACTTCAGAAGGCTTCCTATAAAGTTGAGTTGGTCATACATAAAAGCTATTGCAATCATAACAGTCATCTTGAAATTCTTATTATTCTTGCTCCCAAGCAGAATGCCAGTTTGATAGTGCCATCATGGCAGCCATCTTGAAACTATTACTATAGCAATTCCTTCTGAAGGAGATGTTTTGTTATCACGGGTTGGTCCTGAATGAAAATGGCATGGAGATTTTACCAATTGTCTTCTAATGATCTCTGATTTTTCTAAAATGTAAAAGGAGTTGATGTTGCAGTCACTATGGCCAATGATACTGCTAACTTGAAATTGTATGATGTAAGAATATCAATAATTGTTTCATCATCCAGCAGTTAATGTATAGTTTCAATAGTGCAAAGGTTATCCATATGTTGCCAAAGGACTAGTAAAGATACAACAGGATCAGACAATCTCTCAATCTTGTAGTCTTCTGGCCACAAAACAATTAAGTTAAACTTTTGTTACTGCGCAAGAGCATTTGGATTATGACTTCGAACAAAATCTTTTTAGCACTGTTTGGATTCTTATTAAGAACACATGCTTATGGTGTCTGGTCATAAGAGCAATTATGAATTTATTTAAACATTTTTGAATTACTGTATTTTTGAGGTACTAAAACATTGTTAACATCATGTAGTAAAAGACACTTAAGTTAGATATGTTTAGGTATCAAACCTTCTTAACATAGTTGAGTAGAAGTCACTTGAGTTAGACATATTTAGGGACCAGAACCTTCATGACATCACTTAGTAAGTCACTTGAGTTAGACATGTTTAGGGATCAGAACCTTCTTAACATTATAGAGTAAACGTCATTTAAGATAGACATGTTTAGGGCTCAGAACCTTCTTAACATCACTGAGTACAAGTCACTTGAGTTAGACATGTTTAAGGATCAGAACCTTGTTAGCATCATTGAATAAAAGTCCCATCAGTTTTGCATACTTAGGGATCAGATCCTTCATAACATAGTTGAGTAAAAGTCACGTGAGTTAGACATGTTTAGGGATCAGAACCTTCATAACAGTCTAGAGTAAACGTCACTTGAGTTAGACATGTTTACGGATCAGAACCTTCTTAACATTCTAGAGTAAACGTCACTTGAGTTAGACATTGTTTAGGGATAAAACGTTCTTAATATTATAGAGTAAACATCACTTGAGTTAAACATCTTACTTTTAGAGGACCATCACCTTCTTAGCATTATTGAGCCAAAAGTCAGTCAAGTTAGACATGTATACTTTCTGGGTGTGAGGGGAGGGGACCTAAACCTTGTTAGAAATAATGACTAAACTCCACATGAGTTAGCTCTATTTATCTTTTGGGAACCAAAACCTTGTTAGAATTAATAACTCAAATCCACATGAGTTAGCTAAATATATATCTTTTGGGAACCAAAACCATGTTAAAATTAATGACTAAAATACACATGAGTTAGCTATATCTATCTATCTATCTATCTATCTATCTATCTATCTATCTATCTATCTATCTATCTAATTCACATGAGTTAGCTATCCATATGTATATCTTTTGAGGACCAAAACCTTGCTAGTATAAATGACTAAAATACACACACACACACACACACACATACACACACAAATATATATATATATATATATATATATATATATATATATATATATATATATATATAACCCTTGGGGACAAAAACCTTGTTATAGTCATTGGCTAAACTCCATTTGAGTTAGCTATATAAATATTTTGAGGACCAAAATGTTATTAGAATTAATTATAAATCTACACGAGTTAGCTATTTCTTGTTAGAATTAATGACTAAACTCCACATGAGTTAGCTAAATATATCTTTTGTAAACCAAATTCTTGTTAGAATTAATGACTCGAATCCATATGAGCTAGCTATATATATCTTTTGAGGACCAAATCCTTGTTAAAATCATTGATTAAAATCAACATGAGTTAGCTATACGCAGTATATACCTTTTGGGGAATCAAATCGTGTTTGGATCACTAAGTTAAAACATCCAGAGTTAGACATAATAAATACCTTTTGAGAACCAAAGCCTTGCTGAGATATTTGACTTGAAGCCACTTTACTTAGTCATGTATACTGGTATTGTGCTATTTCTATCCATTTGTAAATGATTGATGAAATTTGAATGACCACTACAAAACACGTTTTCAACTTTGGTATATATTTCTTGACATCTTGACATGTTATTGTTTGTCAAAAATCCTTGTCAGTGCAATTTCACAGACAGAAATGGATGTTGCAAAAGAATGCTTGTTTGAAATATTTGTATTTACATGTAAATAACCTAATTAGATTTTCATGTTATTGTGATAATTTGTTAATTCCTACTGATTTTGGAGAAAGCTTTCGTCAAACATTTTAGCTGAAGGTAGCAAGCAAAGTTTACGATGGACAAATGCTATTAGATGGTATTCATGCATATGTAGATTATTTGAATTCATTTTTAACTCCATAATATAAATTTGTATTACATTATATCTTGTAGCCTGAAGAAAATAATACTACAGGTATCCTTATTCTGATAATAACTGATGTCCCAATAGTTACCTAGATGGGTATCATGGGGGTTAGTGTGATGATAACTAGCATAATAGCTTCCAATACTCAACCTATGTTGGTGTCAGAGAAAGAAATATAGGGAGATAGTTTTAGTATGATTATTATAGACTGCTTGGCTCTGAATACATGATCTTACACAGAGAGAGAGAGAGAGAGAGAGAGAGAGAGAGAGAGAGAGAGAGAGAGAGAGAGAGAGAGAAACATAACTAATGAATATCGAAAATAATAAAGAAAATGATTGTATAAAATGAATTAAACTTATAAATGTTTGCCTGCAGGTGATACCTCGGACCCTATTGGATGATTTTAACCGGGCAGAAGATGTTCCAATACCCATGGAAGAATTGGATTTATTTCTTAAATTTCACAATGACATCGGCACAATCCTTTACTTCAGGTAAGATTGGGATTGCTTCCCATTGCGTGTATGTACTTGCCCTGATTCATAAGTATGTATTTAAGTGACAGTGGAGAGGATAATTGCAGATAATAACGTTTATGAAGACAAATGTAAGCATATGATTCTTTAAATGAATGGAGATGATAAATGCAGATAATTACTTTTAGGTATAACTGTAATTGAGCATGTTTCTTTAACCTTTTCATCACTACAGACCGGTTTTCCGGTCATGGAGAAGTTAGTCTGTAACCCTGTAGACCGCTTTACCGGTCTAGGGGCAGTGTGCTTATATAAAGTCATGGTACTAGACTACATCAAGTTCGGGATACCTCTAAGAACTTTATTGTAATGTATATATTATACTTGGATTGTCTTGCGAGTTAAGCTTGAATTAAACTAGAAATCTGGAGGCAAGTATGCACATTCTAAGCGTGTTTTCTGAATGGTGAATTTCTATTCAAAATGGCGGAGTTTGAAGCAAGACAAAAATGAAGTGTCAGATTATGGTTTATCAAAATATTTTGCATTTGAATGTGCTTGTGGGTGACAGTGATGACGATGAAGAGGACTTTAAAGGTTTTAAACCAGACGAAGTATGAACTCATCGTATTTTTGTTCTCGACGAACCCAAGGGATTTATTTTAATTTTTCAGATTTCTGAAAGAGTTGGACCAACCGAAGTATTAGATGGCTCCAGAAAAGCTTTTTAATACTTTGAAATCTTTAATTTACATGAAGTGGTTGAAAATATTATTCTTGTAATGTGGTAAATAAATAATTGCTTGACTGCATTTTACATGTTGTGTTACCTGTTTGCACCTGTATTTTAAAAGTTATAATATATATGCACATTGTATTAGTCACAGAAGTTGACTTTTAGCCTTTTTTTATTACCAAATCCAGGTAATTAACTTAATTAAAGTTGGCAAAGTTATGTTCTTTCATAGTCTACTGTTCATTCTACTTTACAAGTCACGGTTACTTAGTGTTCAGGGATTATGTCTGCAAAGTTACTTAGTGATGCAAGGGTTGCAATATAAATTATTATGAATCTTTAGTTATATGTACACCAAAATGAAAGCAGACGTGGTACCTCATTACTTGTTTACATTTTGAGATAATGTAGTTTGAAATAATCTGTTCCACTATCTTACTTCAAATTTCAGTGTAATACCTCAGGTAGTCTGTTAGTAGCTTATTGTGTTAGTAAATAGTAACAAATGCTCATTGAAAATGAACATATACTTGAACAGATATCAAATTCCTGTCACCTCCGACATAATCATACATTTAAGATTAATCAAGCTTTTATGTCTTTTTTACTAGAATGACTTAATTAGCTTTACATGAAAGAACAATAGTTTACTCTTGTAAAGTATTTAAGGTTTTTTTTACATTATGGGAATTGGCAATAATAATCTCAGTAAAATTTAAACATATAATAATAATATCACACTTGCCAACCCTTATAATTTAATATTATATTTCTCTGACTTTCCCATGTTTGATCAGAAGATGTATTTCATATTAGATTTAATGTGGATGGTCAAGGAATCAATCCAACTTTTACAATAGTACCTCATTAGATTTAGTAGAGTTGGTCAGGGAACCAATCTATCTTTTACAATTGGAGATACATCACAATTAATTTTACTATATGTTTTCTACATATATTTCTCAGTACTGACCTTTCAGCTGAGTGACAATCAATACAAATCATATGTTAATCTAAAACACATCCAAAGATGACTTCACAGTGAAGTTCTTGTCAAAGGTTCACCAGCATTAATTTTGTTCAGTGGCTGCACTGTAAATAGAACAGCATGTCAACAGAACACAGATTTCACTTCCAGATCATACCTAAGTAGGTATTGGACATGAAAATTGAAATACCAGCTTTTGTAAGTAAATCAAGCTATTTTTCAATTGAGATGCATCCAAGAATGAAAAAAATTCAGTCTCAACTGTCTATGTGATGCAGCGCGGCATAATTTTGTGACATGAAAGGAGTGGGGGGACATGAAAGGAGTGGGGGGTTGACAATTCTCAAAATGCAATTTTGTCAATTTTTACAAAAACCTGGTCCTATTAATTTCATGAAAATGAATAGAGTCTACAACTCTGGATTGTGCCGGAAAACGTGTATAGCTTCAGTTTTAATTAGGACAAACAATGAAATCTATACCAAATCACACGTGTCGTCAGCTTGCTGAGGAATGTATGTACTCATTATTTTGAATAGAGCTTTCTATGACTAAATTCATACAGATATAATCTTGCCTTGACACCGTTTATTTAAACATTTGATACATTTTAAGAGAAGACATAAACACTATTTTTGCTTATCTGAATGAAAATCAATATAAATATATAAATCTAGCTTTTACAAAAGTGGGAACCAAATTATCTTTTACAGTAGTACCACATACTTGTATTAGATCTAGTGAAGTTGGTTATAGAACCAGACTGGCTTTAACAATAGTACCTCATATTAAATTTATTGGAGATGGTCAGGGAACTAATCTAATTTTTAAAATAGTACATGTACTTCAGATATTTAAATCTGCCCATATTTTCTGTGCAAAATGCCTGTGTGATCAAAGCGGTGGTTTTATCATTTTCTAACAATGACAGCCAGCAAACAAAAACACTTTGAAGACAAAAGGACAATAGGATTTGTAACATGTTTAAAAAGTCAGCGATGTAATATACAAAAGAATAGTAAGATTCTTGGGGTATGAATAGCAAAAATTATATTTCATGGACATGATTTAATTGGGGTCTACGTGTTCTTTACAAGCATGTTTAGTTAAATATAATTTCAATTTCGCAGTTGAACATCATTCTTTGACTTCATTTTATTTCTCTCAAATCACACTTTTAAACCTTTAGATGACAATAGACAGTAGTAGTATAAATGATGTTTTATTGCACCATATGAAGTCAATTACTCCATCACTATCGCAAGAAATATAAAAATATGTAATAACCTTACTTTCAAATTTTTTAATAAAAATTTGATTAATTTGAGATGAAAGCATCTTTGCCATGAAGACCATTACAGATGGCACAGATGGTACTCATTTGATGTCCAGTATGGACACCATTACTATTATAAAAATAGAAATCCATTCATGCAAATGATGCCCATTTACTACATATATAAATCTTTAAACAATTTGTGAAAAGGGTCTGAACAATCTTTGACCAAATATGCATTACGATTTAAATTTTGAGACATCATTTGAATCTCCCTTCAAATATAGCCATATCGGAAAGTTTTTAAAGAAACAAAAACACTCACCAGTATTCTGTCAAACTATACAGAAGCATATGTGTCAAGGAGCCATTTTCAATTTTTACAAATATATTAATCAAGCAACCAATATGGCCACTTCAAACAACTTCTCAAAATTAGATAAGCAGAATTCACAAAGGTCTTCCAAACTGATACAATGGTACCGATTGACTAAGAAATATTGTTGCGATTACATCACAAGATCTTCCAAACTGATACAGTGATACCAACTGCCAACTGATTCAGAAGTATTGCTGCCATTACAACGATAGATAAATTTTAAAATGATTCGTGACAATTTTATGACTAAGTTTGCATAGGCATTTACATTTTAAAACATCATTCTGATCTCCAATCAAATAAAGCCACGTTGAACATTTTTACAAAAATTGATGTCTTTAGATTACTCATTCTAAATATAACCTACTCACCAAAATTCTATGAAACTGTTCAAAAAAGTTTGCGACAAGAAGCCCTTTCAAATGATTTAAATGATATTAATCAGGCAACCAAAATGAACTGAAATGGCTGAAATTCATTACATGATTTTAATTATTTAGTTAAGCTCAAAATTTTTTAAATTTTTCTACAAATGTACAAGGGCTTTTAATTGTCTTGTTTTAACAAATGATGCTGATATATTGTGTAATATGGTTATCTATTGTCAGATATGGTCATATTTTGTCTAATATGGTCATATATTGTCTGATATGGTTGTATATTGTCTGATATGGTTTTGTATTGTCTAATATGGCTATCTATTGTCTGATATGGTTCTTTATTGTCTGATATTGTTATTCGTTGTATAATATGGTTATCTTTCGTCTGATATGGTTATATATTGTCTGATGGTTTTCGATTGTCTAACATGGTTATCTTTTGTCTAATATGGTTATCTATTGTCTAATATGGTTATCTTTTCTCTGATATGGTTATCTATTGTCCGATATGGTTATCTATTGTCTGATAAGGTTATCTATTGTCTGATATAGTTATATATTGTCTGATGTTTATCTGTTGTTTGATATGTTTATATATTGTCTAATATGGTTATCTACTTTCTAATATTGCTATCTGATGTCTAATTCTGATATCTATTATCTGATATGGCTATATATTGGCTGGTATGGCTATCTATTGTCTGGTATGGCTATCTATTGTCTGATATGGTTATATATTGTCTGATATGGCTATCTATTGTCTGATATAGTTGTCTTTTGTCTGATATGGATATCTAATGTCTGATACGGTTATATATTATCTAATATGGTTACCTATTGTCTGATATGGTTATCTATTGTCTGATATGGCTCTCTATTGTCTGATATGGGTATCTGTTGTCTGATATGTTATTTATTGTCTGATATGGCTATCTTTTTATAGCGCATTATCTATCAAAGCTCTAAGCGCTTTACACCATCTATAATGATATGACTACACTACAGAAAAACAAATGACAAAACAATGAAATTGGAAAACATAAAAAATCATGCTGAAAACATATAAAATACAAAACATTATTAGGTCTCTAAGTTTGTCCCTGCAGTATAAACAGGTGAGTTTTAAGAGCACTCTGGTACGGTTATATATTGTCTAATATGGCTATATATTCTCTGATATGGCTTTCTATTGCTTGATATTGTTATTTATTGTCCAATATGGCTATATATTGTCTTATATGGTTATATATTGCCATTATTGTTATCCTTTGACTTATATCATTATATATTGTCTGATATGGTTATGTATTGTCTGCTATGGCTATCTATTGTCTGATATGGTTTTCTATAGTCTAATTAGATTACCTATTGTCTAATATGGATATATATTGTCTAATATGGTTATATATTGACTTATATGGTTACCTATTGTCTAATATTGGTCCCCAGGTATATATTGGTTACTATTACAGATCACAGACATGTCCACTCTGCTCATCTGTCAGTATGATTGCAGTTTAATATTAAACATTCACATCTGTAATATTATTGCAGATTAATATTAGACATTAAATATATAGACTGTGCAACAGTTGTCAGTATGAAGGCAGATTAATATAAAACATTGATATCTATTGTCTGGGCTACAGTTATCATATGATTGCAGATTAATATTAAACATTCACATCTGTAGTCTGGACTACATTTATCAATATGATTGCAGATTAATATTAGACATTAAATATATAGACTGTGCAACAGTTGTCAGTATGAAGGCAGATTAATATCAAACACTGATATTTATTGTCTGGGCTACAGTTGTCAGTATGATAATTGCAGATTAATATTAGACATTCAGATATGTAGTATGGACTACAGTTATCAATATGATTCCAGATTGATATTAAACTGTCACAAACAGTATGTGACAAATTAAACAACACGCCTTGTCTGTTTTCAATTTACCGCCAACAAATTGGTGGTTTAGGCCACTGAGTAACCATTTACCGGTTCCAATGAGTTAGAAACATGAAAGTTGAAACACATGGTATCATTGATACTTTTTGCTTTCATATACAGCATAGAAGTATTGAAAGACAAGATTGTCTTGGTACCACAATGGATGATTGATGCTGTCAAGTCACTCATCACTGCTAAGATGTTTGTCCTGAGAAATGCCCCAGCTGTTGTAAAGAAGTGGGATATGTTTAACAAGAGTGGAAAACTTTATCCAGAACTAATTGGTTTGTATATTTCTTTTGTTCTATAAGATTCTCAAAATGTGATATTAATTTAAATAAATACCAAATGGGTAATTTCTGTTGTAAATGTTGTCCCCATATTTTGAAAAGTAATCAATGTATTGTAATTCTGCCTATCCATATTTAAGTGTTTTTGCTACTGTAGTACATGTGATGTTGTTATCTACCACATTTGTAGCTGAACTGGCTAAAGGCAGTGCAATCTAATAACATGGCAGTGCAACCTTATGCCATGGCCCAAAGTATATTTTGGAGTACATTTGTCTATATTCCATCCGTTTTCCACCCATCAGCATTTCTTATTAATTTGAATGTCCATTTGCTGTCCAAGTACTGGGCCAGTTGATTAAACTTGTTATGAAGGTTTCCACATTTTGTGCCAAAATCATTTAAGAGATAGAATTTATAAATTGGTGATGGTTCCATACCAAGATGTGGATAACTTTTAACTTCTTCCTAAGGGTCATTTTTAATTACTGGTATTTCAGCCCAATGTTTTATACAGATTGGCATAAATCTCTATAGTTTTATAGAGCTTAGCAGGAATCCCTAATGTTTTATTTAGCTTGGCATGAATCTCTAATGTTCTATTGAGCTTGGCAAGAATCCCTAATGTTTTACAGAGCTTGGCATACATCTCTATAGTTTTATAGAGCTTGGCAGAAATCCCTAATGTTTTATTGAGCTTGGCATGAATCTCTAATGTTCTATTGAGCATTTATCCCTAATGTTTATAGATCTTTGCATGAATCCCTATTTTTTATAGGGCTTGACATGAATCCTTAATGTGTATAGAGTTTGGCATGAATCCCTAATGTTTTATCAACCATGAATCCCAAATGTTATATAGAGCTTTGGATGAATCCCTAATGCTTTATCGACCATGAATGCTTGTATAGCTTGACATGAATCCCTAATGCTTAATTCAGCTTGGCATGAGTCCCTGATGTTTAATAGAGCTTTACATGAATACCTCATATTTTATAGAGCTTTACATGAATGCCTCATGTTTTATAGAGCTTTGCATTAATCCCTAATGTTTTATAGAGCTTGGCATGAATCCCTGATATTTAATAGAGCTTGGCATGAATTCTTAATGTTTTATTGGGCTTTATATCAATCCTTAATGTGTATAGAGCTTGGCATGAATACTGAATGTTTTATAGAGCTTGGCATGAATTCCTAAAGTTTTATCGACAATGAATTTCTAATGTTTTATAGCGCTTGGCATGAATCGTTAATGTGTATAGGGCTTGACATGAATACCTAATGTTTTATAGAGCTTGGCATGAATTCCTAATGTTTTATCGACAATGAATCCCTAATGTTTTATATAGCTTTGGATGAATCCCTAATATTTTATCAACCATGAATCCCTAATGTTTTATAGAGCAGTGCATGAATCCTCCATGTTTGATAGAGCTTGGCATGAATCCCTGATGTTTTATAGAGCTTGGCACGAAATCTTAATGTTTTATAGAGCTTGGCATGAATTCCAAATGTTTTATCGACAATGAATCCCTAATGTTTTATAGCGCTTGGGATGAATCCTTAATGTTTATAGAGATTGGCATAAATACCGAATATTTTATGGAGCTTGGCATTACTCTCTAATGTTTAATATAGCTTGGCATGAATCCTTAATTTTTGTAGAGCTTGGCATGAATCCCTAATGTTTTATAGAGCTATGAGTCCCTGATGTTTTATAGAGCTTTACATGAATACCTCATGTTGTATAGAGCTTTGCACGAATCCCTAATGTTTTATCAACCATGAATCCCTAATGTTTTATAGAGCAGTGCATGAATCCTCCATGTTTGATAGAGCTTGGCATGAATCCCTGCTGTTCCATAGAGCTTGGCATGAATCCCTAATGTTTCATAGGGCTTGACATGAATCCTTAATGTCTATAGAGCTTGTCATGAATACCCCCTGTTTTATAGAGCTTTGCATGAATTCCTAATGCTTTATCGACCATGAATCCCTAATGTTATATAGAGCTTTGTATGAATCCCTAAAGTTGTAGCAAAGATTAATCCCTAATGTTTTATAGAGCTTGGCATGAATACCAAATGTTTTATAGAGCTTGCCATTAATCTCAAATTTTCATCAAGCTTGGAATGAATCCCTAATGTTTTATAGAGCTTGGCATGAATCCCTAATGTTAAATAGAGCTTGGCATGAATACCGAATGTTTTATAGAGCTTTGCATGAATCCTAATGTTTTATCGACCATGAATCCCTAATGTTATATAGAGCTTTGTATGAATCCCTAAAGTTGTATCGAACAATAATCCCTAATGTTTTATAGAGCTTTACATGAATGCCTCATGTTTTATAGAGCTTTGCATTAATCCCTAATGTTTTATAGAGCTTGGCATGAATCCCTGATATTTAATAGAGCTTGGCATGAATTCTTAATGTTTTATTGGGCTTTATATCAATCCTTAATGTGTATAGAGCTTGGCATGAATACTGAATGTTTTATAGAGCTTGGCATGAATTCCTAAAGTTTTATCGACAATGAATTTCTAATGTTTTATAGCGCTTGGCATGAATCGTTAATGTGTATAGGGCTTGACATGAATACCTAATGTTTTATAGAGCTTGGCATGAATTCCTAATGTTTTATCGACAATGAATCCCTAATGTTTTATATAGCTTTGGATGAATCCCTAATATTTTATCAACCATGAATCCCTAATGTTTTATAGAGCAGTGCATGAATCCTCCATGTTTGATAGAGCTTGGCATGAATCCCTGATGTTTTATAGAGCTTGGCACGAAATCTTAATGTTTTATAGAGCTTGGCATGAATTCCAAATGTTTTATCGACAATGAATCCCTAATGTTTTATAGCGCTTGGGATGAATCCTTAATGTTTATAGAGATTGGCATAAATACCGAATATTTTATGGAGCTTGGCATTACTCTCTAATGTTTAATATAGCTTGGCATGAATCCTTAATTTTTGTAGAGCTTGGCATGAATCCCTAATGTTTTATAGAGCTATGAGTCCCTGATGTTTTATAGAGCTTTACATGAATACCTCATGTTGTATAGAGCTTTGCACGAATCCCTAATGTTTTATCAACCATGAATCCCTAATGTTTTATAGAGCAGTGCATGAATCCTCCATGTTTGATAGAGCTTGGCATGAATCCCTGCTGTTCCATAGAGCTTGGCATGAATCCCTAATGTTTCATAGGGCTTGACATGAATCCTTAATGTCTATAGAGCTTGTCATGAATACCCCCTGTTTTATAGAGCTTTGCATGAATTCCTAATGCTTTATCGACCATGAATCCCTAATGTTATATAGAGCTTTGTATGAATCCCTAAAGTTGTAGCAAAGATTAATCCCTAATGTTTTATAGAGCTTGGCATGAATACCAAATGTTTTATAGAGCTTGCCATTAATCTCAAATTTTCATCAAGCTTGGAATGAATCCCTAATGTTTTATAGAGCTTGGCATGAATCCCTAATGTTAAATAGAGCTTGGCATGAATACCGAATGTTTTATAGAGCTTTGCATGAATCCTAATGTTTTATCGACCATGAATCCCTAATGTTATATAGAGCTTTGTATGAATCCCTAAAGTTGTATCGAACAATAATCCCTAATGTTTTATAGAGCTTTACATGAATGCCTCATGTTTTATAGAGCTTTGCATTAATCCCTAATGTTTTATAGAGCTTGGCATGAATCCCTGATATTTAATAGAGCTTGGCATGAATTCTTAATGTTTTATTGGGCTTTATATCAATCCTTAATGTGTATAGAGCTTGGCATGAATACTGAATGTTTTATAGAGCTTGGCATGAATTCCTAAAGTTTTATCGACAATGAATTTCTAATGTTTTATAGCGCTTGGCATGAATCGTTAATGTGTATAGGGCTTGACATGAATACCTAATGTTTTATAGAGCTTGGCATGAATTCCTAATGTTTTATCGACAATGAATCCCTAATGTTTTATATAGCTTTGGATGAATCCCTAATATTTTATCAACCATGAATCCCTAATGTTTTATAGAGCAGTGCATGAATCCTCCATGTTTGATAGAGCTTGGCATGAATCCCTGATGTTTTATAGAGCTTGGCACGAAATCTTAATGTTTTATAGAGCTTGGCATGAATTCCAAATGTTTTATCGACAATGAATCCCTAATGTTTTATAGCGCTTGGGATGAATCCTTAATGTTTATAGAGATTGGCATAAATACCGAATATTTTATGGAGCTTGGCATTACTCTCTAATGTTTAATATAGCTTGGCATGAATCCTTAATTTTTGTAGAGCTTGGCATGAATCCCTAATGTTTTATAGAGCTATGAGTCCCTGATGTTTTATAGAGCTTTACATGAATACCTCATGTTGTATAGAGCTTTGCACGAATCCCTAATGTTTTATCAACCATGAATCCCTAATGTTTTATAGAGCAGTGCATGAATCCTCCATGTTTGATAGAGCTTGGCATGAATCCCTGCTGTTCCATAGAGCTTGGCATGAATCCCTAATGTTTCATAGGGCTTGACATGAATCCTTAATGTCTATAGAGCTTGTCATGAATACCCCCTGTTTTATAGAGCTTTGCATGAATTCCTAATGCTTTATCGACCATGAATCCCTAATGTTATATAGAGCTTTGTATGAATCCCTAAAGTTGTAGCAAAGATTAATCCCTAATGTTTTATAGAGCTTGGCATGAATACCAAATGTTTTATAGAGCTTGCCATTAATCTCAAATTTTCATCAAGCTTGGAATGAATCCCTAATGTTTTATAGAGCTTGGCATGAATCCCTAATGTTAAATAGAGCTTGGCATGAATACCGAATGTTTTATAGAGCTTTGCATGAATCCTAATGTTTTATCGACCATGAATCCCTAATGTTATATAGAGCTTTGTATGAATCCCTAAAGTTGTATCGAACAATAATCCCTAATGTTTTATAGAGCTTGACATGAATCCCTAATGTTAAATAGAGCTTGGCATGAATCCCTAATGTTTTATAGAGCTTGGCATGAATCCCAAATGTTTTATAGAGCTTTGAATGAATGCCTCATGTTTTATAGAGCTTTGCATGAATCCCTAATGTTTTATAGAGTATTGCATGAATCATCTATGTTTTATAGAGCTTGGCATGAATCCCTGATGTTTTATCGCTTATGAATCTCTAATGATGTATAGATTTTGGCATGAATCCCTATTATTTTATCAAGTATGAATCCCTAATGTTCTATGTAGCTTGGCATGAATCCCTAATGGTTTGTATAGCTTGGCATGAATCTGTAATGTTTTATAGAGATTGGCATGAATCCCTAATGTTTTATTGACCATGAATCCCTAATATTTTCTAGAGCTTGGCATGAAACACTAATGTTGTATCGATAATGAATCCATATAAAAAATGTTTTATGGAACTTTGCATGAATCCTTAATCTTGGAGCCCAAGTGTATAGTTTACAAAATAACCAAAAATTATATTTTATATCATAACCAAAGCTTAGAGATTCCACAGTACTCAAAGTGTAATGTTTCCAAAGGCAACTAACAACTGTTTGAGAAGCTAGTTAGATAGTGAACCAGTCTGTAGTTTCAAAGAAAATGGCACCAGATGTTAAGCAAAATGCTTTTTGGTGTGATTTGTTGATGTTATATGATCGAAAATGTTAGAGCAGATGGAACATTTCAAACATCCAAACATGTCAGGGCAGAAAGAGGGACAAATTGACAGCACTTAACAAACTTTAAAGGAAGAAAATTTCTTTAGAATATCTTGCTGTATTTCATGTCTTTACTTAAATTTGGAAGGTAATTTAATCATGTCTTCAGAGCAGTGGAGCAAGTTCAGTTTCCTCATATATGGAACATCTTATGTAGAACAAAAGAAACCCAATCAAATCCATCACAATACTGCGGATGCAAAACGAACTGCCACAGTCACAGGCACTTGTTTCTGTCAGTGAGAAATGTAATTATTGTTGACAACACAAACTCCCCTTAAGTGATTCAAAAGGTGAATAGAACTCATGTGATTTGGAATCTGCTATCTTGCTAAGACCGTGATAATGGTTTGGGGTTTGTGTTTATTCCTGTCAGCAGTCATTCATCGATTACTTATATCAGCATGAAAGGTGACATTCTAAACTAACTCCCAATGTACAACTTAAGTACTGTGCAGAATATTTGCCAGCTACTTTTGTGTGAAGCTTTTGCTTTGTATCTATTTCTCCTTTGAATACGTTCCCCAATCACATTACTTTAGGGATATTAGCCTGCTACCTCGCGAATCCAGCCCTACCAAAAGACGAAAATTCGTCTTTCCTGTCTATGTCATATAGACAAAGGGCAATAACTCTTGATCATTACCTCCCCTTGCCGCCCGTTAGGTGTCGCTTCTTTAGTTTTTTAGCTTCGCTTGTTGTGTGTAAACACGTACAATTAGACCTCCAATGAATCCAAGCCATCTTAGTGTAAATTCTGACCATCCGAAGTTAAATTTGGAATTACTGTGTTGGATAATCATTCCTCTACAGGTCGTATACATTATTTTACAATATTTTCCAATTTGAGTGACTTTGTCACCTTTTCTAGACTTCGGACCAGGTTGCAACGTGGTCAAAGCATGTAATACATGTAGCACTCAATAATTTCGCTTATTCCGTATGTAACGTTTACGATATTAGCGACTAATAACGTGCTGCATTGATAATGTGTGCTGTATTTATCTTCTTTGACGTTTCAGTAGACTTCAAAAAAGTCTTTGAACGACCAATTGCGACTATTTAATGGCGGACTTCGTGTTGTAGTCACGAATTCACGCGACACTTAATCATTTCGTTTCCTCCGTTAGTTACGGTTATGGAATAGCGACTTAATAGCGTACTGAATTGTTAATTTGTGCTTTGTTTATCTTCTTTCCGTTTCAGTAGACTTCGTCTCTGAACGACCAGTTGCGACTATTTAATGGCGGAATTTCGTGTTGTAGTCACGAATTCACACGACACTTAATCATTTCGCTTCCTCCGTTAGTTACGGTTATGGAATAGCGACTTAATAGCGTACTGATTGTTAATTTGTGCTTTGTTTATCTTCTTTCCGTTTCAGTAGACTTCGTCTCTGAACGACCAGTTGCGACTATTTAATGGCGGAATTTCGTGTTGTAGTCACGAATTCACGCGACACTTAATCATTTCGCTTCCTTCGTTAGTTACGGTTATGGAATAGCGACTTAATAGCGTACTGAATTGTTAATTTGTGCTTTGTTTATCATCTTTTCGTTTCAGTAGACTTCGTCTTGAACGACCTATTGCAACATGCTCACGGTGATAACTAGTGTGGTCATTAAGAGTTAACATGGCACGGAATAATTTGACTACTCCGTTAATAACGGTTATAGTATTATCGAATTAATAATATGCTGAATTTTTTAATCTGTGCTTTGTTCTCTTCTTTTGTCGTTTCAGTAGCAAGGTCGACAACGAAGGCATGAATGGCAAAATGGGTGTTGGCAATGTGGAAATGGAGGAAATTATGTTGACATGGTTTAGGCTGCCCAGTGGATGTAAATTTCACCGCAGGTCCGTGCATGGCTTTCGGGCCTGTAAGTCCGGACGCATGGAGTCTAGGCTGGATCAATTGGATCCATTTTATTATGCACTTTCGCCGGCCGTCCAGCCGTCCGTCCAGCCGACACCGTCAGTTCAGCCGGCACTTCAGCAGGCACCAACCGGCACTAGCCATACATCCGGCACCGTCCGTTCAGCCCAAATGGCACCGGACGGCCAGCCGACCTTCCAGCTGGCATCAACAGGCACCGGCCGTTCAGCCCAAATGGCACCGGCCGGCCAGCCGACCTTCCAGCCTGCATCAACAGGCACCGGCCGTCCACCCGGCAACGACCGTTCAGCCCAAATGGCACCGGTCGTCCAGCCGACCTTCCAGCCGGCATCAACCGGCACCGGCTGTCCATCCGACAACGACCGTTCAGCCCAAATGGCACCGGTCGTCCAGCCGACCTTCCAGCCTGCATCAACAGGCACCGGCCGTCCACCCGGCAACGACCGTTCAGACCAAATGGTACCGGTCGTCCAGCCGACCTTCCAGCCGGCATCAACCGGCACCGGCCGTCCATCCGGCAACGACCGTTCAGCCCAAATGGCACCGGTCGTCCAGCCGACCTTCCAGCCGGCATGAACCTATGCAGGCCGTCCATCCGGCAACGACCGTTCAGCCCAAATGGCACCGGTCGTCCAGCCGACCTTCCAGCCGGCATCAACCTGTACCGGCCGTCCATCCGGCAACGACCGTTCAGCCCAAATGGTACCGGTCGTGCAACCGACCTTCCAGCCGGCATCAACCTGCACCGGCCGTCCATCCGGCAACGACCGTTCAGCCCAAATGGCACCGGTCTTCCAGCCGACATCAACCTGCACCGGCTGTACATTTGATTTACGGAGATTATAGTGATGTACCCGTCAGTCAATCTGTACTACTGGTTACATATCACTACCATGAGAGAGATGTTATAGATGTATCTCCGTCCAATCAGACCATTCGAGAGGCAGGTGCCGGTCATAGCCGGACCTTCGCCGACATTCCGGCCGACCATATACCAAACAAATCAGTCGGTATCGCCGGTGTACACCTCCCGTCACGTCAAATACGTGTCGGTGTGATTTTAAAACAAGGGAGAATTAGTGACATTATCAGAGATGACGGAATTGAGTTATCTATGCCACTTGGTATGCGCTACCCAGATATGGCAGCTTTACCAGAACAGGACTTTCAGGCCGACCATTCGTCAGTTCAATCAGCCGTTAGTGCCGGCCGTCCATATGTTCACGGCTTCTCCACAAGGGAGATTTAGTGAAAGTGTCAATTATGACAGAATTGCGTCATCTAGGTCACCTGGTATGCTGTACAGATATGCAAGCTATACCAGAACCAACATTCCCTCTGAGCGAATGGTAGATGGGTGCACAGTGCTCGCCGCACTACATAAGCATTATGTAATTATTATTACCTTCTAGCCGGCACCAACCGGCACCGGGCGTCCATCCGGCAATGACCGTTCAGCCATATGGCACAGGTCATCCAGCCGGCACTAACCGGCACCGGGCGTCGATCCGGCAATGACCGTTCAACCCAAATGGCACCGGTTGTCCAGCCAAGCTTCCAGCCGACACTTGCCGGCACTGACAGTCCATCCGGCTCCGGCCATCCAGCCCAACAGGCACCGGTCGTCCAACCGTATGGAGATTTTAGTCATATACCAGTCCGTCCGACTGTACCGCTGTACCAGCACGGGGACTTTTATCATACCGCAATCCGCACAAATCGGATTGACGAAGATTCTAGTGATGTTTCCGTCTGTCAATCCGTACTACCGGTTACATATCACTACCATGACTCTGATGTTGGCGATGAATCTCTCGATCCAACCCGACCATTCGAGCGGTCGGTGCCGGTCATAGCCGGCCCGTCGCAGGCGTTCAGGCCAAACATATACCAATCAATTCATTCGGCATTGCCGGCCGTCCATAGGCTATCAACTCATCCACAAGGGAGAGTGAATGCCTTTTTTAGAGATGACGGAATCGAGTCATCTATGCCACCTGGTATGCATTACCCCGATATGGATGCTTTACCAGAGCAAGATTATGCACATAGTGAGTGCGATGAATCACAGGCAAATCAGCTGTATGCAGATCCAACTATGGAACGGACTGAGTTCAGCTTCAAAGCCGCAGTGGAGGAAATTTTTAGGGTGTCAAGGCCCCTTCAGAATGCCCTCCACCTCCTGCTGCAATTACCGACTATAGGGTTAGTGCGTCGGTCGATCTGGATGAAGGGGAAGAGATTCTATCCTTCCGCCTCCTTCCCCAGTCGACAAAATTAAGGAAATTAATGACCGTCTGTCGACACGTATAGGGGATCCAGGAAATGCTAAGGCGTTCTTTTCTGAAAGCCAAGAACCAGCGTCGTTTTCAGGTCGATGGTACAAAACTCACTCCGATGCGTTCAATACTGAGGTCCTGGCTCGGGATAAAATAGGGCAGCAGTCCATATGTCTGCGGCATTGTCTTATAAAGTGGACAAAACTGTGTTCAATGCCATGTCCAAGCTGGTTCGAATGTAGTCGCTACGTCTTCACTGTTAGACCTAGCCTCCCTAGCCATTTTCAGGATCGCTGAAAAATCTGGCAATGAACAAGCTTGGGATTCGACGGCCCGGTTAGCTAGGGTTCTTAACAGGGCAGCTCACCATTCCATGGCCAATGCGCTGACTGCTTCTGCCAACCTAGACCTGATACGCCGTGACGCATGTCTGAAGGGCACGTCGCTTAAACCCCATCATAAGCTGGCTAGATATGACCGACGCACATTTCACGTCCCTATCCTACGAGTAGCGGACATTCTCCGTTGTGCTTGTCGGGACTAGGCTTATCAGTTCCATGTCATACCTTTTGGCCTAAATTTAAGCACTTGGGCTAGTACCAAGGTTATGGGTTACGTCGTCACCCTGTTCCGCTCGACTTCATCTATTGCGTCGGCAGTATATTTGGATGACATCCTCCAGAAACATCTGTCAAGTTCTATTCTGCTCAAAGGCAGAAACGATCTTATATCACTTTACATCATATAGGCTTTCTCGTGAACTGGATAAAGTTTGATCTCTGTCCAATCCGGATTTTGGTCCATCTGGGTGTGGAGTTTCTCCCGATCTGAATCTGGTAAGGCTTCCTCGAGTTTGCGATTATCCAGATAATTGCACTCGTAGAGTCCGTTTCCGACAGGATGCGCATTTTAGCGAGAGAGTTGCAGATCCTCGGATTATTCAATGCGGCAGCAGACTTGATCCCGATCAGCCGTCCTTTTATGCGCCCTTTACAAAGGACGTTGCTAGCGTAATTGCGCTCTTTTCAAGTCCCTTCGATCCCAGAAAACAGTCATGCTCACGCCAGAGATACAATCATTCTTGAGTCAATGGCACAACCCCTGTAGGCTGTCCACAGGGATTACTCTGGAGATACCCCAAGGGGATAACGGTAGGTTCCGCCACTAATACCTACGGTTGGGGTGCCCACCTGTTGCCGAACTTCGATACTGTCAGCGGCACGTGGGTGCCAGGGGCGAGCCCTTTCCACATCAACCTTTCAGAAATAACGGCTGTCATCAATGCCTTTCATTTCGGGCAGGATCAACTCTTATTACAAACTGCCCTCATTATGTCAGACAACATTGTGGTGGTGCCTTGCCTCAAAACAAGGGGACACCAATCACCAGACCTGTGCAATCTGAACTGGCAATTTCTACATTGGTTCGACAATCTCCACCTCAATGTACAATTCAGACACATTCTTGGCAGACTCAATGTCTTGGCTGACACTCTATCTAGTCATTCACACAGAATGGTCACTCCATCAATCGGACTTTCTTCCAATTGACACACTTTGGAGACGTCCGATGATTGATCTTTTGCAACAAGATGGAATCGCAAGTTCTCCACCTTTCATCTCACAGGTTCCAGACCCAGAAGCTTGGGTCGTGGATGCTCGATCAATCACCTAGGAAGGGTTGTGGGCATTCTCCTACCCTCCCACGGTCTTGGTACTGGAATTAATCCAGAAGTTAAGGGGTCAGAATTGTCAGATGGTTCTGATTGCCCCTCTCAGATGGAACAACTCCTGGGTCTCCGATCTACTCAATCTAGGCGATAGATCTACCCAGGAAGATTACAGTCAGCACAAGTATTCACAAGCAACCGCGGCCAGGG
Organism: Unio delphinus; assembly: GCA_029339505.1. NCBI lineage: Eukaryota > Metazoa > Mollusca > Bivalvia > Unionida > Unionidae > Unio > Unio delphinus. Next base: position 285,675 of record JAQISU010001241.1, on the reverse strand, counting down.
GTGTTCCACCCCTGTCCGGACCGTCTTTATGTTCAAGCTTGGCTCTTGTCCAGACAGCCTTGCAAGACAAACAATTTAAATCTTTGATTGCGGAGAGAATCTCGAGAGCAAGAAGGCCCTCTACTCTGAAGGTTTACGAGGGCAAGTGGCATGTTTTCAGAGACTGGTACCATATCATTCACATTGTTCCTCTGAGTGTCACAATCCCTCAACTGGCCAACTTTTCTCTGGCTTTTCGAGGAGAAACATCTGGCTCCAGTTATTCTCAAATGTTACCGCTCCATGATATCAGACACATTCCGCCATTCTGGTACATGTGCTATCAGCCATGACAAAGATTTGTCAGATCTTTAGACATTTAAAAAAAAAAAAAAAAAAAAAAAATTTAATCGACTTATATCCCTCACCCTGTTTTCAAATGGAATCTGTCCTGGGTTTTTACATGACTCAATTCAGACAGTATTGAGTCTTTAACCCACGATTAGTTAAAGCTACTATCATACAAATTGGGTTTCTTGATAGCCTTAGCTTCAGCATGCAGGGTGAGCGAGTTACATGTCCTTTCTAGTGACCCGAACTCTCTTTCGTTTCGATCAGAGGGTTTGATGGTCCTCTTGACGCAGCCAGGCTTCGTAGTCCAAAATAGATTACCATACATTGCGATCAACGAGTCGTCATTAGCTCGCTTTCTTTATAGATAAGTCAGGATCAACAGCCATGTAAGATCCTGTTTGGGCACTCTACCACCATTTCAATGCATAGAGGTGAGTCAGGTCACATACTAGCACCTCTTTCTTCTGGTGATAGCTGGGATATGAGATATCACCATTCAAGCCCTTGCTTCATGGCTGTAGTGGGTTATACGCTCGGCGTACTCTGAGAATTCGCAAATCAGTCACCTTATAGAAGCTGTTGCAGAGTCAACCTTCTACAGTTTTATCTTCAAGTTTGTACTCGCAGAGGCAAACATTGATTCTAGTAGGTCCGGTGTTGGGCAGCCCAGACGCCCACCAGACCCATGTGCAACAATCAGCACAGCCTATTAGCTTCGCTGGATTCGCCAGATAAATTTTCGTAGGTAAGAAGATTTCAATAACTATCTTCTTAACCGCATAAAAGGGTCACATATCACGCGACCCTGGGCTGTGTTGCTGATTGAAAATTAGGAGACCGGGTTATCATTCACATGGGGAATCCAACCATCATTCCCTAGAGGATACCCGGGGTGGAGGTCGGATGCTCCGCATTCCCTCCTCCTATTACTTATTCTCCTAAAGTAATGTGATTGGGGAACGTATTCAAAGGAGAAAGCAAATTTTTTAGTAAATTATGTTTCTCCGAGAATACTTACCCAATCACATTACTAAGAAACCCTCCCAACCACCCCGCCATGCGAGCATCCTCGTGTTTTATATATCGCTCAGCTTAAAAACTAAAGAAGCGACACCTAACGGGCGGCAAGGGGAGGTAATGGGCAAGAGTTATTGCCCTTTGTCTATATGACATAGACAGGAAAGACGAATTTTCGTCTTTTGGTAGGGCTGGATTCGCGAGGTAGCAGGCTAATATCCCTAAAGTAATGTGATTGGGTTAGTATTCTCGGAGAAACATAATTTACTAAAAAATTTGCTTTCTATCTTGTTTTGATGTGATGTTTTATGTTTATCACTGTCATAATTAGTTATGATTGGTGTGTCAATAAGCTATAATTATTTCTTACTGGTGTATCACTCAGTGAAAAAGCTTAGTTCTGATTGGTACATCACTCAGTGAAAAAGCTACAATTAGTTTGATAGGTGAATCAATCAGTGAAAAAGCTACCATTAATTCTAATTGGCGATTATTATTTTGTTTTACCTTGGACCTGCAAAAACAATAACCGTGAACCATAACTGAATGTAACATATTTTACTGTATGACACACGTGATGTGTAGCATTCAAATTCAATACAAGCAAACTAGACACAAAGCAACAAAGAAGCTTTACCTAAATGGTTATTAAATAATCAGTCAAGTATTTAATCATAAATGAAGAACAAGTCTGGCATGTCTCCGTTATATTGTCGTCAGTGGCTCAAGATGCTGACGAGTGAGATGAAAATGTTAGAATGGCATTGACCACGGGATAGATTTCCAATAATCTGAGTTAGTCACCATGCACTGATTTGTATAGGGCAAGTGAATATTGTAATATTTGTTTTTAATCTGACAGAAATATGGGAATATGCCTTTGACAGCTGTTTCAGATTAATTCTTGGCTTGCAAACTTAACGGCAAATATCTAATAATGATTCACACTTGCTAAGATTACGATATTGATTCTTCAACAACTTGTATACAAAAACCAGATATCATATGAAAAAAGCAATGACGCATTGATTTATCAATCAATCACTTCACCCATATCACTGCTGGAAATACTCCTCTTACCTTTTTCTGATGCCCTTCAGTAGTTAATGTGCTTCAAAAGAATGAAGATACACTATTGGACATACACTGAAGGCTGGTAGTCAGACTGGAAAAAACTTGCATGAACAAAGTTTTCTTAATACGGAAACTGTTCACAAAAAATGAATTTTAGAGAATGATATTTTTCCTTCATCATTTCTCAAACACATTCCTAAAATAAAATAAAATTAATTGGAAAGAATTAGCTTTTCTTCAATAATTGTCAAGGATTATATTTTCTCACAATTCTCTTAAAATGCAGTTATGTGAAAAATAAAGACTCTAATATCATAATTATTCTCTTCTCACTTTAAGATGCTATTTGGACAAAGGAAAAATACCCAGATCTCCATGACAACAAAGAACATATTTTGCTACTCATGGAACATCTTAACATCATTGCCAAGCCAAGATGTTTCAGTGAAGATGGGTCTGAAATCAAGGTTAGTTGACTCTAAAGTCTGGATTTTGTATTTTACCTCTCCTATAATATGTCCTATCATCACAGAACATTGCATTGGAAACAATTATTCTGCCTTCTCCAATTATAACTTTAAATCATGGACAACCCCTGAGCAAATAAAAAAAAATATCCCGCTAAATCTCCAAAACATTTCTGAGTGACAACCAATTCTAGGAACAAACCTGCCCTTGGAGACAAACTCTTAGACATGGAAATGGGTAAATTTGTTTCAGTTTATACTTATGTACAAGTACATGCAATGATCTTTGTTTTCAAGAAAAAAATAGCAAGAAATGAATTGTTTGCTTAATAATAATTACAATTTAGCTGTGGCTAATGGAATGATAATGTCTGTCCTTCCGTTGATCTATCACATAGTACAGGAAGTGCTTACATTAGACTGTTCCTTTGGTGACAGTGTACATTAGGTAATTTCTCTAATATTGTTGCTTGGGTGAAACAATACAGTGAAATGTGCATATTTTGATATTGTGCCAAATAGGTGTGTCCAAGATAAGATATTCTTACACAAAGGAATGACACAATTTTCTATATTTTTAAGGTAATGCTGTCATGTATTAAAAATTTAAATGAATACCTAAAAATGTAGTAAGATCATTTTTAAACCATTCATGCAATGTAAAACAATTTGCATGGTGACCAAATGATTCCAACATCTATATAATCAAGTGGAGCTGTCTAGAATGGCAGAAAAGGTTGAATTATAACTTCTGATGATACATTTACAGTGATCTACCTATACAATTTTAGATCTCAATCGGGTGAGCTTGCATTAGCATCATAAAATGTTTTGAAAGATATGCATTAACATCACCAAAGTGAAGAAAAATAAAATAAAATTAATATAAATTAAATGCATATATTTACATCATATTCAATATTCAAATAATATAATCTAATTCCAAAATAAATTAGTCTTTGACCTTGAATAAACTGATGCTATCCAAGTAATATTTATTCCACATGGTTAAAACAAAAAATTCCAGATGTAAATACTAATAAAGTAGTTTTAAGTTCAGCGGTGGCAGTTACGTAGACTGTGGAAATAGATGACTGAGGTTCTTTGATTTAATCTGCTATTATGACCAATACAAAATTGACACCTTAATACAGTATAGTTTTATTTTAAATTGATGATGTAATACATTCCAGTTGCAATATAGTTGTCAATTGGAGGATAAATACTTCAAATCTAAGCAAAATACAAAAAAAATCATTTGTTTTAAATCACATCTTTTCAACAAAGACAAAAATATTGTAGATAAATATTGCTCCTATTCTTGCTTGGATAGAGACTGGTGAAACTCTTAAAGATAGACAGTTGAGTGAAATTCTTAAGATAGGTGAAACTCTTAAAGAGACAGACAAGCAAAATTAACAAGATAGACATTTGAAATTTGAAAGATAGATGAACATTTGAAATTCTAAAGATAGAAAAGTGAAATTCTTAAAATAGACAAGTAAACTTCTTATGATAGACAAGTGAAATTCTCTAGTTAGATAGACATTTAAAATTCTTAAGATAGACAAATGCAGTTCTTAAGATAGACAAGTGAAATTCTTAAGATAGACAAGTTAAATTCTCTTGCTAGATAGACATTTGCAATTCTTAAGGTAGACAAGTGAAATTCTCTAGATAGACAAGTAAAGGTCTCAAGATATACAAGTGAAATTATTTAGATAAACATTTTAAATTCTTAAGATAGACTTACATTTTAAATTCTTAAGATAAAGTGAAATGCTTAAGATAGACAAGTGAATTTCTCTTGACAGACATTTGAAATTCTTAAGATAGACAAGTAGACATGTATCATCATGTCCCACCTAGTCACAATATACTAACTCCAAGACAACCAATCCTAACACAAACCACTTAACACAGAGTGCCAATAGAGACAGCTGCTAGATCTATCAGCCTGTGGTATGACTTGACCAAGGTTCTAGCCTGTGACCTTCCCCATCCAAGGCAGATCATCTAACAACTTAGCCACCTGAACTAATTATACACACACACACACACACACACACACACACACACACATATATATATATATATATATATATATATATATATATATATATATATATATATATATATATATATATATATATATATATATATATATATAATACACACTGCAATTAGTCTTTATTATCATTGTTGAATCATGTGATTCTCAATGGAATGACAGAGCGAGTAGACTATACACAGCAGCCAGTATGCCTTACTGGTGGAGGAATGTGTGTGTGTGTGTATATATATATATTAGCAACCCCGGGCTAACACGGTCAACACGCCAGTTTACCTGGAAATCTGATGAAATTTGACCAAGTGTAGAACTTTCATTGCAGCATCAATACATGTCATTTGATTGTAACACATTTTATATATTGTAAAAGCTAATACAATTATCTACAATGAACATGTTTTTTTTACATTTGATGCTACATTAATGGATTTATTCCTCCATAATCATTGAAAATTGCCCAGGGTTCGTACGGTCTTTGAAGGTCTTTGAGAGTTTGGGAAAAATGAGGTAGCATTTTCAAGGCCTTGAAAGTTTGGGAAAATCGAGCATATTACCCTGAGGTCTTTAAAAGTCTTTGAAAATTGAAATAAACCCTCCAAAAATTAATTTCTTTCCAGAATAAAAAATAAAATTATCCGAGGTTGTTAGATTAAGATGTAATCTAGTTATCCTGGTTTCTTTCTTTTGATGACCCGTTCAGTTTATTGCCGCCGCATTAACAAAAGAGGCTTTGTTTTGTTTGGCCATCCAAAGTATACCTCGGCGGCGACTTCAATCACACATGCACTCTTCATCAAAGCAAGACGGTGCCGCTACACACTTCATCAAAGGATGTCACCAATAAAATTGCCCAAGGTCGTTAGCTTCGGATATAGCTGGTTTTCTTGGCTTCTTTCGTTTGACGAATAGTTCAATTTGATTGGACGAGCCCATCAGTTTTAGCCAATCAAAATGTTAATTACGCTAATTCTACGTAGAAAGTTCGCGAAAGTTACACGCTCGAGAATTCAAAATTTGTTCATTCGATTTACATCTTCTTTAAGCTCAGTGTTTAAAAATGCCAGGTCTTTGGTCTTTCAACGATATCTGGCTTGAACAAGAGAAATACAAGGAATGGCTGCAAAAGGATAAATGATGTAAACGAAAGACGTTTTGTACATTGTGTAGAAAGACGAGTAACTTGGCTTCAGTTGGAAGAGTCCATGCAAATTAATAACTACATACTGTTCATTTAGTGGAACGAAGATGCAGAAGTATAAGCTTTTGGTAATTTTGGGCAAAATAATGTTAACTCATTACTCTTCGGGTATAAAATAAGATATACCGTCGGTTTATTTAACAAGTTTGAGGGGGAAAAAATCATTTTCGAAAATTTTGTTCTACATAATAATGTTCTTTGGTTTAATATAAAAACATGCATTGTAATAAATTCAATTCACGGATATACAGTTTCAAAGTGCGCATGCGTACACTATAGTAGAGTTAAGCAAGAGTTGTTGTTCTTGAATTGTGAGTATATAAAAAAAAACGTACTGTGATTTAACTGTAAGAAGTCAAGTCATTTGATTAGGTAAATAAATTTTAAAAAGTTATTAAAAAAAACGTATTTCCAGTTGACGGAATATCCCCATTTCTCATTGCCGACCTTCGATTTTTTCCCCAATGGTATTAAAAAAAAAATTTAAATCACATTGCCGAAATTAGTCTGACTATACATCCCCGTTTGTTTGTACCCCAATCGATTTTAAATGATAAAAAGTGCACAGAACTAAGGCAACTGAATCATTGATTTATAATTTCTAACCTGAATGTGACCAGAATGGCACTAACACTGCCATCTCCTGCACATTTCATGATTAACGGACTTTCCAAAGAAACAAACGGGTTGGTATAGTTCGACTATAATTGAGCCCGTTTTGCCCAGTACTTTGAAGTGCTTGAAATATTACTAGATTTATTGATAATGTTTCTTTTTTTTTTTTTAAAAATGGAGAAAAAAACACGCCCAACCTTGATGAAGTGTTTTATTCTGTCCTTTCCAAAAGAAAGGAACATGTCGAACTTTGGTGTGGTCTCCAGAAAATGTTGTCACACGGGCAGGCAACAGTGGAGAGAGGATTTTCTGTCAGCAAACATGTATTTGTTGAGAACCTCAGCAGAGAAAGCCTCAGAGCTCATGAGCTAATCATTGGCACAATGAGAAAAGCAGGTGGACCTTTGGAAATCATCATTAGCAATGAAATGATGACACATGGCTCCTTTGCAAGACATAAGTACCATGCTTATCTGGATAAGAAGAAAGCAGAGAAGGATGAGAAAAACCAAAAAGGAAAGAAACGGGAGTTAGCCTTGGATGAAGTGGAAGAACTTAAAGCCTGAAAACTGCCTCTTGAAGCTAACATTGCCAGCCTACATGCTTCCTCTGTACAGAAAGCAGAAGAGGCAGAGTTAAAAGGACCCATTGTGCATGTCACAGAGTCAAATGCTCTTAGGAGAAAAGCAGAGGAAGCAATGACAGTGGTAGCGTCTCTTTCCAAAATGATTGAAGAGAAAAAAAATCAAATATAATAATGCATTTAAAGCAATGCTGATGTCTGTTAAGAGAACAATTTATTTTGTATTAAATCTGACACGTATGTTACATATTTCTGAAAGAACAACGAATGTTAACCTATCTTCCAGATAATTATAATACAATTTTAGGAAATTAATTATAGTTTGACTTTAATCAGTAATCAATATTGTAGTATTTGGCATTCATTTTTCTCATATAACCTGTATACACAATATTAGCAAAAATAGGTCTTGGAAATCTCTGTTTGTGGTCTTTGAAAGTTTGGGAAAAGTCTTTGAATTTATCATCCATAGTTCAGTATGAACCCTGTTGCCGATTTCATGCGTCATTGGAAAAAGCGTTAATCATGCCGCGATCGCGTGACCCTACTGTTCTTTGAAACAAAATGCGGGTTATTAAAACTTTATGAATATTCATTAAATGTTCAATCCAATCAGAGGAGATGCAAACAATTCGGTCAGTGGTTGTAGCAATTTCCTATGATATTCCTACGCAATGAAATAATCCCTCAAACTTTACGCAGATTTGGCTACAAATTTGACAATTTAAATAAATGCAACATATACCATCAAAATCGGCATATTCCAAGCTTTATAATGATACCAAATTTATATATCGGAAACATTTTAAAATCATCCGCAACGAGCATCGAATTTGTAAAATATTAGAATCACTAGGTGTCGACATCCTCCGCCATATTTGAATTTTCTAACAGCTGATGACGACGTTTAGACAGTATACAGTTGCAAAATGAACACGCAAACTTAAAGCGTAGATTTTCGTCTTTTATAAATAGGCTTAAGTTCGATGCTGTAAATATCTCAACTGACAAACTTTAATCGGTTTTAAAATATGTTCAACCTGATATTCATTATTCATTTGTTTAAATTTTGTAATGGGGCACTGATAAAATTATGAGACTAAAATCACATCACTATCAGACAAATGCAAAGTTTTGCTATGATTTTTTTAATTTTTTTTTTACTTTGACAAAACGTAGCAACATAATTACGCGCACACTTCAAGTGGGATCTTAAATTCAAAATGCATTGATGATGTTTGATAGCATAAATAATGTTTTCCAAATAGAAATAAAATAAAGTCGAAAAAGTGATAATTTATTTTTGCAGGTATATGAAATTAAAAGTTTAACATTCAAAGTGAAAGATGGCTGCATTCCCTGGTCCATTCTGCAAGGAACTAAATATAACAACACAGGACATAGAAGATGAAAATAACTTGAATCCAATGCTGTAAATATCTCAACTGACAAACTTTAATCGGTTTTAAAATATGTTCAACCTGATATTCATTATTCATTTGTTTAAATTTTGTAATGGGGCACTGATAAAATTATGAGACTAAAATCACATCACTATCAGACAAATGCAAAGTTTTGCTATGATTTTTTTAATTTTTTTTTTACTTTGACAAAACGTAGCAACATAATTACGCGCACACTTCAAGTGGGATCTTAAATTCAAAATGCATTGATGATGTTTGATAGCATAAATAATGTTTTCCAAATAGAAATAAAATAAAGTCGAAAAAGTGAAAATTTATATTTGCAGGTATATGAAATTAAAAGTTTAACATTCAAAGTGAAAGATGGCTGCATTCCCTGGTCCATTCTGCAAGGAACTAAATATAACAACACAGGACATAGAAGATGAAAATAACTTGAATCCAATTTAGGAACTAACAAATGGACTTGTCCTTGAAATCAATTCATATATTGAACACCGTGGCAAAAACTTATATTCCTTGTTCAATATTATTTCAAAGTTGAACTCCAACTTTGAATGTATGAATGTGAAATCTCTAAAAACAAACGTTAGTAGAGTATATGAACAGAAAATAAAACTTGTTTCCAAAAAGAAAGTTTCTGGGTTTAAAAATGTAAAGGAGCTAATGAGTGCCACATTCAGTCCATATTTGAGCACACAATAATATGAACAAACAGTGTTTTGTGATGAAGCATATACAAAGAAAACTATTCAGCACATAGAAAATGACAATTTAAGCGAAAATTAATTTTGCACTAAGAAAAATCCCACTGATCAAGTAAGTTATAATCTTGTTGACAGTGATGATAATGATGATGAAACTCTGAAAAAAGAAACTAACTTTCTTAAGTATTCAAATAAGAAACAGTTGAAATTGTGTTCAAAACTTGAGAAGAAAATTGCAGAAAATACTGAGAAGTTAGAAAACATTTAAAATAGGATTGGTCACTATTCTGTGCGAAATGTAAATAAAAGAGATGAGACCTCAAAAAAACACTTGCAAGCATTGCGTGGCTTGAAACGATTAATCAGCAGGCAAAAGAACCAAATAAAGATGATGACTGAAAAATTGAAAGAAAGTGGACTCAGGCTTGAAACTGTGACTAATGAGAACCAAGCATCAGCTGACATAATTACTGTATCGACAGAGCAAGTAAGAATTATTTCTAAGAAAAGAAATAGTGAGAAATCAAAGATCTTGTCCCTTCAGAAAAGCAACAGTTATTTTAGAACTGAAATTAAGTATGTGGCAATTGCTTACCAAGACCTTTGGTATCCTGGTATTGTTGAAAAAGTGAAGGATAATCAAACAGCAAGTGTGAAGTTCATGTCATCATGCATAAAGGAAGGGTACTTTCAATGGCCTTGTAGGGCAGACACACACATTGTTGACAAGAAGTTTATTCTGTCAAACAAGATCATTCCCGATTGCATAAATTCAGGTCGACAATGGTACATCAAAGAGTTTAATGAAATTGAAAAGCAGTATAAAAACTTTAAATGTACATACTTTTAATTAAAGCATGGTCTCTGGCTGGAATATAAAATTCTTGTTATTATTGTCAATTCTTCATTTTTTTCCTTCTTCTATACAAGGAATGAATTAGTGACATTGTTTAACATCACAGTATGTTTTTAATTAGGTCCTGCAACATTGATTCAATCACAGTATTGAAAAAACATTTCATTTTTGTTGTTTTCAAAATTATTTTACTTACATATGAACTTTTGCTATGTGATACATTTGTGTTAAGTTAACTGCCATAAAAGTTGTGATTTTTTTTATATGATTTTCAGTTATAAATGAAAATATTGAAGTCAGACAACATATTTAATGAGAGAAATGCATTCAGCAGGAAATATGCAATCAGAATATCAAATCTCATATTAATATCTCAACAAATAAGAAAGTTATAACATTTTTATAGAAATAAATTTTACTTCGGTTCCACGACTGGCACAAAATCTGAATACATTTACATAAGACACAAATTCTATAAATTTTTTAATATTTTGGAACGTAAAAGTTACATAACTTTTTGTCTAATATAGATATTTTTAGAGCTGTACCGATGTCACTTTTTGCCGATTATGTCGATACCGCGTATAGCCGATTATCAAAATTGCCGATACCGATGATGAGACCGATTATTTGGTTATCATATTATGTACTCGGGTATAAGCCGACAAATTTAGAAAACAATAAAGGCCTGGAATGGGGGGCTCTTGAAACAATGTGTTCAAATAAATTACTACTCTGTTGTCCACAGACCGTGGAGGTGGGCGATTTTTTTTTTTTTTTTGCAAACAGGAAAGTTTCGCGGCACAATAAATATGTTCTACTCACTATGTAAATTGAGGCAATGCTTTTGAGTTTATTGCCGACTTTCTATGAACAAAGGTCGTCGGCTTGCTTTGACGACAACAAATACTCGTTATTGCTGCGGCAACATCAGATAATTGTAACACATTGATATAGAATTGTTTTATTTGTTTTGTATATGTCGGTGCTTCAAAGGTACAATAAAACCTTTGATGACTTATGAGAGACCGCCCCTTCTGCCAGATGGTGGATTGGTGAAACACTAACAAAAGAAATAAAAAATAATTTTAAAAAATCCAGAAATGATTCTCACTTGCTAGTATTAAAGACGATGAGTTCGTTCACCCTCCAGGCATTACGGATTAACTGAAAGACAGACGACGTACTCAAACCTACACTGAAGCCCTTTCAAACAATTTCTCACTGGGACATAAGGACTATCGGTGTTTTGTGAGTTTTCATAAAGATAAAGAAAAAACACAAACCTCAAAATTGACTGTGTATATATCCATCATTACTCCCTTTGATGTTAATCTTACTGACTATTCACATGACTTTGGCACTACAATGGCGGTTAGCGACATGTACTTTAGTCTGGTTTACTGCAGTTTACAAATGTTACCGGACGCTGGAGTTGAAAATTTCGCACAACTGGCAGCAATATAAATTCTTTTTAAATACTTTATTAGAGCAATCTCTTTGTTACAAAAAATTAATTGATGGTTCGATGTGTTTATCTCGATATATGGTTAATCGACTATACAGTAGTGTTAGTTAATGAGCAACTTGTTTGCATACTGCATTTATCCCTAGCTCTCGTGTTACAAAGGATTAAGTTACGGTCAGTCAAAAAGCGACTGTATATACAACTTTTATCAGGAAAAATTGGTTATTTAAAAAAATTATTTGCATCGGCACCGATTATTTTTGCCGATACCCGATTATACCGATTGTGCTAATAATCGGCCCAATTACGCGTACGGGCGATTAATCGGTACAGCTCTAGATATTTTAAAACAATAAACTGTTTTGGAATGCTGTTAAAAAGATCTATATGAAGAAAATAGGTGTTTGCAGTCAAACCCACAGGATCCTATTGGAATGCTTTCTCATATACCTCCATATATATATAAAATCTATATCACAATACATGGCACAGGTGTATCATTACTGGTAGGGTCACATAAATGTGTGTCAAACTGGTTAATAATATCTTCATAGATTCATTCCCATGAGTAAAAATATGAATTTATAGCTTGAAATCTGGAAGACTAGTCCTGCTATTAGCAGATTTATTGCTGTCATTTGTGTAGTTGAACTTTTGTCGTTTTTATCTTCACTCGTCTCATTCATAACTTTACCAGTTCTAGCAATACATCATATTATTATTTGTTAAACTGGTCTCATCTTTAATTAACAGATATTTGATCGAAAATCACATCCGTTTGTCTAGATTGGTCTTATCCATAACTTACAAGTCCTGGCTGTTATATAATGTCACTTTTAGCTCCCAGATTCGGCCAATGTGAGTATGTGAGAAAGTTTGCTAGTAGTTTCTCAAGGGTCGGTGGTACTTTCCGAGGCTTTTCCTGGGTTCTTCTTCCACCATTAATACCTGCAACCATGTATAGCATATCATGTGGTGAAAATGGCATTAAACCCTACAACAACAACAACAACAAATCATCTTTAATTAACAATTTCTAGCTATAAATCATGTCAGTTTTGTCTTATCCATGGCTTAGAAGTTTTGGCTGTACTCATGTTAGTTTTTCCTCTACTGGTCTGATCGATTGTTTTGACAATTTCAAACTATTTGTTAGGTTTTATCTGCATTTCACTGGTTGCAAAAGTTTGATATCACTCATCTGTCTAAAGTATGTACAGGATTTTCATGTCACTTGAGTACCCATACAGCCCAATTATGATTGGTCCTCCATGAACAATTCGGAAATTGAACATGGTGGCCATCATACAACTCGTCTCGAATGGATGACAATGTATACACAAGGTTTTCAGCAAAAGACCAGAATAAAAAAAAATATTGCATCTAATATGAAAACTATAGTGGCCATGTTCCACGTTTTATCTTTGCTTTTGCAACTTAAAGGATATTTTTTGGCCTTAGGTAATCCAAGAATATCAGAGATGTTTCAAAACTAAGCAATGAAAATTAATAAGGGTGTTATGTTGGATTCCTTGAATTTTTATTTACCAGTAGAACATGAGCTATTTTGGGACAATCATTATTTATATTTTAGGTGGACTATTTCCTTGCCCCCTGTATGCTTAAAGAAACGACACCAAAAGAGGTCATGTTTCCTAAGCCAGATCCAGAAATGAAGAGCAGCTCCTCAGTCCTTTGTTACAATTTTGTGGAAAAATTTCTGCCTTCTCCCATCTTCCATCGCCTGCTTGCCACCTGTGTGTCTCGGTGGCCCATTGCCCAAAGAAAGTCAGAAAATCAGATCTTCTGTGGCTGTTGTATTTTCAGCCTTGATCTTCATCACAGACTGACTGTGTTATTCAGGGAATACATCATATTTGTACAAGTTATCAGATTCGGAACCACTGAGATGACACCATCTTCTGAACTGTGTACTAAAGTTCAAGAGTTCATCACCAAGAATCTCACCAGTATTATTGGTTACCTGGGACATAGTCTGAAATTTGAGATGTCTGTACAGTGTCCAAAATCTGATGGATACAGAGTAGACTGCCTGATCCCTCTTGCAGATCTTCAAAGGAATGTAGATGTTCCATGCCATTTCCATGATGAGAGTCATGTGATTAGGTCCCAAGATGTACTAAAGTTTTGGTTTCAGGAAGAGGTAAGTCAGAACAAATAGGTTCCTTTGGAGTTACAGTATTAATAAAGTTTAATGCATGTGGATCATGCAAGTGTTACAGTAAAACTAAAGTTTAAATGCTTGTGGATAACACATCTGTTACAGTAAAACTAAAGTTTAAATACTTTGGATAAAACATGTGTTACAGTAAAACTAAAGTAGAAATGCTTGTGGATAACACAGGTTACATTAATAATAAAGTTAAAATACTTGTGGATAACACGTGTTACAGTAAAACTAAAGTTTAAATACTTGTGGATAACACATGTGTTCAAGTAAATAAAGTTTGAGTGTCTGTGGATAACACACGTGTTACAGTAAAACTAAGGTTTAAAAGTCTGTGGATAAAATGTGTTACAGTAAAACTAAACTGTTTAAATGAATGATAAAGTTTAATATGTTATTTATTTTTCAGGAACCATCTGATGAAGGATGTAAGTATATTTTATCTCATTACATTCTTTACCTATGCAATAATTTGTGAGACTCCATTTCAGAATAATCTGTCACCTGTTCGGTGTCAAACATCGTTTTGTTTTGGAACTCATATGGTCTTACAGTTAACTGAACTCAAGGAAGGGTAAAATATTGAACTTGCAATTATGGCTGAACTCATGGAAGGAGCATGTATCAATCTTGCAGAAGGGTCGTATATGGAACTTGCATTTATGAACGAGCTCATGGAAGGGTCAAGTATTGAACTTGCATTTATGACTGATTCCTTGGAAGTGTCATGTATTGGTCTTGCATTTATGACTGAACTCTTGAAATTGTCATGTATTGAACTTGAATATATGACTGAACTCATGAAAGGGTCAAGTATTGAATTTGCATTTCTGACTGAACTCGTGGAAGAATCATGTATCGAACTTGTATTTATGACTGGACTCATGGAAGTGTCGTGTATTAAACTTGCATTTATATCTGAACTCATGGAAGGCTCATGTATTGTACATGTACTAGCATTTATGACTGAACTCATGGAAGGGTCAGGTATTTAACTTACATTTATGACTCAACTCATGGATGGGTCATGTTAAGAACTTGCATTTATCAATGAACTTGTGGAAGGGGCATGTATCGAATTTGCATTTATGAATGAACTCATAAAGGGTCATGGATTGAACTTGCATTTATGAACGAACTCATGGAATGGTCAAGTATTGAACTTGCATTTATGACTGAACTCGTGGAACTGTCATGTATTGAACTTGCATTTATTACTGAACTCATGGAAGGGTCATATATTGAATTTGCATGTATGACTGAACTCTTGGAAGTGTCATGTACCAAACTTGCATTTATAACTAAACTCATGGAAGTGTCAAGTATTAAACTTGCATTTATGAATGAACGCATGGATGGGTCATGTATTGAGCCTGCATTTATGATGGAAGTGATTGAAGGGTCATATATTGTACTTGCATTTTTGACTAATTGAATGGTCATGTCTTGTACTTGCATATGTGTCAACTATCATCCCTCACCATTTGCTTTTCTCAACTTATAAATCATTGAAGCCAACATTGAGAGTAAGCATCTTACCTTTAAGTATAAATTATAAGCTGTTTTAATCTCTTATCGCTGAAAACTGTCACAAAGGTTTTGTCTAAATTTGACAGATTGTATCAGATGTTACAAATGATTACCTTTAACCATCCAGTGTTGTGTACATTATTAAAAATATTTTGTTTTAAAACTTCTTAAAAAAATATCAACATATGATAACCAAATTTAGGAGATTTGTCTGTGCATGAATATCTCTCAAGTTTTCTTCAATAACAAACACCTCATTTTATGGATTTACTAAATATAGGAAAATCTTTAAACATCTTTTTTTTTAAAAATCAATTTCTTGCCACAGTTTTACTGAATTTAACAGAAAGGTTCCTTGCATCAAGTCCATTAAAGATTATGCAATGATGCAGATCTGCCATCCAGTTTGACTGCTATTACAAAGGCATAGAAAACCCTTAAAAACAACCCTCAAAATTCTTGAAGCAGTTTTAACTTTTGTTTCTTCATGAGAGTATCCTAGCATAAAGTGCTGTATCAAATTTGTACAATTTATTTTGATTCGTTATCATCCATAGCTACTGCTAATAGAGAATAAAAATCTTTCAAGAGTTTTTAACAAATATTCCTAAGCAGAATTTGAATAAATCTGGCTGAAAACATGCTGGCATATATGTTCTTTCAGTTTATGTGCAAAATTCCCACTAACCTTCAGATCTGGTTGTCTTTACAAAAAAAAGTTAAAAATCTTGGGAAATATTTACAAAACTACTGTGAAGAATTAGACTGAATTGTTCTAGAATGCATCCTGGCATTTTAATTTTGTATAAATAACACAAATGTAATACTTAATGTCACTGAAGGTTCAAATAAATTTTTTAACGACTTCTTACATTAGCTGGTAAGTAGAATGGTGGGACCAGGTTTTACAAAAGGCACCCTAGTTTTAAAGGTATTTAGATGTTTTACAGATCATACTGACATATTGTCAAATATATCTGAAGACTGACAGCCAGGTAATCAATCTCAGACCCACTAGGGCCCATTGATTTCTGATGAATGCTTCATATTCTGCTGTTTCGATTTCTTTTGGAAAATAGTCACATTTAAGTGGATTACATATATACAAGATTTACAACATCTTGTTATACCAGATTGGTAATGGGTTGTATCTATACAAGAGAGATCCAACATTGTTTTATACCAGACTGATTATGGATTGTATTTATACAAGAGAGATCCTACATCTTGTTATACCAGACTTGTAATGGATTTTATCTATACAAGAGATTCTACATCTTGTAATACCAGACTTGTAATGGATTTTATATATTCAAGAGATTCAACATCTTGTTCTACTAGACTTGTAATGGATTGTATCTATACATGAAATTCAACATTTTGTTATACCAGACTTGTAACGGATTGTATCTATACGAGAGATACAACATCTTGTTATACCAGACTGGTAATGGATTGTATCTATACAAGAGAAATACAACATCGTGTTATACCAGACTTGTAATGGATTTTATCTATTCAACAGATTCAGCATCTTGTTATACAAGATATGATTAATACTTTAACAACTAGTCCCAACATAAAATGATGAATAAATATATTTCATATTTCCTTCTTATTTACATACTGTCATAAAAGCCATAATATACAAGGCAGATTTACGTAACCAGTTAATTGATTAATCTAGTGTGCCACATTTATGTCGCATGAAGATTCCCCCCTCCCCAAATTTCCAAACTCGGTACCATCAGCATCATTTACAATACATCAAAGTGGGTGGTATTCTAAAAAATTAGACAAACGTAGCTCTATATCGATACCAAATAATGTTGACTCTCTACTTGCATAACAAATCACAGCCAGACAAACATAATGTTTGAGACCTGAATTTTGTATGGCCAAACATTAGTGTGATTTGGATCCAAAAGAAAACCATCGAATTCTACATTCAGACATGTAAAGGTCAGCTAAGTATCAGATTTGGAGTGAAAAGTGGCACAGACACAAATACCTTTAATCCAATATGTTAAAACAAGAGAAAAAGTACTTCCACTTTTACCTATCTGCTCGT
Source organism: Unio delphinus (assembly GCA_029339505.1). NCBI lineage: Eukaryota > Metazoa > Mollusca > Bivalvia > Unionida > Unionidae > Unio > Unio delphinus. The sequence goes on along the minus strand of JAQISU010001241.1, from coordinate 268,073 downwards.
GCTTGAACCAAAAAGCTAAAACAAAACTGTGAATGCCTTTACAAATCTAGGCATTTAGATAAATGAAAATCTTTTGGAAACATATAATTTGGATGTGAAATTATATCCAGGGGTTAGAGTTCACTGGTTGAGGTGTACAAAGAAAATGTACTCTCCAGCAAATGTTGCAATGGATGTGTAATTTTTTAAATTATGGGGCTCTTTCATTTGTAATGGATTGGCAGCAGTTATTGCTGAGATAAAAATAGTACTATTGAAAAGTATACTTGGAGAATACCTGAATTTACTCAAAGTTTAGGTATCACACTGTGCATAAGCATGTCTTCTCGGAAGATGACAGTAGCATTTGTTAATGACCATTATCTGAAAGCTGGGAACAAGTATGCCGTCTTTTGATGACAGAAAGAAGATGAAGAAGTTTTCAAAAAATGGAAAACATGTTTTGTGGAAGGATAGAGCAATTCCCAATCATTTAGAGAGATATTGAACACATTTCCAATTCAGAGGATAGGTTTTTGAGTTACAAGAAACCCTTCTGTGACAATAGAGCATTGGACCATTTGACAGTATTCATCTCATAGCTTTTGGGACTGTTTCTCTCACTGATTTGTTACATGACTGGGTTAATTGGCTAGACACTAATTACTGTGTTCTGATTCTAGAAGCCATCAGTCATGTTACTACTTGTCACAGGTTACATACTTTTCATAATAACTGTCACCAGGTAAACACTGTTAAATGAGCATGAACATTGTTAAATGAGCATGAACACCAGTCACAGGTTACCAAGCATGATACCAGTTACCAGTAACTAGTCATAACTCACTCTGCATGAGGTATCATTGACAGTGGCTTTTCATCCTACATGCAGCAACTAATGAATGAGTAATTGTGCATACACCAGCGAACAAAGAAAATTTGCAAGATCTAGTTATGGAGTTGAAGATTGATTTGAACCACCCATCATTCTCCATTCTGTCACATTATTAAATTACAGGGACAGTCTGCATTTATGCACTCCACTAGGAAAGGGATCTCGCTGATGTCTTCTCTATCACCAATTACCACGTTTCCATTTAGGCCCTTCAGTTTGTTGATTTTTCCATTTCCAAATAGGGATCATAGTCAATATTTGATGGTGTCAGAAATCTTCAATGGCAGCCTGGAATGCCTAGACTGCAATTTCCATCCACATTCAGGATCTTATTTCCAAATCCCAGTCTTTCTTCTACACACAAATCTGAACTTTGTCATTGATTGGTGAAGGTCCTAGAAAAAAAAATGAAGGGGCTGTTGTGCATGGTCCTATGATATACATATGAGTTGATGTACATATTATAGACTTTTCTAGAACAGAAAGTTGATATATCTGGTACACATGAGTGATCACTGTGAAGCGTTGGTGTCACAATAGTGATGTCTAAGATAAAAACAAATTAATTGTATTCCCTGCAATTTGATGATGTCAACTCTGCACATAATATATATAAACAGACCCTTTACACTGAGAATCTTGCTAACCTTACAAGATATGACATGACACTGAGAATCATTCACACCTTATGAGGTATGACATTACACTGAGAATCTTTCTCACCTTACAAGGGATGACATTGCACTGAGAATCTTTCGCACCTTACAAGGGATGATATGACACTGAGAATCTTTCTCACCTTACAAGATATAACATGACACTGAGAATCTTTCTCACCTTACAAGGTATGACATTACACTGAGAATCATTCTCACCTTGTAAGGTATGATATTACACTGAGAATCTTTCTCACCTTACAAGTATGACATTACACTGAGAATCTTTCTTGTCTTGCAAGGAATGACGTTATACTGAGAATCTTTCTGACTTAACATGGTATGAAATTACACTGAGAAATTGTCTCACCTTACAAGGTATGACATTACACTGAGAATCTTTCTCACCTTACACGGTATGACATTATTCTTATTGATGCAGACATAAAGAGCTATCATGAATGCAATGTTTTACAGGTGATTATATCAGTACAAATTTTGATTTGAATGATAATAATATGGATCTCTCAGTACAATTATATTTGTATTGAATAAATGTTTCAATATCTACAAATTTTGATTTTAATGATATAACATTTTGTTCTAGATAAATCCTGTGTGACTACATTTATCTCAGTCATAATTGTATTGATCACACATGATATGACATTACTCTGAGAGTCTTTCTATCCTTACAAGGTATGACATTACACTGAAAAATCTTTTAGAAAGTGTGACCCTTTCTTTATTGTTTGTTCATGAACATATTAAAACACTCAGTTAATAATAAAAAAATGGAAATTATTATTATTATTATTATTATTATTATTATTATTATTATTATTATTATGTCATCATAAGGCAGAGCATATCATGTAATATTGTTATAGATCTGTCTGTTCATTTATCCATCTGCTAACAGTGTTATTCCTGCATAATAGCTAAGTTCTCCATATTCCACAACTGTTACTTAACTTTGCTGGTTAGCACATCTACATATATGGAAATGATATTGATTTCATGGTAAAAGGGTCAAAAGTGGAAAAATTGTTTCCTCACAGCAACTTGAGTTTTCCACCATCTACAGTTGTACTGTAGCTTAGTAAGATTTGTGCTGATTTAAAGGCTCTAAAGGTCAAGGTCAGTCTGACTCAAGGTTGAAAAATGGCTTCACTCAAAACTTTCAGTTTTTCATAGAGTACACTGCATTGATGCTACCACACCTTGCAGATGACATGTACTTGTTGGGAAGAAACTAGTTGATTTGGGATTAAAAAGGTGGAAATGCATGGGTAGTCTGTATTCTGCGCAGTAAATACCAGACTGAGTCCAAATCAAATATTCCCTTCTCCAATTAGAAAGTGCCTTGTGAGAAAGAAAAGAACACAATCCCAGTCTGATTATTTAGTCATATCCAACGTAATATCACCTACTCTTTTCCTTGTATAATTGTATTGACATGACATTGTATTATCTTTAGGTATCTTCTCCTATGCTCTTGCATTTTTGTGAATGTTCCCTTAGATGTTAAAGATATTTTGTACTATGCATATCAAAGAGTTGCTTCGGTAACTTATTTTCTATTCTTAACTTCTGTCAGGAAAAAAATAACCTTGTGCAGGGTTCAGATAATATTTTCTTCTTTTCTTTCTGGCTGATAATTATGCTGCAATACGGAGATAAACAAGGACATAAAAAGCCCCATTGGACACTTGCCTCGCGAATTTATCTTGCACTTTGTGTACACGTATTGATGGTTGTCTGCAAACATGTAGCATGATGTCCCACCCAGCTATATTATCCTGACACCATGCTGACCAGGCCTAAATCCTAACTTCTAAATGCTGAGTTGTTAATATGTACATAGTAACGATCTCAGTTTGGTATATAATGACAGACAATCTATAGAATGCAAGGGGATTGGATTAATATGGTATATAGTGACAGACAATCCCTAGAATGCAAGAAGATTAGAATAATATGATATATAGTGACAGACAACCACTATAATGCAAGATTAGATTAATATGGTAAATAGTGACAGACAATCCCTAGAATGCAAGGGGATTACATTAATATGGTATATAATGAGAATGTCTAGAATTCAAGGAGATTAGATCAATATGGTATATATTGACAGACAAGGACCAGAACGCAAAGGGATTAGATTAATACGGTATATAGTGACATATGATGTCTAGAATGCAAGAGAATTAGATTACAGACAATTCCTAGAATGTAAGGGGATTACATTAATATGGTATATGATGACAGGCAATGTCTTGAATTCAAGGAGATTAGATCAATATTTTCTAAGTGACAGACAGTCTTGAAGCTCAGCATTAAGAGATTATCGTTAGGACTGGTCAGCCTGGTGTCAGGATAACGTGACTGGGTGGGACATGGTGCTACGCGTCTAGGATATGATGTCCCAGTGCTAGACATCGCTATAAACTGCCCAACTGCATACATAATAGCGATATGACCAAAACATTGTTAATTCTACAATAAAAATCCAAATCACACAGACACACACACACACACTCATTATGGTGTATAGTGACAGACTATCTCTAGAATGCAAGAGGGTCAGATTGATAAAGTATATACTGACAGGCATATTATTTCCAAAATTGCTATGTCATTGACTCGCATGTGTATTTCAAAAAGAGACATTAAATGTATTCTTCATTGCTTGGTTTAATTTTGATACAATATGCAATTCAAAAAGTTGTATGTCTGTACTGAGTTAATTTGAATAAATGCAACATTAATCAACAAATGTTTTATCATATGTAGTTCATAATTTAGTTTTCGCAAGCTGTATAATGAAATTATTATAAGTTTAGTTGATATGGAAAAAGTAATAATAAAATTATAGACAGTTTGGATGACATGAAAAATGTATATAAAAGTTGTAATCAGTTTTGTTGATATGGAAAGATGTATAATGCAATTATAATCAAATCTTTTAATTGATATGAAAAGATATGTGTTGTTATTCTATATATTAATTAGGTGATTTTGTATCTGATTGAGCTATTCTATATATTAATTAGGTGATTTTGTATCTGATTGAGCTATCATCCACTCTGGAAGCCATAGTTTTGTCTGGATTTTAAGCATACCTGGATTGTGTATGTGTGTGTGTGTGGATTTTCCACACATATCTCCAACCTTTCCTAGCCCAATTAATTTGAAATAAGACCATCCTTTGTATCATTAAGCTCTACACTAATCATAAGTAGCTGATGAATCAGATCCATGCTCAAAAGTGATTTTATGCAAAATAAAGTGCCAGTACATTCAGTACAACTCCAAGTTGTGTGATAGCATTTATAAATAATATGTTTAATTTAAGAACGTTTCTAAGCACTGAATTTTTTCTACAATTATCTGTCTTTCAGCATCTGCTGGTGCCATGTCATCTGCACCAACCAGTGACACTGATAGGTTCATGTGCATTGCATATCTTCTAGTTGATGTTGGATCCAGGGTACTGAGACAACTTTTAAGGCATCACACAGTCACCCCCACCTCCACTCTGGATCAATATCTGGCCAAAAGCATGAGTACGATCAAGAGTCTTAGAAGGGTATTCAACCAATCCCAGATGGACATCATGTTTCCACCAAATGGTGATGATACCAACCTAGATGACTATGACATCACCCTGCTGTCCGCCCTCTTCCAGAACATTGTCCCAACTCTGAGTCAGCAAGAAAAGGACATGACTAAAAGACTACGAGAAGAGAGAAACAAACTATATGGTCATGCTAAGTCATGCCAGATTAGTGCCAGTGACTTTCAGACTTACTGGAATGACATCAGCTCAATATTGACAACTCTCAGCCAACAGTGTGGGGACACTGCTTTTGAGGCTACAATATTGCAGGAAATTCAGCGCACTAAAGTTTCAGCAATCCCTGCTGGATCCTACCTAGATATACTCAAAACATGGTTTGACATGATAGAATTAGTTAAGGATGAGTTACAGAATGTGACAACAAGACTTCAAGCACTGGAGTCCAATAAAAAACCATCAGCAATCATATATCATAATGTGTTTGATGATTGAGATTGGAATTAACTGACACTATCAGTACTATTTTGTTATAGCTGCTGTGTTATATAGAGTGTTTAGAAATATGCTAGACATACTCTGGCAGTCCAGTGCAATGTTGAGTTTATAGACATATGCTACACATAGTCTGTTATAGTTTTTTACAGCGTACAGGATATACATACTGTATTATCATAGTGTTATAGTTATATAATGTGTATAGAAATATGCTAGACAGTGGCAATGTAGTGTTTTTTATTGGGTAATATAAATATGCTAGACATATTGGTAGTTCTGTTATGGTTATATACAATGTACAGGCTATACATACAGTAATATTGTAGTTAAATAGAGTGTAGAGAAATGTACTAGACATAATAACAGTTCAGGGTTATAGTTATATAATGTGTATAGAAATATGCCTGACATGGTTGCAGTTAAGTGTTATATAGGTGTATATAAATATGCTAGACATAGTGCAGTTAAATGTTATAGTTATATAGGTTGTATAGAAATATGCTAGACATAATAAGGCAATACAAAGTTATAGTTAAATAGAGTGTATATAAAAATGATATACAATTTGTCATTTCAATCTTCAAGTTGCTCTGCAGGCCAGTAACTCTAAAACTATTATTAGGAGTTTGAAAAAATTTGCAACACACATGTTCAAGGAGTGGGAGCTGCTCATTTTAACTGCACTGAATACCATGCCACTGGAAGAAGTTTCAAAGTCTCCTCATTGTTATGATGCATAACTTTGTAATTTGAATTTATTTGGAGACATCGTGATCTCTACCTTATAATGATATGTGTAATTTCTTACCATGATCAAGACATTCGTGCAGCCAACATTGGTATTTAGAGTCACCTCTCTACCATCCAGGGACTGGCCCTTGACCATCACTTAGAAACTGTTCATACCCGACCCTAAAGTATATATAATCTATAACGTGGAATTGCAGTACTGTAGAAATTAATTTATTCAGACCACATAAGTGGTCTTTACTCAGCTACAATGACCATGGAAATATTTTTGAGTTTTGCATTATGACTATGAAGATTTATATTGTTTTGTCTGAGATCCTTTGCAGTATTTGAAATTGACAGTCATCTATGCCCTACTAGTGTCTACATAGAAACAGTTCAACAAAGGTAAGGATTATCTAAAATTGACAGGCATCCATGCCCTACTAGTGTCTGTATAGAAGACATTAAACATTGATATGTTGTCTGTGAAAATGACAGGCATCAATGGACAAATATTTTCTTTACATAATCCATTCAACATAGGTCTGGTGAATGGGAATTTGACAGGCATCCAGTTCCCACCATTGACTATATATAATACATTCAACATGGGTCTGATGTATGTGAAATCGACAGTCATCTTTGCTCTACTAGTGTCTGTATAGAAGACATTCAACATGGGTATGGTGTATTTGAAATTGACAGGCATCAATGGACTAATATTTTCTTAATAGAATCCATTCAACCTGGGTCTGGTGTATGGGAAATTGATATTCATCCAGGCCCTACTAGTGTATATATAGAAGACATTCAACATGGGTCTGGTGTATTTGAAATTGACAGGCATCCAGGTCCCACCATTGACTATATATAATACATTCAACGTGGGTCTGGTGTATGTGAAATTGACAGTCATCTATGCTCTACTAGTGTCTGTATAGAAGGCATTCAACATGCCAGTCTGGTGTGTGTGATCTGTATAATAGTTTGTTTTCAAGTGTAAAGTAATAGATAGTTATAGTGTCAATACTTACATTGATATTGAGTTTAGTTTAGGTACTAATTAGTCTGCTGATGCATATACCCACATTCATGATAATTGTATATACGCATTCTTGATAATTGTATATACCCATTCATGATAATTGTATATACCCACATTCATGATTCTTGCATATACTCATATTCATGATATGTGTATATGCCCATAATAATGAGAACTCCATATACCCACATTCATGATAATTGGAGATATCAACATTCATAATAATTTCATATATTACCCAGATTCATGATAATTGCTGAAACTCACATTCATGATAATTTGATATAACCACATTCATGATAATTTGATACAACCACATTCATGATAATTTGATATAACCACATTCATGATAATATGGAATTATTATTTCAATTCGCTTGCCAGTAAGAGAACTGTACAGTCAAGGAAAATATTATTATTTGTGTATATATTCATTCATTTTATAAAATATTTTACCTGTTTATTTTACAGATGTGATTTGTTCTGAAGAATAAAATAACCTGACTTGCAAACTGTATTTTTGTTCTTTTGTATAGTTCCTTTGAAACCCTAAAACCCAGCCTTGGCAGGAAATATCTAAAACAAGGCTGAGAAATACAATGAATAAAAATGAGCCTTGGCAGGAGTAATAAAATATCCCGCCTTTGCAGGAGCATCTCAAAGCCAAGTCTTGGCAGGGTAAGGTCTAAAAATATCCTTGGCAGAAACAATGAAAAACACAGCCTTCACAGGAACATTTTAAAACAAGCCCTTGGCTGGGATATTCAATGTTTTGTCAGTGTTTATGCAACATGCTAAAGCAGGTTTTATAAGATGCCTTGTTCCATTCTACCTTGGATATATATAGTTATACAATCTATATATTTATTTGTGTTATTTTGACTTCTGTTTATCTGTGTCAGATCTTTATTGCATTTGTCTCTCCATCCATCCACCAACATATTGATTGGTGATATTTTGACTTATGTTTATATGTGTCAGATCTCTATTGCATTTGTCTCTCCATCCATCCATCAACATATTGATTTGTGTTCGTTTGGCTTATGTGTATCTGTGTCAGTTCTTCCTTATATTTTTTCTCTCCATTCATCCATCAACATATTGATCTTTCTGTATGTATACTTTTCTTTCTTGCATTGAGTTATATTATATATACATACATACATGAACTTTATTTCTATTTATATATGTATTATGATACTATATCAAGGATTTCTGCTTGCAGTTAGTTATTTTTCCATCAATTCATACAGTACAGAGTCTTTTATGCATCCTATTATGCTTTTTGCTATCAAATTATACATCTCAGGACGACATTATCCTCTAAATATATATGCAGTTAAAGTTATCATCTTTGAATTTAATCTTATGTTGCCACTGTAAAGACATTTTTGTGATCAGATGCAGTAAGAACTGCATATATTCATACATACATCTAAAACAAGCATACATACACATACATACATACATACATACATACATACATACATACATACATACATACATACATACATACATACATACATACACAGGGAGAAAGGTTTCATATTAGTTTTTGGGTTGAAGCAACGAAAGCAAATCTTTTCAAAACATATGACTGACTATGAAAATAGCCCTTTGGGTTCTTCTTCTATTTTCTCCCATTTTTCCACCACCTATTGATTTTTTCAATGATTCCTTTTTTAAGTATGTTTCTTTTCATCCTCAGGAATCCAATCAGGATGTCCCATGAATCTAAGGTTTCCCTGAACATTTATCCATATCTAATTTAATTTCTTAAAATCTTCTTTCTTCTTTTTGTTTTCTTCATTCTTTCTTTGCCCAGGTATCTTTTATCTTTTGACCTCCTCTTTCAGTACATTGCTGATCTTGTCGTCAGCTTCTTTTATCATATCTAACCCCCACTTTACAAAAAAAAAACACTGTCCAAAAACAACACATCTTCTAGAATGTACCTGACTTGGAAGACATTGACAAATGCCTCCTTTAAACTTCGCTCTCTCACTTATTATGGCGTAATACATTTTCTTAACTTTTCCACTTCCTTCTTTAGCATACCTTCTAGGAGATTTATCACCACTTTGAGACTAGGCTAAATGGATATTTCGATTTCTCAAGCTTTTCCACCGCATAAGTCACATCCTTTAACCAAAACCAACTGTGTCTGAGTTCGTTAAATAACTTGATGGCCATCTTGATGTATTCTGAGTTGAATGACATGAATGACGTACAATTGACTTTGTGACTTTCAAGCACGGACATGAAGGAAAGCACCTCTCAAAATCACTTCACATATGAACTACTATCAACATAGATGGGATGAAAAACAAACACACATATATTATCAAAACCGACATAATCTGCTATCGGCATAGAAGGGAGGGAATACAAGCTATATATGTACTATCAAAAATCGTAAATGATTAATCCACAAAGAAGTGAGGTAAAACAAACCAAACAACCTACTATCTACACAGAAGTGAGCTAAAACAAACCCACACAATATATAATCCACACAGAAGGTTGGTAAAACAAACCACAGAATCTGCTATTCACACAGAAGTGAGGTTAAACAAACCACACAATCTAATATCCACATATCCACATAGAAGTGTGGTAAAACAAACCACATATATGCTATCAAAAATCACATATCATCTACTATTCACACAAGTGATTTTAAACAATATACTATCCACACAGATGTAAGGTAAAACAAACCACATATATACTATCAAAAAACACGTCATCTACTATCACAAACCACACAATCTACACAGAAGGGAAGGAGAAAACAAATCACACCTGTACTAGCAAACACCACACAATCTACTATCCACACATGTAAAAGTAGAAGCAAAATCACACACACACACGTACACAGACTACTACATAAATAAAAAGTGACTGTTTATAATTACACTTCTCCATTTATACACCAATTGACAATTTCAAAAATCTCTTTTCTAGAGATCTGGTTAGCCCTGAGAAGGGCCTTTTTGTGTTTTTGAACTCCAAATACACCTGGTTAATGCTGGCACCATTGATGTCTAGTCCCACACACACAAGGACGGCTCTAGTCATTGTCCCAATCTACCGTTGTTCTCGGTAACGAAGACCCAAACCAAAATTGCAAGCTTGTTTTAACGCTCGCAGCAAGAATGCAACAAGCTAATTTATAAAGCTTGCATCAAGTTTGTATTTGTAACATTGCAGCAAGCATGCGCATGCTTATATTTGCAAGCTTGCAGCAAACTTGTATTTGGAACCTTGCAGCAAGCTTGAGTTGCTTCACTATACCAATCTTCCGTTTGAGGAATAATGAAGGCCTGTTAATTTTTTTATTCCTATATACCAGAACCGTGGATGAAGTTGTGATTGTTGTGTCTGTGGATGTGGATGTCTTACTGGGTCTAGTTGTATAGGTGTACTCACCTCGGGTGTGATCTGACAAACTTCACACATCGTGAGGTAAAGTATTAAAACAAAATTCACGTCCTCCTTTTCTTGTTTCTTTTTCTCATTCTCCTCCTTCTCTATCCTGTTCTGTTCGGCTATAGCCTCCATAACGATCTCGTACAGGAATTGCCAACCATGATCCAGGTGCATTTGGAGTTCAATCAAATTTTCTAGTCTTTTGGGTGATGCGCCAACGATAGGTAGCCATATTTACGAACATTTTTCTTTATATAATATAAACGTGGACGCAATAGAAAACATCCCTAGATTTTTGTGTTGGGGAAGAATGTTAATATTAGGGTGAGTGATAGAAAGAAATCAAATAGCATGGATATGGATGAAACTTTGAAATCTAACGACACAGACATTTTGTTTCCAAACACCACTTCTGTTATTTCAAATAACAATCAACTAACCATTAACTATGAACATTGAACACAGTTTCTTCAAACACATTATATTTGGCATGGTAAACAACGTTGTGAAGAAGTGAAGCTAGATTTCAATGAATGAAAGTCATTAGGTCATTGATGTACACTACGTTGCCTAGCTAAAATCAACACATAAGCATAATGGTCTCGGAACTATCGATCTACTTTGTCATTGTTTCTAGATGTTCTAAAGAATATCTAAGACTGCGATGATGCAGACAATGGACACAATATTGTCCACACACCATAGAATATGTGCCTTGCAATTTCACATTATTGAATTGTGTCGTCCGAACATTTCTTCTCATAATGTCAATGATGTCGTCTTCCAAAGCTTGCAAGCCATACGAATCAAGAGACTCCACACATCCCTCTTTAGGAAAGTAGACAGCTACACAGTGGGTTCCTGGGAGATGACTGTTGTCCTTATTGATGACATAAGCTTGATGGTTTAGGGTTTTTGATACGTTAGTTCATCCACATGATTCCGAGAACCAGTGTATGAACTGTGGTTTAAAAGGTAATAAAGTTCCCAGGTATCCATTTTGTGGTCTTGGTTTTTTCTTCTACACAGGTGATGATAAGTTATCAATTAAATACAGACGTTTTGCCTAAAAAGGTCTGACAAGTAACCGTTTCTTCGCTTCGTCTGCTCACTCTGAGCCGAGCGAGCTTCGATGTGATCAATCTCTCAAGCAATCAGTGGAGTAGAGGAATGATCACGCAAGTCTTTATACCACTGATGTAACACAGTTTGTTCTGAGATAAGACTCCAAGCTTCGTTCAGATATTTGTCCAATTATTCTGCTTGACTCATCATCAGACATTTATCGCGTTGCATTTGACTGGGATGATCGTTTTGACATTCATAACAATCTTTCCTTATAAATTTTCTCATTGTATCCGCCAAGTGTTTGGCAAAACAGGAGACTAAATGTTATTTATGTTCTGGCAATCTGGACTTCATTATCACTACCTCTTCCTGCTTGTCTTGAGTTTCTGCTTTCTATGTAACCTCCCGTTCCATTTCCATCGATTCTCCACTTTTCAAAGAGAATAAGTGTCTTCCGTAGTTTCTAATAGTCTAGAAGGACTTCTATAAAACTGTTGATTTTATGGTATTATTGAATTCGGCATACATAATGACATTCACCGTCTCGGCAAGAGCATCTGCAAACGGTTGTAGCCGCAGTTGACAGGATGTTATAAGGTGGAAATGTGCCTCGTCACTGCCTTGGTCTGGAGTGAAATCAAAAGCTCACAAAGTGTAACCTCCTACATAATCGTAGTACGAAATACCGTGACTGGTGTTGTTTCCTAACTGTCCTTTGGCTTCGTACAGCGACAAGAACGACCTCAAAAAATTCTTCTGGGTAAAGTTGGGTTCGAAGGGTCGGGTACACAAAGTTTTGCCATCGCGACTGACATCGATATTTGATACTGTGTAGTGCTTAGACTGGAAAGGATTTTCATTGTGGGCACCGTTGAGGGGCTGCATTGCTAACGATATCAATGAATATGAGTTTGGGTTACTGTCCTTGTGACAAATGATCTTCGATCATGGATTGGAGTCCAGTGGCAATGGTAAACGATTTTACTTCCACGCATCGCATTAGATACTTGGGTGTCGTTCTGCTCAAAGTGTGACTGATGTCATTTCCAATGATAGGTAACACTTCTTCAACACGTATAAATGGCTTCGTGGATAATGGTTTTGTATTCATTGACATGAGACATGAAATGGAAAGCATTAATGCTACGATTTAGTCTCAAGCGAATATCCACACCGTTCTGCAAATGCTTCTCTTGAAACCACATGTTCAAATGCAAACAATTGAACAGTTCTAAACAACGTCCTTGCATGATTTTCTTTCGCCGGTCATTAAAACCCTTATTGTGATGATCGTCATCTGCTGTCAAGCATGTGTCGTTAAACATATCCTCGCCTGCTGTGTTCCTATATATCAATACTCCCCACTGACGTTAATCCAGTGTACAACAGTTCCTACCATTGTTGAAAAATTGTGACCAATCTTCAGTACCATTACGGCAACACACCTCTCCGCTTTCCCTTGGCGCTAGACAGTCCCAAATACTCCCTATGTTAAATTCCCCTTGGTCGTAGAGTTGCACAGAATTATTTTAGAACTTTGGTCGTAGAGTTGCCCATGACGTTTTTGACTGAGATTTCCATTGGTAGTATGGTGCCTTGGTTATAAAGTTGTCCACGACCTTTTTGACTGAGATTTCCATTGGTAGTAGGATGTCACACTATACAACTTACGGTTAAGGTATTAAGATAATTATATTGGCCTGGCAATAATTACGATAATTTGTCGCTCGCATGTTTGTCAGAAGATGAAATGGTAACTATAGTACCATTTGGTACAAAGAAAGAGATGATGAACAGTTTTTGCATTGACTTTCGGCAATTGAACAAAATCACCGTGTTGGACGCAGAAGCAATGTCAGATACGCGAGATTTATTTTCAAAGTTGTCAGGTTATTAATACATTTCTAAACTAGACCTTACCAATCGCTGATAATGTCCGCAAGTTAATGTTATTCGCAACTCTCAATGGACTTTATGAGTTCAATGTCATGCCTTTTATTTCGGTTTAGAAAACGCCGGTGCGTTGTACGTTCGTCTCATGCGCAAACTGTTAAACGGTATGGAAAACGGCGACAGTTTCTTAGTTGATATGTTTGTTTATACACTTACATGGGATGAACATGTTAAGATACTAAAGGATCTGTTCGATAGACTCCAAATTGCGAATCTTACAGCTAAGAGCAACATATGTAGTATAGGGTATTTTTGCTTAGAATGCTTGGGACATCTTTGTAAGCGGACTAGGCCAATTGAAAACTCACCCAGATAAAATAGCAGCAATCAGAGATACACAGAAACTAAAGCACATGTAAGATCTTTCCTATGTTTGGTTGGGTTTTACAAGAAATTTGTCGCCAATTTTGCGGCTATTGCAAGACTATTAACAGACATGACTAGGAAAAGGCAACCGAATAAACTTTCCTAGGGCGTGTGCCAGGACACGCGTTTAAACAGAAACTAGAAAATGCACCAATTTTAAATGTGTCCCTTATGACTGTATTCATCATCTTACATCTGAATGTCAACTTCTGTCCATTATCACTCAGGGAATACCACGTGATCCCTTGGCCATACTCTGGGATGACGGACATCTCTATGTAACATGCTTGTAAATAATCACATCAATAGATACAGAACACAGTAACCATGGTAACCATTAAAAATTATTCCCATAATTTCCCATAATTTGTTTCATTTGATTCACATTTTTTATTGTTTTATTGGCATTATTTACCTTATTTTATTGACATTAATTGTTACTTGACATCAAAAATAAAATAACATACTTTATTTACTCACGCATGGTGAGTGGTATCTGTACTTAACTATATAAGCCATTAGCTAGGAAACCTTATTACAGAAGGACATAGGGGTTTGGGTTTAAGGAAGACAGATGAAGATAAATACTTGAAAAAAAAAACACATTCAGATAGGAACTGCATTCGAAAAGTAACAATATATATATATATATATATATATATATATATATATATATATATATATATATATATATATATATATATATATATATATATATATATTGTTTCTACTTGACCTCAGGTAACATTTTGCATTACTTATGGAAAATAACCTTCTAATTACCCTAATGTTTACAAAGCAATAGCCTGGATTATGTATAACTCATATAGAAAACTCCAAAACTTTGTCCCAATAAACATATTTACTTTAATTAATAATGATCATGAAATCAAGCCAATACATAGAAAACAATTTAGTGTTGTATTTTGCTGTTTACATCAAATGTAATAAAGAAAATTACCTAAATTTTGCAAAATGATCCCAATAAGTACTAAGATCACGAAGGGTTACACCTGCAAAGTGCTCTTCGAGATAACTATGAAACTAATGTAAAGGAACAAATAAACACCACTTCCAACTACCTTCTCTTTAGTAAACCTTCCGGACCTATTTGCAAATGTCTGTTGTGACAAAGTAAAAACCATTAGAGATAGGCTTGACAACACAATTTAAATTATCTCATGGTCACCATACAGTTACGACACTGAATTTTAGCAACAACCATTAGGAGCATTTGAACCTGACTGTATGGATTTAGCACGGACAGTCATGATGAAGAGTGCACCAAAGTCATGTGAACTTGATCCAATTCTAACGTCACTGCTGCTTGATTGCTTAGACCCAATATTGCCTTCACTAAGTGATGTTATTAATATATCTCTCTCATCTAAGGAATTTTCACCATTTTTCTAAATTGCCATTGTAAATCTCTGCTGACAAAACCAAAACTTGACGATAATAATTTAAAGAACTACTGCCCAGTTTCTAATCTCGCATTCATATCAAAAATGTTAGAAATAGTTGTTCTAAGCCGACCTGTATATCATTTGAATTCGGTCTATTTAGCAATTTACAGTCTGCATCTCACCCTTGCCACAGTTGTTGTTGTTGTTGTAGAGTTTAACGCCATTTTTCAACACACGATAGGTATACATGGCGGCCAGTAATAATGGTGGAGGAAGAACCCGGGTAAACCCCTGGAAAGAACCACCGACCCACGAGAAGCTACTGGCAAGCTTTCTCATATAACTACATTAGCCAAATCTTAGACTCGAACCCACGCAGAGAGAGGTGAGATGGCAGTGATGCATAACGAATAGCACTTTAGACCACTCGGCCACACGCCCCCCCCCCCCCCTTGCCACAGTACTGAAACTACTCTTCTGAAAGTTTTTAAATGACATTCTCTTTGCGTTAGATAGTGGAACAATTGCAGTCCTAACCCTCCTTGATTTCTGTGCAGCATTTAAAACAAAAGACAATGATATATTACTTCACTATCTCCAGCATTATTTGGAATTTATAATAGAGCCTTACTGTAATCCTGGTCTTGAGTCCAATGACTTGATTTACTAGTCTTTGTAGTACCCTTGAGTGGAGATCTTAAATCTGAATCATTTTCAGGTTAGGACTTCAGGGTCATGGTCAATGGCGGCTATTGTCAAGTCCAGTAAATATGCTACCGAAACAAATTAATTATTTTCATAATGCCAAGTATTATGAAATCTATGCTCTTAAAATAAGTACTTAGTCAACAGGACACGAATTGTATATGTTAATGGAATACACTTCAGCCCAGTTGATATATGTTGTAGTGTTCTGCAGTAGTCTGTTCATGGACCTGTTCTCTTCATTATATACACTCCGCCGCTATCAAGTTGCTTAAAAGGTCACCCAGTGTCTCACCAATGGTATGCTGATGAAACCAAAATATACAAATCTTGCCACCTAAGTGAAATAGATGATACCATCCAAGGAGTGGAGAGGTGCATTTCTATTGTAAAATCATGGATGACATGTAAGAAGCTGCTGATGAATGATGCTGCAAATGAGGCCATTCTGATCACAACATAAAGCTTTTCTCATTCACATCCTTTATCTCAAACAACAAATATCAGCAACACCAACATTACATCCACACGGTTAGTATGAAACCTAGGTGTTACTTGAGACAGTACTCTCACATTGCACCAACATGTCATGAACATATCATCCGCTCGATTCGCAAATATCTTTCAGCTGATGCCATTTAAACACTTGTGTGTTCATTATTACTTTCAACACTGGACAATCGCAACTCAATTGTGTTTGGTTTGTCTCAATATTTAGTCCAGCAACTTCAAAAAGTTCAAAACACAGCTGCTCTGATCATCGCTAGAGTACCACGATCAGAGCACAGCTCCCCGCTGCTCTGTAACCTTACACTGGTTATCCATTTGATCCAAAATCAAACACAAAATGTGTTTTCTGTACTACGTTTCACTGAGGTCTCCAGTCCTGCATACCTATCTGGCCTCATCCATGAATAGACACCAGCAAGATAATTATACTCCTCTTCTGACGATCGTATTCTCATTATTCCCACTATGAAAACGAAGTCATATGAACAAAGTTCTTTTCCTTACCAGGGCCAAGAAGCATGGAATGAGTTTCCCATTGAACTTAGACTCAATGACACAGTGATCTCTTTCAAGAGTGCACTTAAAACTCACCTTTTTCGATTGCAAGAACAAACTTAAAAACCTAATAATGTTTCCTCCCATAAAAAATTGCAGCACTTTTAATGTTTTCTAATTTCATGGTGTTTGCTCTTGTTTTTTTATCCATATATTTATAGATGTTTTAAAGCCCTTAGAGCTTCTAAAGATTAGGCGCTATACAAAGTCCTCATTGTTATTATTAAAACTTAGTCCCGGGGTTAACATTGTTTGTCTCCTCGTGAGGTTTATCCAAGTGGGAAGAAATATATTGTAACGTAATCCCCCTTGATTGTGATTTCCTTGTCAATGTCCAAAACCCAAACTTAGAGTATTTTTTATCACCCAATACCTTCCTTTAAAGTAAAAAGAACTTCTCACTAGTACACTATATTTCACGTGCAAATATTTACATTTGGTGCATTAATACACATATGTTAATGAGAACTGTGGCATGACCATATCAACTGCAGTACAGTGTAACCCAGCGTTAACGCGAATTGGGATATAATGCGGTCGCGTGTTGGCTCCGTAAATGTATTAGCACAAATATTTTTCTTCTTCAATGTACGTGAAATAGTATATTAAGAATGTAATGTCATTTTCTGGAAGAGATCGCGTATAGTGAAGAGATCACATATGAAATCGAATAAAATATGATCGTAGTGTGGTTCTTGAAATTTTAAATATATGTACGTGTATTTTTCTCGTACCGGGAATTTTTTTTTAAGTACGAGAAATAGTGTGTAAAACGTTTGTTATCATTTGGGAGAAGATATCGAGTATGAATTTAATATAATCCGATCGTGGCATAGCTTCTTAAATTTAACAATTCATAATACCTGCAATTCCAATGCAGACATTGCAAACATATTTAAACTATTCAAGAAATCATTATGTCTGAATTCAATGGGAAAAATTAACAGAATATTAGGTTAAAAAAGACGAAGCAAGTTTACATTTCATTACGTTCCAAAGTTTATAAACGGTGTCTACACAAATTGTAAACTTGATTTTCCTATAACGGTAACATATTTTATATATAAACAAAAAAAGGAAATTAATGTGAGTTCATAAACAAACACCATACACATAAAATCCGAGAACTAAAAACAGTTGGTCTGTAATGGTCACGCGCCACTAATATGTTGTGGTTTTTTTCAATAAGATGTACGCATGTACAATTTCAGACCCTTTCAACTGACAGCTAACAAAGTCGACACTGTTTACTAGTCAAATGATTCCATCTGATAACACCGCAAGTTTGCTTTCATAGATTTTTTCATTAGTGAGTTAAGCTTTCGGGCATAAACTGGTGAAAGTAAAATCCATTGCTCATTTGGCCCATTTGCATTCATCTAAGTTACATGGGCAAGGTAAAATTGATAGTCATTGTTACAAAACTCGCTTGAACATTTGTTTATAAAACATTTATAGATAGCTACAAGTCCTCTTTGTCCTTGTCATCATCTGTTTCTCGTTAAACTCTGTGAATCTGCTCTCTTTGACCGTTTCAGTTTTTTATGTACACTTATGATTTTCTCATTTTCTCCAATGAAATTTACTTCGGTTTCAGAGGTACATTTATTACATAGTTTTGGAATCATCAGAAAGAAATGTATCATATGACTCATGCTTTGGTGAATTTTCTGAAATTACTGGTTCATGTTTAGCATAATTGTGAAACTTCTTTCATCAGAAACCGTATTGTATACATTGAATAGGTACCCAGTCGGTGGTAAACATTAAAGTGTTTGCTCTTGTACCTTTCAGAGTCATAACATGTTGTCAATTTTCTTTTTGTCTTGCCGTTATCATTTTCTTTATAAATCTTTTTCAATGTGATTTATTTCTCTCCCACAAAAATTATTTTGATCCATGTTCCACAGTGTTAGTATTTGTTTCATCCAAAAATAACTCTGTCGGGCCAAGCATAAAATAGCAATCGTTGCACCCCTTGAATAACTAGTCTGTAGCAAGTGGACACCATGACCGAGACAGCTATGATGAGGAGACTAGACTAAGTAAAGAAATTAAGGTTAGCACAATAGCTATATTTCTCTGTTGCATGGGTAATTATTAAAAGAATATTTTCCTAAAGTCTCAATTTTTCACACGTAATGTATATATATATATATATATATATATATATATATATATATAATTTTAATTAATCAATTCACTTAGTTTCATATCAACCTCCGTACATATATACTTTACATTTTTTATAGGGCAAGATAAAATTGTGGTACGTTGCACAGAATTTTACATATAACGAAGAAATATTGATCAGCACATGTACATTACAGTAGGTTAAATGTTGACAGAGAGGGAGAGCTGACCATCAATACATAAGGCATACTTTAAAAACAATAGAAAGGGGGTGGAGGTAAACAAAAATGAGCATGACAATTGTATACAATGTGCTGCATCGCTGCATCCATTTTTAATATATATGCCCAAAATAATTGTTACTTTAATATAAATAAAATTTACACATAACAGGGTCAAACAAATGAGGAATTCTAGGTTTGGGTTACCTTATGTTGATTTAAGGTAAAATAGTTAATTAGTTCTGTACAAGTGATACCTAGAGTGTTGTTAGTGCAGCACTAACAGCTGATGCTGTTAAATGGCAATTACCCCATTAAGGATTTTAAAAACTTCAATTCGTTGCATCTCCCTTTAATTCGTTGTATCTTCCTTTCCGGAGACATGGATTGAAGACCAGTATAAAGATATAGAAAACGATCTAAAGAAAAATAATAGCAAAATAGCATGCAACTGTTGAAAGACCTGACCATTGTAAAACAAGGATGCTCCTCCATCATTCAAGATAATGGATGGAAAAGTCTTACAGAAGAACAAGACATTCTTAAGAGATGGGCAGAATACGGCTCAGACCTGTACAACCATAGACCTACAGGGGACCCAGACGTACTCAGCATCCCATCAGTGACCAACACTGACAACTACCCCATCCTCCGAGAAGATGTAGAGGCTGCAGTGATATCATTGAAAAAAGGGAAGGCAGCAGGAGTAGACAACATCCCTGCAGAACCAGTCCAAGAAGTGGGTCAAGCCACGATAAGCGCCCTACTAATAATCTGCAACAAGATCTGGCAGACATGGGAATGGCCAACACCATGGACACAGTCACTCATAGTAACTCTCCCGAAAAATGGCAATTTGCAGCAATGTCTGAAATATCGCACGATCAGTCTTATATGCTACCCAATAAAAGTCATGCTAAAAATCATATTAAACAGACTGAAGCCACGGGCAGAGGAAATCATAGCTGAAGAACAGGCAGGCTTCAGACCAGGGCGAAGCACAACTGAAAAGATTTTAAACCTGAGAATACTATGTGTGAAATACCTTCAGCACCAACAAGACCTTTATCATGACTTTATAGATTTTAAGAAGGCGTTTGACAAAGTATGGCATGCAGCCCTTTTGGTCCACCATGAAGCTGTACAACATCAATGCTAACCTGATCAAAGTCACAGAAAGCCTTTACAGCAAGGTCACCAGCGCAGTATGCTTCAACGGTCAAATAGGAGATTGGTTTAAGACAACTGTGGTTTCAGACAGGGCTGCTTGCTTTCACCTACTCTCTTCAACATCTTCCTTGAAATAATCATGACAGATGCACTGGAAGACTATGAAGGCACTGTTAGAATTGGAGGCAGAATAATAACGAATCTGCGCTTTGCTTATGACATCGATGGCCTTGCAGTAAATGAGAAGGAGCTAGCTCAGTTGGTGGAAAAACTAGACAGGACAGCTACTGCTTTTGGTTTGGAAATCAGGGGAGAGAAGACCAAATTGATGACCAGCAACACCAGTGGCATCAGCACTGACATCATGATTAGTGGCCAAAAGCTGGAAACAGTTAATAGATACAAGTACTTAGGAGCCATCGTGGCAGACGAGGATCGAAACAAGAAATATTGTCCAGAATTGCGCTGACAATAACAGCAATGGCAAGGCTGAAGACAGTTTGGAAAGACAGAAACACCTCATTCAGCTCCACAATCAGACTGATGCACTCTTAGGTTGCATCTGTATTCCTATACACCTGTGAGTCATGGACCCTCACAGCGGAGCTCGAAAGGAGGATACAAGCTGTTGAAATGAGTTGCTTTCGAAGGCTGCTAGGCATATATAGATCATGTCACGAATGAGGAAGTGGGAAACAGAATTAAGCAATCCATTGGCCCTATGAAGAGCTGTTGACCATTGTGAAGAAGCGCAATATGAAATGGTATGGACATGTCACACGATCAACAGTTCTTTCTAAGACAATCATGCAAGGTAATGTGCAGGGTGGGCAAAGAAGAGGAAGACAGAGGAAAAGATGGGAGGATAACATCTCAGAGTGGACAGGACTGAAGCTAACTGACACAGTGAGAGTATCAGATAACAGATTGGCATGGAGGAAGCTGGTTGTCAGGTCATCAGTGGTGCCCCAACGGTCGGCAAGACTAAGTGATAGGTAAATAGATAGATCTCCCTTTCTACATGTATCCTCAGATTTGTTACCGTTCGTGTATCCTCAACCTGCCTCCGTGTGAACTGTTTCATTTTTTACTTGAAACGAGGAATGACATGAACAATTTCTTTTGGAATTGTCAGGTCACTAATTAAACACCCCTTATACCATTAGTGATTCACCTGGCTCAAAGAGATCCAACACACCAGACAGCTCTGTAATTTTCTTGTCCAAGATACTTCCTGCATAGCAGTCAGATACAAGTTTGTTCACACTTATTTAACATGTTACTTATGTTTGAAAGGTGTCCTATGTAAACATAGATGTGCACATACACAATTAATAAAGATGAATCTTGAAGAGAAAGTTATCTGCTACAACTCGTTTTTTAATAACCAATGTACAGGGTCACAATGTTGTGGTTTACACCAACTTCTAAAAGCCCAAGAATACCAGGCCCCGCAGAACAAAGTTTATCTAACTTTAGGCATATATACCCTCAACTCAACTATAAAGGCTGGGGAGTATGGCGCTGTAGATTCCATTAACTTAAGACAGCACAGAGTTCATCCAATTTAGGGGAAAAAAAGTTTGGATAAAGGGACATCACTGCTGGTCCAAAGCCGGAAACATCATCAGGGGAGAAACAACTTCAAAGAACCCAGGACAAAGGAAAATGATGGCTGGACCGAGGGAACAACCATATGCTTGTACACCATGATATCAAAATGGCAGCCTGTCATTAGGGGCTACTCAAACAGACAAGAAAAAGCAGCACAGAAAATAATCCGATTGCTTTTATTGCCTGGTTAACAGGGTCCTTATTTGGTACGAGAACACTTTTCGAACAATCTATTTCACGAAACTTGACTCAATCATCTTTTTTTGCACACCATTCAAAATTAACAAGCTATTTTTACCAAACAGTGACTATACTTATTTATGTCGCATAGACATCGTAGTATTCAATCTTGTTTCGGACTTAATACATGTACACTGTGTACTAGAAATATTGGAAAGTTAAGATAGTTATACACATTTTACGACTTCATTGATTTCATTTAATTGCATAGGTGGCTCACACATTATTGGTATTTTCCTGTCCATTAGTAATAACTGGACCAGATTTGAATTAAGCACGGAATCACGACATCCTTGGACTTAATGGTACCTCTCTTTTATTGCCACAACTCGGATAGCTCCAAAATGGCGGAGATGTGAAACTAATTCCCAGTACTTCCACTTATGGCATAGCACACCATAAACACACCTAAATGGCTGTGTCTTGGGTTTATGTTGGGTTTATTCCCAATCACCCAGGGTCCTCCATTCAGGTCGATGGTTACTTAATAGCAGCCCCAACTTGACGCCGAAATTAAAAAGTAATCCTTGAGTACATAATGTCTGGGTGAAGCTGCACCATTCCACATCCCCAGTAGAAATTAAATATCCAGCTTTGCTGGAAACTTAAAACAGTGCTACATGCTCCTAGTGAGCGATACAGCACTATTATTCAAATTCATCATCATCAACTACAGCTACTCTGGAAGTCATATTTTGGACCAAATTTCGGCCATTTTTGTATATCATTTACTCAATATATGGAGCTTTTTATAGAATATAGACTATAGTCAAGTGTCTTTACCAAGAACTTGGAACAAAAGCATAACTTGGCTAGCCCACGTTGGATTCGAATTTAACGACGTTTGCCCACGCATTTTGCTCTAGCCGAACTAGGCCGACCAAGACCAGATTCAAATGTGAGACTCTTTACTCACGAGTTACGCACTGTATTACCACCCGATCCCTATATATATGAGAAGAATATTACGCATGAATACAACATTCTTAGAAAGGAAATATGCCATAGGGTCCTGATTCTTTTTATGTACATCAAGGAAGCTTTAGTCAGTGATCTTATGACGCCATGAAAAGATCTTATTAAACGCTATATTTACTGCACATGGAGACGCTGCTCATCGTATTTGTTTACACGTCTGTTAATTTTGTGTTTGATATCATACCTACTCATCCTATCCATTTTGTAATTTGGAGAGTTTTTGAACCGTGAAAATAGTCACATGATTTATTCACATGTGAGAGGCAAATAACAAATAAACATTCGTTAGAACAACATGACAATAATATCGAAAGTAAGGTTTCCAACGTAAGAAAGCTGCAACTTATTGGTCATTCGATATCGATTGAAGTAACGATTATCAGCGATAAAACCAGGTAATTCGAAATGGCGACGGACACTGGGGTTACACTATTCATTGTGGATCTACAATTTGTCTTACATCGAATTTGCTACGGAAATATGCTGCAAATTTATCTCAAAGACATCTTTAAGGACCGTAGCTACATAGAAAGATACTTTGTGCATCTTTGTATAATAAAGCCCATAATAAATGCAATCAAAACGAGGCGAGGGATATACAAGACTGAATAAAGTTTGTAGTTCGCAAATATTGTATTTAATAAGTGATGTTGTTCTTATAGAGTATTTTTGATATATGCTCTCAGTTCCTGGTACAAATTTACGGCTTCATACGGACCTTCTGGCTGGTTCCAGACATTCTCGTGAAAACAGAATCAGACACAGCTCGTATCAATCCTCGTCACAAGGCAATTCATTCTTTGCTTATCATTTTTCCTCACAAACTTCGGTATCTAAATTGTCTACCTGGCAAATTAAATTATCGATTCCATAGAGATGTGGCAATGTGTACAGCAATACGGGCTTGTCACAAGGTAGTCCTGTAGTCCGATTACTTCGAATGCGGTGCGTGTTCCACACTTCAGTGACGTTATCTAGTTCAGCCTGTAAAATAGTTGACATAATCTTGTGAAATCATTTACTCTTTACCGTCTTTTCAATTTCTAGCGCTGTATTTCAGAAGAAAAAATATCAATAAATAAATATAATTATGTTCATAAAAACACAATCACTAAACATGCATGCTGTTATTTTATTGGTTGCCTGTAACAAGATTTTATTCTTCCTGATCATTCATGAAATTACTGTGTTTTTGTTGCTGTTGTTTTGTTTTGAAAGTACGTGTCAGTTCCTTACCTTACTGTTTACCATAAAGAAATTTAAAGGTAGTATTGTACATCTTATAAAATTGCACATTAAATCGTTACTCGTATTTAAAGTCTCACGTTTCATTTAATTTTTTTGCAGGGATTTTCCATAATAAATAAATAAATAGAATAGAATAGATCCACGGAAAGATAAGTCTTTTTATCTTCTGCCTCTGGCTATTATGTTGCCATTATTTTCATAAGTGTCCATTACATGTAGCGTGGGTATGTCAATGAATGGTATGAAGCCATGCTCCAGTAGTTGTTTCCAAGAGAGTAAAAATCAAAAGGATGAAAGTAATGATACTGTAACAAAATATATAGAAAATATAACAAAATATATAGAAACTAGTGGTTGCTTTAACCGCGTATGAGAAAAGGACTCGAAAGACAGGAAGACACTATGGAACATAACGCAGGGTCATGACTCTAGGGTAAGGTTGGTTTAGAAAGAATGTGAACTGGTTATAACCACAATAATCCAAATATGACAGCATAATTCATGCCAATTTGCAATATACTGTAACAAAATATACAGAAATTAGTGGTTGCTTTAACCTCATATGAGAAAAGGACTCGACATTCATGAAAAATATCACTCACCACTCCCTCAATATTAACTACTGAAAGATTCATAAAGTTCCAAAGAGTTTTTTAGATTAATGGGCAATGACATTATTTTATTGATGGAATTTCAGTCCTTTAACAGTCTTAAGTTTGGAACACTTATTACTGAAATTAGCACCTGACCCTTTGGTGAGGAATTGAAAGTATATGTTCCAAGAACCAAAGTGCCAAGCTTATGTCCCTTTCCCATTGCTTTTATCTTAGCTAAGTCATGCACACGATACGGTACGACTTCAATGTTGAAAATACTTGTATGTTAACAAATACTCACTTGAGTAATTTCCAGGAAGAAAATTCATAACAAATGTTCATCTAGATAGTCCCCGCTAAAATAACCATCCTGCTGCATTTGTCGGAATAGATCAATCCAGAATTGTAAGCATTGTTTCTTGAGGACACTCCACCAAAATTCAACACGCTGATTTGCCCTGCTGTCTCCACATATAACACTGTTGTTACCAGCACGATTGTCTTGATGACTTCTCCTGAGGAAAACTTGCATTTTGTAAAAGACGGTATTCTCCACTCCCATGTCAGTGCGCACTATTCTAGGACAACCTTTTCGCTTCTATAAAATAGTAGGCAATATTATATGCAATTCCTCCGCCACTAGCCTGTAACTAAATTATATGTCGGGAAAATCCATTAACTCATCCATTAATGAATATTCCGTATGGTTTTAAGTTATCATTAGAATCTATATGCCAGGTGTAGTTGGGCCCATGATTAAAATAAATACGGCGTCTCAAGCGATAGCTTTTCTGCAATTCAACTTCTTCAGGATCAATAATTTGCAACAAAACTCTGACACTTTCCCGATCGACAACAGGACCCTCGATACAACATTTTGTGTACATCCATCTGTATCCATGCAAACAACCAGACTTCTCCATCTGTTTCTGAAGAAATGCGGCGATCTGAATTAGATCTGTCTTATTTTTCTCCCTGCAGAGTCGAATATTCTTCAATTTTTTTTGCAATATGCGCCTGCTTATTACGATCTGATGTTTATATGCTAAAAGTTATAACATATAATTTTGTCAAACATTTAATCTAAAATAGAATCTTAGCAAAGTATCAATGTCCAATACATCCGCCATGTTCAGTCTAGATGTATATCTTATGTATCAGTAATGATTCTCCATCCTATCTCGTAACAACGCAATGATATATCGTAATAACCCAATGTTATTTCGTAATAACGCAATGTTTTCTCGTAATAACGCAATACTATCCCGTAATAACGCAATACTATCTCGTAATTACGCAATGTTATCTCGTAATTAAGCAATGTTATCTCGTAATAACGCAATGTTATCTCGTAATAACGCAGTTATCTCGTAATAACGCAATACTATCTCGTAATAACGCAATGTTATCTCGTAATAACGCAAAACTATCTCGTAATTACTTAATGTTATCTGGTAATAACGCAATGTTATCTCATAATAACGCAATGTTATCTCGTAATTACGCAATACCATTTCGTAGGAATGCAATGCTATCTCTTAATAACGCAATACTATCTCGTAAATACGCATTGTTATCTCGTAATAACGCAATACTATCTCGTAATTAAGCAATGTTATCTCGTAATAACGCAATGTTATCTCGTAATTACTCAATGTTATCTCGTAATAACGCAATATTATTTCGTAATTGCGCAATGTTATCTCGTAATAATGCAATATTATCTCGTAATAACGCAATTTTATCTCGTAATAACGCAATACTATCTCATAAGAACGCCAAAATATTTTTTTTACCTGGCGCTAATGGGCTTCCGTAGGTCCTTACTCGTCTACAATGACCATATAAACATTTCTGAGTTTTGCATTATGAACATGAAAATTTATATTGTTTTGTCTGAGATCCTTTGAAGTATGTGAAATTGACAGTCATCTATGCCCTACTAGTGTCTATATAGAAAGATTTTTGAGTATGTGATTTGTATAATCGTGTCTATATAGAAAACATTCAACATAGGTCTGGTGTATGTGAAATTGAGTCATCAATGGCCTAATAGTGTCTATATAGAAGACGTGTGTGATTTCTGACATTGAGTTATCAATGGTCTATTAGGGTCTATGTAAGGGACATGCAACATGGGTCTGGGGTATGTACAATTGACTGATTAATGGCCTACTATTGTTTATATAGAAGACATTCAACATGGATCTGGTGTATGAAATTGGGTCATCAATGGCCTATTAGGGTCTATGTAGAGGACATGCAAAATGGGTTTGATGTATGTATAATCGACAGGCATCCATTCCCTACTAGTGTCCATATATAAAAAATTCAACATGGATCAGGTGTATGTTATATTGACAGTCATCAATGACCTACTAGTGTCTATATAGAAGACATATGACATGAGTCTGGTGTATGTGAAATTGACAGTCATATATGCCCTACTAGTGTCTATATAGAATACATTGAACATGGGTATGTTGTATATGATCTGTATAATAATTTGTTTTCAAGTGTAAAGTAATATATATAGTGTCATTATTTACATTGATATCGAGTTAAGCTTACATACTAATTGGTCTGCTTATGCATATTCCCACATTCATGATAATTGTATATACCCACATTCATGATAATTGTATATACCCATTCATGATAATTGTATATACCCATTCATGATAATTGTAAAATACCTACATTCGTAATAATTGTATATAGCCACATTCATGATAATTATATATACACACATTCATGATAATTGGTGATCCCGGCTTGTTTGAGGGCTTCAGTCTTGTAACGAAGTCACTCCAGTGGATGTTGAGGATGGTGCGGAGGCAGCGCTGATGGGGGCGTTCAAGGATACGGAGGTAAAGCAAGTAGGTGACCCAGGATTCGGCACCATATAGGAGGGTGGTCTGTACGACAGCCCTGTAGACGTTGATCTTTGTAACTCTCTTGAGATTGGAATTGTGCCAGACACGTTTGTAGAGTCTGCCGAAGGTGCTGTTTGCCTTGGCTAATCTGTTGTCTATTTCTTTGTCGATCTTTGCATCAGAGGATATCACATAGTCTAGGTAGGTGAACTGGTGGACTACGTTTAGCTCTGTCCGATCAATGAAGATGCTTCCTTGGGGGCAGGCTGGTGAAGTACCTCGGTTTTCTTTAGGCTTACCTCGAGGCCAAAAAGCTGGCAAGCTTCTGCAAAGCAAGATGTTACGCGCTGTAAGGCAGCTTCCGTGTGGGCAACAAGGGAAGCATCGTCTGCAAATATAAGTTCTATAATCAGTTTTTCTAATGTTTTGGTGTGGGCCTGAAGTCGCCTTAAGTTGAAGAGGTTGCTATCAGTACGGAATCTAATATAGATGCCATCTTCGTCATCAAGGCCTTCTGCAGCTCTTCGGAGCATAGTGCTCAAGAAGATTGAAAACAGTGTGGGAGCTAAAACGTAGCCCTGTTTCACGCCATTTGCAATGGGGTAGGTCTGTGACAATTCGTTATTGTTTTTAACCTGACCAAGCTGGTCTTCATGTAGTTGGATGATCATGGTAAGGAATATGGGAGGACAGCCGAGTTTTTCAAGGATTTTCCACAGTCCAGTTCTGCTCACCGTGTCAAATGCCTTCGTTAGGTCCACAAAAGTGTTGTACATTCCTTTGTTATGTTCTTTGCATTTTCCCTGGATCTGTCTCAGGACGAACACCATGTCAGTTGTACTCCTATTGGTTCTGAAGCCACACTGACACTCTGGAACATGATCTTCTGCAATGGTACGCACTAGTCTGTATAGCAACACTCTAGCAAGGATTTTGCCAACAATGGAGAGCAGAGTTATCCCACGGTACTAACACGGTCTCTAACAGCAGTCAGACGTTTCCCCCTTGTTTTGTACAAGGTGATGATGACTGCATCACGGAGGTCTTGCTGAAGTTTCCCTCGCTCCCAGCAGCAAAAGAAGAACTTGTGGAGTTTGGTGTGCAATGCTAGGCCTCCTTTCTTCTATATCTCAGATGGAATACCATCTTTCCCTACAGCCTTACCTGCTTTTCAGCAGTTCTATGGCTTTTACAGTCTCTTGCAGTGTGGGTGTCACAACGAATTCCATCGCTGGTGGCTGTTGTGGGATGCGATCAATAGCTGCCTTTTCGACTGTACGGCTAGTGCTGAAGAGGGTGTGGAAGTGCTCTGACCAGCGGTTTAGGATAGATTCCCTGTCAGTGAGTAGCTCTTGACCATCTGCACTCCGTAGGGGGCTCTGTATTTGGAAGTAGGGACCATACACAGCTTTCAGCGCTTCATAGAACTTCTTGTAGTCTCCATTGTCAGCGTACAGTTGGGTTCTTTCTGAAAGCTTTGTCCATCATTCATTTTGTATTTCACGAAGACTGCGCTGGAGGGAGCTGCAGATAAGGCGGAATGCTGCTTTCTTCTGTGAACAGGATGATTGTGCGAGGTGGGCTTGATATGCTGATCTCTTACTGGTAAGTAGTTCTTGGATTGTTTGGTTGATTTCATCAAACCAGTCTTTGTGGTTCTTAGTGGTGAATCCAATGATTTCTTCTGAGGTTTGCAGAATGACAGCCTTGATGTGATTCCACATCTCCTCCGGAGGTAGATCTGGCGGAAAGTTTGGTTCTTCAAGTCTAGAGTGCAGGTTCTCTTGAAAAGTTGCCTCGACGTCTTCAGGCAAGAGGTTTTTAATCTGGAGCTTCCTTTTTATGGTACGTCTTTGTTTGGACCTGGGCTTGAAATAGAAGTTGAGCTTGCAACGAACAAGACGGTGATCTGTGTGGCAGTCTGCACTGCGCATCACTCTGGTGTGAAAAACATTTTTTAAGTCCCTCTGGCGTACTATGATGTAATCGATTAGATGCCAGCGTTTTGATCTAGGATGCATCCAGGTCGTTTTCAGGCTGTCTCACTGCTGTAGTATGGTGTTTGTAATGCTGAGCTGTAATTCTGCGCAAAATTCGAGAAGAAGGTGCCCATTGTCATTGCAGCCACCCACGCCATGTTTCCCAATAATTGCTTTCCAGATTTCTAAGTCTCGGCCCACTCTGGCATTGAAATCTCCAAGGATGATTATTTTGTCGCTCTCTGGGACGCTCTTGAGAAGTCTGCGCAGGTCAGCGTATAATTTATCCTTTTCAGAAGAATCTGCCTGTAGTGTTGGAGCATATACACTGAAGAGTGTGGCGTGTTCTTGATTTCCTAACGGGAGACGCATGGACATGATGCAGTCGGTGTGACCAGTTGGAAGGTTTTATAACTTCGTGGCGATTGAGTCCTCGACCATGAAGCCGACTCCTGAAAGCCGTGTTTCAGTTTTTTTTGGTTTTCCTGACCAGTACAGGGTGTATCCAGCGCGGAGTTCTCTCAGACTTCCCTCCTCTGAAAGGCGGACTTCGCTAAGTGCAGCCATGTCAAAAGCAAAGGCGAGAGAGTTCGTGTGCAATTAGGGCAGAGAGTCGTTCAGGTATGTTGCTGTCAGTTGCGTCTAGCATTGTTCTGATGTTCCAACAAGCCAGTTTAAGTTTTTTCCCACGATGTGAGGCCGGTGGGACATGCCTTGTTTTTTCTGTTAAGTTTTGACCGCGTTGTAAGATGCCCGTTGGCTGCGGCAGACCAACTGGGGTGTAAGGAGACGAGCTTTGGTTAGGCCACCTTTTCTAGGCCCTTTTCCCTGTGGAGCAAGCAGTGCTGTCCCTAGAAAAGGCTGCTTGGACACTCAGGCTGCTGCCGGGTGATGGTGTCGTCTCCAGAGCAACACCAGACGGGCAAAGGCCTGAGTCGCCTGCATGAAGGATTGGGACTGCGGCTTCCAGTGACATCTTTCACCTGCCGTTTTCGCCCCTTTCCC
Source organism: Unio delphinus (assembly GCA_029339505.1). Lineage (NCBI taxonomy): Eukaryota > Metazoa > Mollusca > Bivalvia > Unionida > Unionidae > Unio > Unio delphinus. The sequence continues at coordinate 236,627 of JAQISU010001241.1, read as the reverse complement.
ATCGCTGCAGGGCTTGATAGAGTCGAACATAAACAGTAGACAGTAGACGGTTACTTCATGCCTGCGCGATGGAGCTTTTAGGTGGAGTTCAGTCTGCACAAACTGGCCCCACCCTTTAAACCTGAGGTTCATCTGCCATAGCCTGGCAAGCCAGGACGGTGACAGCAAGGTCCACAGGCCGTAGGTTTTATATCGGAGTTTCCCTCTTCTATGCAGATGGCCGACCACGGCTGAAGAGATCTGCCTTCCCTGTTATTTGGAACCATATCTGGTCGGCCACAGCCGCAATCCATTAATACATATGGTGCGTCTTGGTCCCGAACACTTGGCCGTTGATCTGAAGAGACCTTCTGTCCTAGCCGGTGACTTCCTTCTAGAGGTTCATACGCCTAGTGATGCAGTGTTAACATCACCCCCTCAACGTCATTTGGCCCGCTAGCTGAAGCGGTGTACCGGGGTATGCCAAGAAAAGATTCCTTCTTGAAGGCAGACGTGAGAGATTTGGGCAATAAATGAGGACCAGTGTGTCTGTCCACTCCAAGAGTGCAGCTGCCAGACAACAAAGGTACTAACTCTATCTACAGCCCCCTATACCCCACCTACTTACCTACCTACCTACATACACACACACACACATACATACATACATACATACACACACACACACACACACACACATATATATATATATATATATATATATATATATATATATATATATATATATATATATATATATATATATATATATATATATATATATATATATATATATATATATATATATTATCACAGTCGGGATGATGTGACTGTGTGGGACGTCATGCGATATGTTTCGGGCATGATACCCAAGTGATAGCTATCACTATAAACGGCCACACTTCAGACATCGTAGCGATATGACTTAATGCTACGTTGAAAGTCCAAATAACACACACACACACACAGTTCAAAGTGATTCAGGAAAATGTCTATTGGCGGAATAGATGAACTCATAGCACCTCTGCCTGATGTGTGTCTGCTACATAATGTTGTTCTTTACACACAATCTTATTAAAAGCCGATCTCCACTACCCTAAGCAAAAAACTGACAACACGTAAGGGTCATGTTCTGGTGAACTTTGATTTAGCCTCTTGAAATGCAGCTTTCAAAAATGTGAAAGCAAACGAAATCGTTGGTACATATTCATGCTCCTCACCCACACTTCTCTGTCTCCCAACACAAAGATATAAGACTTCACTTGATTGGTTGATAAAATTAGCTATTATGGTAATAACATAAGTTACCAGAGAATGATCAATATGTGGTTCCTGTATTATCTTCTGTATAACATCAATCTCTTGTTGAATCACATAAAATATTATTCCAGTTTCGAATTAAGTATAAATTCATGTAAATATCTTATCCAAACATTTTGTTAGAGCATTTTCGTATTTCCAGGAAAGATAATTATTTGAATTCAATAATTTAAGAAGACTAACATTAAGCCCAACTGGTCACAACATAATACAACTTAAAACGTGTCAGATGTTAAAGCACGTCCTTACATGTCAAATGGTTTATTCCCGACTGGCAATTCTTTATCATAACATCAGTTATAAGACTAACTAAAAAGCGAAACAGATTCTCGGGTGCGGGTCAAGTGTTCAATCGTGCAATTATACAACTTAACTACCAACTAATTAACTATGCTCACTACGCCACCTTAGGCCATAACTAACGCTACACCATATTTACCACCATAGCAACAGTGGCATTCATGTTGTGTAATTCTAATAAATAATATGAATTTATATTGTGTTCAGATTTATGGCACAGAGATATCTCTTATAATCACCAAGCTCTTCTGGTATTTTCTTTCTGCACATGCTGGAACGTTTACCTTTAACGTCGGTTCGATTGTCTTTGGATCAACTCTAAACAAAACGCATAAAAAGAATCTATCGATAAATATGGCATATCTTTTTTCTTGAGCTGCTGTACTCAACACATATGAATCTATATTCTGCATTATTAATTAGTGTGTTATGGATAGGGCTATATTTAACTGCAGGTCTCAAAAACGGTTTCATATTTTCTTTTGTTCCACGAAGCCAGGGAGAAGTTATAATTTTTTTCCAGAATTAGTAATTCGGGCATTCACATTAATTTTCTACTACTGTATATGCTGTTTATAGGTAAACGTACGACATTAACAATTAATTTATATTTGTCTGCTTAAAAGGAGTATCGCATTTTAATTAGGACTATGTTTCGGTTCTTTCCTGTTATCACTCTGGAACATTTACTTGCCACTGTTGGGTACTAGCATCGACAAACAAAAATGTATCCTTAATTAGCACAAATGCATCGGTTTTATTACGTGTGACATCGTAACATGATGACCAAACTGGAGAAGACCTGATTTTGTAAGACATGTTTTAATCTGTATGGCGTTGTAAAACTACAAGCTGGAGAAGACCTGATTTTGTAAGACATGTTTTAATCTGTATGGCGTTGTAAAACTACAAGCTGGAGAAGACCTGATTTTGTAAGACATGTTTTAATCTGTATGGCGTTGTAAAACTACAAGCTGGAGAAGACCTGATTTTGTAAGACATGTTTTAATCTGTATGGCGTTGTAAAACTACAAGCTGGAGAAGACCTGATTTTGTAAGACATGTTTTAATCTGTATGGCGTTGTAAAACTACAAGCTGGAGAAGACCTGATTTTGTAAGACATGTTTTAATCTGTATGGCGTTGTAAAACTACAAGCTGAAACAAGTCTAAATATGTCAAAGATCTTTAGTATGCTTTCTCAGATTCTTAACAACGCTCATTTGAGATTTAATTATGAGATCAATAATGTGCACTTAGCATACTTTGCGTTTGTTCGAAGAAAACATAAATTGTTTTCATTCATTCCTTTTCATGGAGTTTCTCCTTTTTCGTTCGAGTCAATGAACTTCGTCGCTTTTTCACCCATCGTTCAACACGTGGAGTAAACATGTTTACCAGGAACGAAATAAGAAGAAAACTGCCCACAAAATGGAAAGAGGAGATATAGCTTCCGGATCTGTCACGTAAAGACCCTGGAAAGATAAACATTATCTCCTCAATGCAAGTCAGTACAACGCCGTATAGTATTGCACTGCTGTATTAACTATATATATATATATATATATATATATATATATATATATATATATATATATATATATATATATATTTGATCCACATTTCGTTTCTCTTAATATATCTCCTGAATGCAAGTCAGTACAACGCCGTATAGTATTGCACCACTGTATTAACTATATATATATCTGTTAAGATACGTTAGCACAGAGATAAGTATATTCTTCTCTGTAGCAAATGTTGACGATAATATAACTAAAATTTCGTTTATTCGAGGTGATTGAATTCTGAACGTTGTTAGTAGTAATCTAGAGTTTGGTCTGATCTCTGCTTCATTAATGAATCTGTTAATTTATTTTCTTCTTACATTGAAGAGAGAATCAGAGTTGACAGCTTAGGGCTCCTCTAAAAATCGAGGATAATTTCAGGTCTGGAGGGACTGATAGATCCTCCTTGGACACTTTTATAAAAAATCTCCTAATATTTACATGGTGCAGTCCGACCGTATATATGTTTTTTTGGATCAAGATAACTGGTTACCTGATTTATCATAATCGTTTATTCAGGAGCATGCAATAATAAGTGGCCTTCCAGTTAAGGCCAAGGTCAATTACCTCCGAAATTTTCTAGGTACTTCTGTCTGAGAAAATACAATTCTTTAAGCTAGTACGCGAGCCATTGATAGTAGACTTACCTAGTGTTGTGAATAGGATGGAAACAGATAATCCGTGTATTAAGTTGGTGAACCCCAGACAGCTGTCAATCTTTTCCATTCCCATGTAATCCACCAGATTCACTGCGAACAGAGCGAAGTACATCCCACCAACTACGCCATGTATACACACGCAAACAATAAAGGATTGGAACGTGGTGAATAAGGCTATGCAATTAGCTAGGATACCATCTACCAGCGATGCTATAGCAATCAGAGTTGATCTCCTACAGAACTTTAAGTCAGAGATAAAACCAATTATGATTAGGCATAAGAGTTCAACAATATTCATAACAGAATAAAGTAAACCTATCTGTGTCTCATCAAGACCGATTTCTCTTGCACGTGGAGCAAAGAAAACTGACATAAATACCAGGCCACTACACGTAAGAGATGCCTGGAACAACAATGTCCAGAACAAAGGACTTTTCATTAGCTCCAAATCAAATATTTTTCGTAATGATAGTGCTATTGCTGATGCACTGCAATCCGTTTTTCTGTTAAATCCTTTTTTATTCGTTTTGTACTCTTTAACTTCTTTTAGGATATGTTCCGGCCCAATCGAAACGTTCAGGTTTACAGCAGTTGCCGATCGCGCGACATCAGACTGGTATATTGACCCAATGACTCCAGATATTGAGTTTGTCAAGCTTGATTCAGTAACGGTTCGCTCTCCTTTTCCAAGCATGGACAGTGCGCTGTGTTTTATATCTACATGATGTGTTAACGTATCTTTCTGATCTCCTTTCAGCGGACATTTTTCATCACAGAGTGGGCCTATTGTTCCATCTGCAATCGCAGGTTGCCGTTGCAACACTGAACTGTTAATGCTATTGCCCTGTAGGCCATCTACGTTTCTACCATTGATATCATCAGGTTTCTGCACGCCATTCATAGCAGGTTCAGAGTCAGAAACAGTTGATGTAAAAGTATTGGTTAAAGGTATTAATTCTTCTGATTTCATTCCTGATTTTCGTTTGTAAAATTCCAAAGGTCGAAAAAGTGCGGCTGCAACCCAACAGTGAAGAACAATTCCAGAAATTATCAGAAATGTACCAGAGTACCCGTAGTATTCAAACATGGCAGTGACAACAGGAGCCAATACAAGACCTCCCATACTCGTTCCGCTGACGGATATGCTATTGGCAAGGCCTCGTCTCTTCTTGAAATACTGGCTTAATATGACAATTATCGGTAAGTGGATAAAGGAATAAGCCACACCTGAAATATAGTGTAAAGTCAATCAATCAGTCAACTAACGCAATAGACAAATATTTGCAACTAAAGTTTCATAGCCGTGCTGTATATTTAAATTTTACTCCTGGTTATTTCATAATAATTACAAATATATATATATATATATATATATATATATATATATATATATATATATATATATATATATATATATATATATATATATGTATATATATATGTATATATATATATATGTACATACATACATACATACATACATACAACTGTTACACTCAGATATGCACATTTTCTGTACAACTGTCACACTCACATTGATAAAATTGTTTGTACAACTCTCACACTCACATTGGCAATGTGTCTGTAGAACTCTCATTCTCGCAACTGTACAACTGTCGCACATTTTCTTTATAAATAGCTGAAGAAGTTTCTCTAATACTGTCAGGAATGCAGTGATTATAAAATTAAATATACTACAAATTTGGACATCTACTAACGTTTATTCACGGCTTTAACATATTAAGATTGTGCATCTAATTTGTGTGTGATAATTTTGAGATTAAATTCACAATGCCGTAATGTATTTTTCTCATTTTCTGTTTGTATTCTAGGGAAATACATTATTTGTCAAACTGTGAAAAGCTTGTTGTTATTCACTCAGTTCTTTAACTTATTTTGAGAGCATTGACTAGTTACACACTTCACTGAAAAGTGCAAAAATCTCATACAGACTACCTGGAAATATAAATGTACATTTTAGTTCGTACAAACTACCTGCGGATATAAATGTGCTTTAACTTCATACAGACTACCTGGGGATACAAAAGTATTATAAGGTGATACAGACTGCATGGATACATAAATGTGCTTTTACTTCATAAAGACTACCTGGGGAAAAGAAAGTGCTTTTAGGTGATACAGACTACGTGGGAATATAAATGTGATTTTACTTCATACAGACTACCTGCGGATATAAATGTGCTTTAACTTCGTACAGACTACCTGTGGATACGAAATTCCTTTTAGGTAATACAGACTACATGGGAATATAAATCTGTTTTTACTTCATACTGACTAAATGGGGATACGAGAGGGCTTTTAATTAATACAGACTACCAGGGGATATAAATGTGCTTTTAGTTCATAAAGACTACCTAGGGATACGAAAGTATCTTTAGGTCATTCAGACTACCTGGGAATATAAAAGTGATTTTCGTTCATGCAAACTACCTGAGAATATAAATGTGCTTCTAGTTCATACAGACTACCTGGTTATATAAATGTGCTTTTACTTCATACAGACTACCTGGGGATACGAAAGTACCTTTAGGTCATACAGACTACATGGGAATATAAATGTGTTTTTACTTCACACACACTAACTGGGAATATAAACGTGCCTTTACGTCATACAGACTACATGGGGATATAAATGAGGTTTAGTTCATACACACTATCCGGAGATATAAATGTGCTTATACTTCATACAGACTACCTGGGCATTTAAAAGTGCTTACAATTTATAAAGACTACCTGGGAATATAAATGTGCTTTTACTTCATACAGACCAACTAGGGATATAAATATGCTTTTACTTCGTACAGTCTACCTGGGAATATAAATGTGTTTATACCTCATACAGACCACCTGGGAATATCAATGTGCTTTTACTTCATACAGACCAACTAGGGATATAAATGTGCTTTTTACTTCTTACAGACTACCTGGGAATATAAATGTGCTTTTATTTCAAACAGACTACCTGGGAATATAATGTGTTTATACTTCATAAAGACCACCTGGGAATATCAATGTGGTTTTACTTCATGCAGACTACCTGGGAATATAAATGTCCTTTTGCTTCATATACACTACCTGTGGATATAAATGTGCTTTCCGATAAAACGCTACTAATTCACGAGTTTTAGCCAAATCACTGAAGAATAATTACGCGTTGACCTTTCACGGAATGAAAGTTATGGTAGAGACAACTCACTTAGCATGAATATAACCATGGAAAGACATATTTACACTGATACATACTTAGGGACCAAATAGAGCCAATCCGAATTATAACCCTGAGATGTAATAAAATATATATTGCATTTAAATATGATTATGTCATAATTGGAGTATTGCATTTAAAAATCATTATGTTGTAATTGGTGTATTGCATTTAAAATGATTATGTTATACTTGGTGTATTGCATTTAAGATGATTATGTTAATTATGTTATAATTGTTGTATTGCTTTTAAAATGATTATGTTATAATTGCTGTATTGTATTTAAAATGATTAGGCTATAATTCGTGGATATTTTCAACTTTTGATGGATCCACATACAGATACTTTGTTTTAATAATGTAAGTAATCTTACAGAAGTTCTATTGGATATATGTACCATGTATTATATTGGATATATGTACTATGTATTCTATTGGATATATGTACTATGTTATATTGGATATATGTACTTTGTTATATATTGGATATATGTACTATGTATTATATTGGATATATGTACTATGTATTATATTGGATATATGTACTATGTATTATATTGGATATATGTACTATGTTATATTGGATATATGTACTATGTTATATATTGGATATATGTACTATGTATTATATTGGATATATGTACTATGTATTATATTGGATATATGTACTATGTATTATATTGGATATATGTAATATGTATTATATTGGATATATGTACTATGTATTATATTGGATATAAATACAATGCATTATATTGGATATATGTACTATGTATTATATTGGATATAAGTACTATGTATTATATTGGATATATGTACTATGTATTATATTGGATATATGTACTATGTATTATATTGGATATATGTACTATGTATTATATTGGATATATGTACTATGTATTATATTGCATATAAATACTATGTATTATATTGGATATATGTACTATGTATTATATTGGATATATGTAATATGTATTATATTGGATATATGTACTATGTATTATATTGGATATATGTAATATGTATTATATTGGATATATGTACTATGTATTATATTGGATATAAATACTATGCATTATATTGGATATATGTACTATGTATTATATTGGATATATGTACTATGTATTATATTGGATATATGTACTATGTATTATATTGGATATATGTACTATGTATTATATTGGATATATGTACTATGTATTATATTGGATATATGTACTATGTATTATATTGGATATATGTACTATGCATTATATTGGATATATGTACTATGTATTATATTGGATATATGTACTATGTATTATATTGGATATAAATACTATGCATTATATTGGACATATGTACTATGTATTATATTGGATATATGTACTATGTATTATATTGGATATATGTACTATGTATTATATTGGATATAAATACTATGTATTATATTGGATATATGTACTATGTATTATATTGGATATATGTACTATGTATTATATTGGATATAAATACTATGCATTATATTGGATATATGTACTATGTATTATATTGGATATATGTACTATGTATTATATTGGATATATGTACTATGTATTATATTGGATATAAATACTATGTATTATATTGGATATATGTACTATGTATTATATTGGATATATGTAATATGTATTATATTGGATATATGTACTATGTATTATATTGGATATATGTACTATGCATTATATTGGATATATGTACTATGTATTATATTGGATATATGTACTATGTATTATATTGGATATATGTACTATGTATTATATTGGATATATGTACTATGTATTATATTGGATATAAATACTATGTATTATATTGGATATAAATACTATGCATTATATTGGATATAAATACTATGTATTATATTGGATATATGTACTATGTATTATATTGGATATATGTACTATGTATTATATTGGATATATGTACTATGTATTATATTGGATATATGTACTATGTATTATATTGGATATATGTACTATGTATTATATTGGATATATGTACTATGCATTATATTCGATATATGTACTATGTATTATATTGGATATATGTACTATGTATTATATTGGATATAAATACTATGCATTATATTGGATATATGTACTATGTATTATATTGGATATATGTACTATGTATTATATTGGATATATGTACTATGTATTATATTGGATATATGTACTATGTATTATATTGGATATATGTACTATGTATTATATTGGATATATGTACTATGTATTATATTGGATATATGTACTATGTATTATATTGGATATATGTACTATGTATTATATTGGATATAAATACTATGCATTATATTGGATATATGTACTATGTATTATATTGGATATAAATACTATGTATTATATTGGATATATGTACTATGTATTATATTGGATATATGTACTATGTATTATATTGGATATATGTACTATGTATTATATTGGATATATGTACTATGTATTATATTGGATATATGTAATATGTATTATATTGGATATATGTACTATGTATTATATTGGATATATGTACTATGTATTATATTGGATATATGTACTATGTATTATATTGGATATATGTACTATGTATTATATTGGATATATGTACTATGTATTATATTGGATATATGTACTATGTATTATATTGGATATATGTAATATGTATTATATTGGATATAAATACTATGTATTATATTGGATATATGTACTATGTATTATATTGGATATATGTACTATGTATTATATTGGATATATGTACTATGTATTATATTGGATATATGTACTATGTATTATATTGGATAAATGTACTATGTATTATATTGGATATATGTAATATGTATTATATTGGATATAAATACTATGTATTATATTGGATATATGTACTATGTATTATATTGGATATATGTACTATGTATTATATTGGATATATGTACTATGTATTATATTGGATATAAATACTATGTATTATATTGGATATAAATACTATGCATTATATTGGACATATGTACTATGTATTATATTGGATATATGTACTATGTATTATATTGGATATATGTACTATGTATTATATTGGATATATGTACTATGTATTATATTGGATATATGTACTATGTATTATATTGGATATAAATACTATACATTATATTGGATATAAATACTATGCATTATATTGGATATATGTACTATGTATTATATTGGATATATGTACTATGTATTATATTGGATATATGTACTATGCATTATATTGGATATATGTACTATATATTATATTGGATATATGTACTATGTATTATATTGGATATATGTACTATGTATTATATTGGATATATGTACTATGTATTATATTGGATATATGTACTATGTATTATATTGGATATAAATACTATGCATTATATTGGATATATGTACTATGTATTATATTGGATATATGTACTATGTATTATATTGGATATATGTACTATGTATTATATTGGATATATGTACTATGTATTATATTGGATATAAATACTATGCATTATATTGGATATATGCACTATGTATTATATTGGATATATGTACTATGTATTATATTGGATATATGTACTATGCATTATATTGGATATATGTACTATGTATTATATTGGATATATGTACTATGTATTATATTGGATATAAATACTATGTATTATATTGGATATATGTACTATGTATTATATTGGATATATGTACTATGTATTATATTGGATAAATGTACTATGTATTATATTGGATATATGTAATATGTATTATATTGGATATATGTACTATGTATTATATTGGATATATGTACTATGTATTATATTGGATATAAATACTATGTATTATATTGGATATAAATACTATGTATTATATTGGATATATGTACTATGTATTATATTGGATATAAATACTATGCATTATATTGGATATAATTACTATGTATTATATTGGATATATGTACTATGTATTATATTGGATATATGTACTATGTATTATATTGGATATATGTAATATGTATTATATTGGATATAAATACTATGTATTATATTGGATATATGTACTATGTATTATATTGGATATATGTACTATGTATTATATTGGATATAAATACTATGTATTATATTGGATATATGTACTATGTATTATATTGGATATATGTACTATGTATTATATTGGATATATGTACTATGTATTATATTGGATATAAATACTATGTATTATATTGGATATATGTAATATGTATTATATTGGATATATGTACTATGTATTATATCGGATATATGTACTATGTATTATATTGGATATAAATACTATGTATTATATTGGATATATGTACTATGTATTATATTGGATATATGTACTATGTATTATATTGGATATATGTACTATGTATTATATTGGATATATGTTTTATGTATTATATTGGATATATGTACTTTGTTATATATTGGATATATGTACTATGTATTATATTGGATATAAATACTATGTATTATATTGGATATAAATACTATGTATTATATTGGATATAAATACTATGTATTATATTGGATATATGTACTATGTATTATATTGGATATATGTAATATGTATTATATTGGATATATGTACTATGTATTATATTGGATATATGTACTATGTATTATATTGGATATAAATACTATGTATTATATTGGATATATGTACTATGTATTATATTGGATATATGTACTATGTATTATACTGGATATATATACTATGTATTATATTGGATATATGTACTATGTATTATATTGGATATAAATACTATGTATTATATTGGATATATGTACTATGTATTATATTTGATATATGTACTATGTATTATATTGGATATATGTACTATGTATTATATTGGATATATGTAATATGTATTATATTGGATATATGTACTATGTTATATTGGATATATGTAATATGTATTATATTGGATATATGTAATATGTATTATATTGGATATAAATACTATGCATTATATTGGATATATGTACTATGTATTATATTGGATATATGTACTATGTATTATATTGGATATATGTACTATGTATTATATTGGATATATGTAATATGTATTATATTGGATATATGTACTATGTTATATTGGATATATGTACTATGTATTATATTGGATATATGTACTATGTATTATATTGGATATATGTACTTTGTATTATATTGGATATATGTAATATGTATTATATTGGATATATGTACTATGTATTATATTGGATATAAATACTATGCATTATATTGGATATATGTACTATGTATTATATTGGATATATGTACTATGTATTATATTGGATATATGTACTATGTATTATATTGGATATATGTACTATGTATTATATTGGATATAAATACTATGTATTATATTGGATATAAATACTATGTATTATATTGGATATATGTACTATGTATTATATTGGATATATGTACTATGTATTATATTGGATATATGTACTATGTATTATATTGGATATATGTACTATGTATTATATTGGATATATGTAATATGTATTATATTGGATATATGTACTATGTATTATATTGGATATATGTACTATGTAATATATTGGATATAAATACTATGTATTATATTGGATATATGTACTATGTATTATATTGGATATATGTACTATGTATTATATTGGATATATGTACTATGTATTATATTGGATATATGTACTATGTATTATATTGGATATATGTACTATGTATTATATTGGATATATGTAATATGTATTATATTGGATATATGTACTATGTATTATATTGGATATATGTACTATGTATTATATTGGATATATGTACTATGTATTATATTGGATATAAATACTATGTATTATATTGGATATATGTACTATGTATTATATTGGATATATGTACTATGTATTATATTGGATATATGTACTATGTATTATATTGGATATATGTACTATGTATTATATTGGATATATGTACTATGTATTATATTGGATATATGTAATATGTATTATATTGGATATATGTACTATGTATTATATTGGATATATGTACTATGTATTATATTGGATATAAATACTATGTATTATATTGGATATATGTACTATGTATTATATTGGATATATGTACTATGTATTATATTGGATATATGTACTATGTATTATATTGGATATATGTACTATGTATTATATTGGATATATGTAATATGTATTATATTGGATATATGTACTATGTATTCTATTGGATATATGTACTATGTATTATATTGGATATATGTACTATGTTATATATTGGATATATGTACTATGTATTATATTGGATATATGTACTATGTATTATATTGGATATATGTACTATGTATTATATTGGATATATGTACTATGTATTATATTGGATATATGTACTATGTATTATATTGGATATATGTACTATGTATTATATATTGGATATATGTACTATGTATTATATTGGATATATGTACTATGTTATATATTGGATATATGTACTAGGTATTATATTGGATATATGTACTATGTATTATATTGGATATATGTACTAGGTATTATATTGGATATATGTACTATGTATTATATTGGATATATGTACTATGTATTATATTGGATATATGTACTATGTTATATATTGGATATATGTACTATGTATTATATTGGATATATGTACACTGCATTATATTGGATATATGTACTATTTATTATATTGGATATATGTACTATTATATATTTTATATATGTACTTTGTTTTATATATGTACTATTTTATATTTTATATATGTACTTTGTTTTATTTGATATATGTACTATGCATTATATTGGAGATATGAACTATGTATCACATGTACAAAATATAATTTAATAAAACAAGCAAGCCTTGACTTTGGTCTCAATTTGTTTTTAATTACTGAACATGCACATTTTGAACCTGGAAAAAAGACTGAGCATTATGTTATAAAAATAAAGATCGCTTAGATTGCTTTCCAAAAGGAAATCGAAAGAAAAACATTCTGGAAATGTAACTCACAGAATATATTGATAGAGTATTACATCGTAAAATGTAAACGTTAGTACGTATGTGCTGAACAATTACGAGCTTTAGAGACTAGACGTTGATCTGATTTTAAATGTGTAATGAACGATCAACTTTTTGTGGAAATGCTTTCCTTATGAAATGAGAAGAACAATTTCAAATGCATGTTTTAACACCAAGATCGACAAGAAAAGCCACTAAAGGCAGATATAAAGCGACTTTGAAGACAACACCGAATGGAAAATGAAAGAGAAGATAATGGGAAAAAATATGAATGGCGTGAGGGTGAGGTCTGTAGTTACATGGAATGAAGGAAGAGATCAATGGAACGTTGCTAATGTAAAATAAAACAACTTCTAATGAAAATTAATCAAGGTTTCAATGGGTTCACGTAACAAGTTTATAAATGTCAAAAAAGCTCTGTGCTTTAAATCTTTTATATCAATAGTCCAAATGTCCTGTTCTTGGTATAAATTTTGAGAAAAACAAAGGTAGTTTGGGCTGGAAGTAAAACTTGTAGCAGCAAGAAACATCCCACACTATAAACCTAGCTGGGCGTGAACAGAGTTGGCTATCTTCCGTTTTCAAATAACTTAGAAAACATAAAACTTTTAATTATCCAACTAAAATTCGTGCCTATTAAGAATGCCAATTAAGTGAAATGAAAGGTCGATAACGACATTTAGAAGGATGACCTTGTTAACGAGTTTAGCTGTCTCTTAAGCATCCTTTTTATCATTACCAAATCCATCAAAGTTAGTTATTAATGAACTAATTACTCCCTTATACAAGTTTGTTCGGCATGGATGAAAGGAAAAAATCGAATAAATATTGCTGTGAAAGACTATCATGAAGCTGGATTAAATATGTCAGATATAATTAAATTTATAAATGCATTGAAAATTACGTGGCATATAAGACTCTCATCTGATGAATTTAAAAAGAAAGGTTTGTTACAATTTTATCAAATATTGATAATTTATTTTTATTCAGAACCGATCTAATTCCTCTTTTGTTGGGATGCTTTGAAGCATATTTAGATCTATATAGTCACAGCTGAACATATTTTAAAAACACAAACGTTTAATCCTAGTATTACAATAGATGAAACAATGTCTAAATCTGAAGGGCTTCATCTCAAAGGAGTTGGGTTCTTTCTAGATTATATTACAAACCACACGATATAATATCATATATTTTGCGATTATCATACACAATAGATAATCTCTCATATATTTTGGGATTATCATACACACGAAATAATCTCTCATACATTTTGGGATTATTATAGAGTCAAGATTTTCAAAATTCATGTGTTGAATGGGTAAAGGGTACATGTGGTCATACAATTAATTTAGGCAAACATAATTATTATATTTGAATTTTACAAAATGATATGATTATTTTGATAAGTCTTTATGTAAAATAATATGTTATTTGTAGATTTAATTAAGACAGACCAATGTAAACTAATATAGCTCTTCTGGAAACTGCACATGGGAAAGGTTGACAACGGAAAATGTACATGAGAAAGTTTGACAATATAAGGTCATTGTAGAAACAGTTAATACAGCAATAAGCTATGTATTTGTAAACATGCATGTGTATAAGTATGAATACATACAAATGTGTGTATATATGCGTGATGTATATATGTGAATGTGCATATATGTATATATGTATTTGTGTACATGGATATACCGATATTTGCATGCTCTTATTTATCTTGTAGAAATCTTGCCATATATAATGATAAGTGATCTTTAAACTATGTACACTATGTTTCCTTCTCTATTCTACATTTTATCTCCTTATCTTTTCTTAAGTTCTTTTATTTCAGTTTAAGGAGATAATATTAATTGTCGATATATATATATATATATATATATATATATATATATATATATATATATATATATATATATATATATATATATATATATATATATATATATATATATATACATATACATCTTTGTTCTATGGTTAAAAGGTTGAAATATTCTACCAGCAGTTATGCATTACATGTATGTATCAGTATGTATGTCACTGAAACATTTGTATATAAGCAAATATAAAACATAAAGAAAACTCTGGCTTACCTGATAAAACACCCTGTCCAATGATAACGTATTCTATGCGAGTGGACCTCGAGTTGATGAGGTATGCAACACTGACCAGCAACCCGCCAATTAAGAGAGACACACGAGTGCTGAGTCTAGAACTTCCAATTGACATCACGATCAAGGCTAACAGAGATAACAAAAGGTTGTCATTTCTATACCACGTCTTTCTTTCATTCGTCTTTCTTTCTTTCGTTCTTTATTTTTCTTTCATTCTTTCTTTCTTTCTTTCTTTCTTTCTGTCTTTCTGTCTTTCTTTCTTTCTGTGAGATTCTTCTCCATTGAACAGACAGTTTAGAGCATTCATCAGTATTCTTTCTTGTAGCAGTCAATGTAAAAAAAAATCTTATTTTACTTATATTCAGAGATATTTCTTTTTTATTTCTTTTCTTTTTTCTTTCTTTCATTCTTTCTTTCTTTTCTTTCTTTATTTCATTCATTCATTCTTTCTTCTTACTTTCTTTCCTTTGTAGAGACAGTCTAGGAAATTGATTTCCGACTTCAATTAATTTTTTTTCATGTACCAACTTGCATAACATATCTTGGATTAAAACTCGATATTAAAATAAATATGAAAACAAAAAATACTTTAACAAGTTCATTGTTTACAAATAAATGTCATATATACTCACAAAATAAACTGTAAACGCCATTTTGGACACTGGGTATTAGAGATGTTATGCCCGAGGTGGATTGAAACTGTTTCTGATATTCGTTGAAGAAAATACCTTCAAGTCTCAGCATTCCCACGACCAAAACACTATTTATATAGGCTCCTGTTTCAAAAAGAAACATCAACAACTGCTACTTGCTTGTGCTGCTTTTTAAGGAAACATAACATTTCTACTTGTATTTGGGTGCATTTAACAAGAAAAAAAAAACATCTTTGTTCCTTGGTTAGTAAAATTTATGATTTGGTTATACACTTTTAGGTATTGAATAATCATATATGGGTGTCCTAAAATGAGGACAAAATTAAATACAACTTATTTAAACACAAGTACACAGCGCATGGCCAGATAAGTAAACTTCGCAGCATTCATTGCATAAAAAAGAATGCTTGTTCATATAGTTTTGGTATGATTTGACAGACATTTCGCTGGAGGTCGCAGTGTCTGATGGGATGGGGGTGCGGGTAGAGATGTGATATTTTGCCTCCAATTCGGAAGTCTTCCTTCTGTGTGATATATTAGTCTCAAATACACAGTGTAAAATACAGCTAAATATTAAGTTAGTGTCATTCCAATCATTCCAAAAATGAAAAGATTTAAAGAAAACGAAATCAATATTTTGTACTACTTACTTCAACACATTTGTTCTATAATTATTATCTGGTTAAATAGTCCAGTTTGGACGGTAAATCACTTCAAAATGAAAAAATTGTATGTAAAATCATTTATTTACGCCAGGTCTTGGAAGGATAGTACTACCAGAAACAAGTCATGGAGACCTTAGAAAGGTTTGTTCGCATGTTGGAAATATCAGGTAAATGCACTTCACCAAATGTACAATCGGACCTCTACCCACAAAAATGATTACCAGCAATCATACCTGCAGACAATTAAAAAATTTAATTTATACCAGCAAGAATCATCCAGGCCCAACCTCTGTCTATGGGAAGGTCGGTGTCGTCTCCTTCGTTATCCAAATCTTTCTCATCAGTTTCATTATCTTGGTCATCCTCGCTTGGCTTGGCGTCATCGATTGTTTGGTTACTTGCACATTTCTCAGACATTATGTTCGTTTCTGTTATTAGTACTTTATTATGATAATCGTAGTCCTAAAGTGAACAAGAAACATATTATCCTTTGAGCTGAATGTTGCAAGCTATTCATTGTTTTCAAAAATGACATTACTGTTAGAAGATTAAAAATACATATGAACAAGAATGATATTTTATATCGATATCCCAAATTTGGCACCATACTTTATTTATTTCTTTATTTATTGATTTATTTATTGTTTAGTTTTTGGTGCCTATATTGACATTGTTGCTGATTTAGTGTTTTACGGCACATCAACACATGTAGGTTATTCAGTGTGGATACAATATTATGTATGTATGTATGTATGTATGTATGTATGTATGTATGTATGTATGTATGGCATCATGTAGAGAACCTTACATAATATGTAGGTAGCTTTGTGTGATCATGGCAAAAGGCGAGTATGTATGAAGGTACGTGGAAAGCTACAATGATTAAGGTGTCACAAGTGGCAGGAAAAAGTCATCGATCGTTTTTCTTCGGGGGTGGGGTGGGCTTTGAAAATCTGAATAGATTCATTCGTGCATTAATACTTGATTGTGTTTTGTGTTTAGTCGTATGTTATGCAGTCTCTGTGTGTGTGTGTGTGTGTGTGTGTGTGTGTGTGTGTGTGTGTGTGTGTGTGTGTGTGTGTGTGTTTACGTACCGATTTATTCAGTCACTGCACTCTTGTCGTCTTGTTACCCAACGGTAATAGATCAGCTTCATTTAAATTCCGCAATATATTTTAAAATAAGTAACAGAAATGTCAACTTAAAAATATTACATGAGCTGTGCCCACTCTTCCTAGGTCAACGTAATGTTGTATAAGGGTTATTATTGGGGACATACAATTGCCATTATCTTCTGAAAACCAGATATAACCGTTATAAATGATAACATATTAAATGTTCACTGGTTACTGTCAGTGACGTATTATGGCATTGATTTATTGTAGAGACGATTTTAACCTCAGTAGGTCAAAACTATGATGATTTGATTTATCACATTACATGTTATATCTTGTAACAGTTATTTGTTACTGCTCTCCGCTTTCTTGATACGTTGAGAGGGGTTTGTCGTATAAATAGTTATATGAAGTATTTAATCATTGACATATACTTGACATTCATGTCCAACTGTTAGTATATAGTAAGCTGTCTTTGATTACAATTAGATTAATCTTTCTTACTATTGGAAAACATCTTCATGTTGAGGTTGATGTCTTATTTTAAAATAAGTTAAAATACGTTATCAAAGTCTATTCAGTCCTAATAATGTAATGATCTGCACCTTAAGCTATCGTACGGAAAATTAATTAATCGTTATGGATTCTAAAAATGGTGACCAGGTACTAAACAGGATTAAGAAAGATCATGTCGGGTCTAATGGTGAAACTAGGCAGTATGATTGTTTATAATATGCGTAGTCTTCATATGCCATCACAGCGCGTGACATCCAATCCGGTCTGCACATAATCATACCTTTAGATTGAGATCGTCCAAATATATCCACGCATGTTCACATTGAGTTTTACCATGCTTTTCTTCAAGGATGGTGTAAATAATCACATCTGAATGGAATTCGGATGTATGAGGATACATATAAAGTGAATACACGCCGTTTAAATGTATGCGAACAATGCATACATGACTTGTGACATTAATTTTCTCTCTCTCTCTCTCTCTCTCTCTCTCTCTCTCTCTCTCTCTCTCTCTCTCTCTCTCTCTCTCATCATACCGCAGACATGTAGTATCCCTTTATCCTGATAATAATCTCACTAGTCCTAACACTGACCTCTTAAAGCTGAGACCCAAGCGGGGCAGCATTTCTGTGGTTCAAGTCATACATGGGCAATATGACACAAATTGTGTCGCAAATGAAATACAATTCAGCCCAGTTGATATAAGTTGTGGTGTTACACAGAGGTCATTTCTTTGACTTGTTTACTTCTTTCTCTTTGCTCAGCCGCTCTCAAGTGTCTTAGAGCATCATCCAGTGTTCCACCTACTGTACGTTAATGACAACCAAATATACAAATCTAGCCACCCAACTGAAGTTGATAATAACATCCAGTGTTTAGAGAGGTGCATTTCTCATTCACATCCTTTACCTCAAATAACAAATATGAGCAACACCAAAATTAAATTCACAAAGTCAGTACGAAGCCTAAGAGTTACTCTAGACAGTACTCTCACATTGTACTAACATGTCATGACAATATGAAAAGCTGAATATCTTGAGCCGAGACGCATCAGCTCCTTTCGCAAATAGCTTTTATTTGATGCTACTAAAACACTTGTATGTTCATCAGTACTTTCATGACTGGACGATTGTAACTCAATTCTGTCTGGTTCGTCAAAATATCTACTCCAGAAACTTCAAAAAGTTCAAAACAGCTGTTCGGATCATTTTTTGAGTGCTTCGAGCAAAGAAAACTTCCTCACTGCTCTGTACCCTACACTTGATATAAATTCGATCCAGACTCAAACACAACAATTTGGTCTCTGTGATACGTGTTACTGACAGACTCCAGTCCAACATACCTATCTGGCTTCACCCATGTGTATAACCAGCATGCTACTTACGCTCCTCTTCTGACAATCGTATACTCATTGTTTCCACAATGAAAACGAATCATGCGGACAACGTTCTTTTGCACACCAGACCCCAGCAATATGGAACGAATTGCCCATTGAAATTAAACATAAAGACGCAGTGATCTCTTTTAAGATTGCTCTTGAGACCCATCTCTTTCGACTGCAAGAATAAACTTAAAACCCTAATAATGTTTCGTATCTAAAAGATTTTCAGCATTTGTTTTACAATTTCATTGTTTTTGTTTTTGGTTTTTCTGTAGTCATATCATTATAGATGTTGTAAAGCGGCAAGAGCTTCTAAAGACAAGGCGCTATATAAAGTCCTCATTATTATTATTGTTATTATTATCGATGGCTGGTTTCTTCGACAAAGGCTTTACAATGGCAGTTTTGAAAAAAAAATGGATATTCTATGAGAGATAGAGGTAATAATAATTAGAGAGATAAATTAATAACATCAGATAGTGAAGGAAATATTGGATCTAAGCATTCAAACAGCAGTGATTTTGCAGTTGGACCAAGTTCACACGAATGCTGTGTACTCTTCATCACTTTTGTATCTAATAAACGCATACAGACAAGTTCAACTGTTGCTAATGGTTGCCACTGAGATCATGTATCGCAATTGTATGTTGACGAATAGTCGTTTGAAATAGCATTGTCAAGCGTATTCCTAACGATTTGTACATTGTCATGGAAGAAAGTTGCAAACAGGTCCAGAAGTTCTGGAGAGAAAGCAATTTGAACTGGTGTATGTTTGTTCTTTGACATTATATTGTTAGTTATTTCGAAGAGCTCTTTGCAGCTGAAACATTCCGTGATCTTAGTAGTGTAGTGGGCTAATTTCTTTGCATGTGACGCTGTTGTTTTGCAGCGGATTCAAACATTTGCTTATGAATAGTGAGTCTGGTGGAAAGACAAATTCTCTCAGCTTTACGGCGGCCTCTTTTAGCAGTGCGAACCTGGTCTCTAATATTTCTATACCACGGAGAACACTTTTGAATTCATACTCTGCACTTGGTGGCTGGGGTATGTTTTTCAAGCAATGAATGCAGGCATTTATCAAGTATTTCTGTTGTATAACGTACTCAGGTTGATAGGTTCGCTTGGATGCCATGCATTAGTGTGGTTCTATTTATCATATGTAGTAGTAAATAAACGTGTATGTTTTAGGACTGATACGTCCAGATGACATATGATGCAGATGTGATTTGATGCAAGTTCGTGGGATACATGTGTGGACCGGAGAATATTATGAGCCGGTCTATGACGAATCCAGTCTAAAATGTGACCATGTGTATGGGTGATTGGTTCATTGGCTTTTTGAGGTTGAAACCATGAATGGAATCTAAGCATTTTGATGTGTGTATTTCCAGTACAGTGAAAGTGAAAGTTCAAATCTCCAAGAATAATCAGGGTGCCACCTATTGAACATGCACTATTTTCCCACAAAGGTCCAAACGCACTGGTACGATAAACTGAGATAAAACATTAGGTAGGCGAGGTATATCCCAATGTTCTGCACATGCTGTCAGAGATTGCTAAACATACGGTGTATATCCCGATACTGTGGACTCACTGTGAGATAGGTCTGCACAGGCGAGGTATGTAACTATGTTCTTTCTCCATACGCTTTTAGAGACTGCTACACATGTGATGTATATACCACGCTATGTACACGCTGTCAAATATTGCTACACACACGATGCATATCGACATGTTCTTTCTCCACACGCTGTCAATGATTGCTATACGGATGCGGTATATTGCATGTTCTGCAAATGTTGCCAGAAATTACTACACAGACGAGGTATTTCGTTATATTCAGCATATTCCGTCAGTGATTGATACTCAGGCGAAACGTATCCTGATGTTATGCACACCCTGACAGTGATCGATATCTTTGTCGTCCGTGGATTAGACGATAACCTCTCTAGTCATCAATCGTTTGCTACTTTTTTCAATGCAGCTTTCAGAATGTCTTTGAAGCGTTTATTCTGACTTCTGTGGGATCAATGTCCTTGCTGGAGCTCGCCACAGAAGAGTCTCTTAGGCAGCTGTTGGTTTTGCATGTGTACATAATATCCGCCCAACATATCTGGCAATGCATTAGAATGGTGCGGATACTGGGTAGACATGCTTGGGCGAGTATCTCCGTGTATGGAACATTGTTATGCCACTTGAGACCAACGCATGTTCGTGAACTGGAGAACTTGTCATCGCTGCATTGCAGGTCGGCTTCTGAGCCAGAATTGAGGGCGCTGTCGTCAGCAAATAAGAGTTCTAGGATGATGTCGATCATGACCTTTGTTTTTGCTTAAAGCCCCATGCGATTGAATAGTTTTAAATCTGTATGGTACCTGATGGAGGCTCCAACCTCTCCATCTCTGAAAGCATCAGTCAGCATGGAGGAGAACAACAGACTGAACAGTGTTGAGCGTCGAAACTCAACACTTCTTGACGACATTTGTTACTGGGGATGGCTCAGATGTCTCTCAATTGTCCTGCACTCGTGTCTGCATGTCATCAATGTTCCTGTGCGTCCATATCTGGCCATTGTAGTTCACAAGCCTTCTCTGCTGACATTATCAAAGGCCTTTGTCAAGTCCAAGTAGATGGGGAAAAGGTCGGTGTTGTGCATTTGACATTTCTCTTGTAGCCATATCGACGATCCCACGTTCTGTTCTGAATCCACGATGTCTTTCTGGCAGTAGTCCCTTGTGAAGATGTATAGTGAGGTGGTTAAGTAGGACTCTGGCGAGTATCTTTCTTACAACTGAGAGTAAGTATATACCCCGCTGGTTGTTATAAGCTTGGCGGCTCCATTGCAGCTTATACCGGAGGATTATGGAAGTATTTTTGTGGAGCCTTTCTATCAGGGCTATGCCCCCTTCCTTATAGACGTCAGCTGGGATGGAGTCTGAACCAGATGCTTTGCCAATGGAGAGAAAACGTATCGTTTTCTGTGTCTCTAGTAAGGTTGGCGGGTAATCCAGTGCTTCGTTGATGCGTAGTTGGCATAGACGACATATGGCTTCATCACTGATGGATAAAAGGCGATTCAGGACGCTGTGAATGTGTCAGTAACTATTGTGTTTCCATCTGCGCTGAGATGGTGGGATGATGCAGTGGAAGTAGGTTCATATACTTCTTTCAGGGCATTGTGGAAGTTCTTCATATCATGCGGGTCTGCGTAGCACTGGATTTCATGAGCTTTGTTGCTCATCCACGTGTCTTGCATCTGACGGAGCTTCTACTATTCAGTTCGGCGTATGTTGTATCTTTCCTGGAGATCAACTTGGGGTTATTGAAGTAGGTTTGAATGAAACGGTGTTTTTCTTTCAGTAACTGCTTGATCACGTTGAAATTCTCATCAAACAAGTCTTGATGCCCTCTGCTTGATGGGCCTTGGATTTCCTACGTTGTGCTGTAGACCAGATCTATGAATGATGCCCAGTCGGTCTCCACATTTTGATTTTCGAGAAGGATGTATTTCAGTTGTTCTCCCAGGGCATCCACAAGATTCCCTTTGGTACTGGTGCATTTCATATTGGTATGTTCAGTCGTTTAGATGCCTTCTGTCCCTGTGGGCGTCGTAATGGGGTGAATGCGTATGTTGGGCTTGGTGATGATGAGGTGGTTTTCTTTCCAGAAGTCGGCGACGCACAAGGAATTGGTCAGATGCACATCCTGCTTGTTCCTCTGCCTGACACTGACGTAGTGGGTGAGGTGCCAGTGCTTAGAGCGTGAGTGCATCCATGACGTTCGGTTAGGGTTGGGATGGGAAATACACTATTGGAGATCAGCAGTTCATGCTCTGCGTCGGTCTGTAGCAAAAGGAGACCGTTGCTGTTACAGTGAACCACCCCATGTTTTCCTACCACTCCATGCCAGGCAACATGATCACATCCTATATTTACATTAAAATCGCCTAGCACAACGGTTCTCAACCTTTCTAGTGCCGCGACCCTTTTAATGCAATTCTAAATGTTGTGGCGACCCAACCGTAAAATTATTTTCGTTCATAACTGTAAAAATGTATATTTCCGATGGTCGTAAGCGACCCCTGGCAAATCGTTGTTCGACTCTTGACGGGGTCGCGACCCACAGGTTGAGAACCGCTGGCCTAGCATGACGAGCTTATATGCCATTGGATCATTAGCAATGATGCAGTGAATATCCTCATAGACCTTCTCTTTATCTTGGTTGTCATGTTTGGAGCGTAGCAACCAATGATGTTAAGGTGCTTTCTTCCAGACTAGAGAGCTAGTTTCATGGCCATGCGTCTGTCGTGTATTCCCTTGACAGGTCCAGCCAATTTGCCAATCAATACTGTCTTCACTGCAAAGCCGACAACAGCTTCACGGCGATCTTTACTTCATCGGCCTCTCCAAACGAAAGCGTATCTGGAGCTCTTTACATAGTTAGAGTTCGTCTTCTAATGCAAGTCAGGTGTCGCTCAAATCAGCAATGTTCACGTTGTATCTGACGACTTCTTTTCCATTTAGGGTGGTTCTCCTCTGTTGTACTTCCGCATCGTCTCTGTCCATTAAGGTGCGTACATTCCATTCGTCAAGTGTGAGAGGATCAATCGTCACATCTGTCTTTTCTATTTTGACCGCTGAAATAAGGTCCCGACAGCCACGGTATGCTGGCTAGGGATGTTCAGAGCAGCGAATGTTTAGGAACCTTTTCCATTCCCTTCATTGTGCCAGCGACGTGAGCAGTGCATTCCTAAAGAGGAAAGATCAGTCGCTCAAGAGGCTGCTGTTCCATCTCAGTGGTAAACGACCCTATTGCACTCAGCCGCCTGTGGGTGTCAATTTATCCACACCTGTCGCTTCGTCGCTTACCTATCGCCACGGGACTTTAGTGGGTGATGAAATGGGATGGGTGGATGACAAAAATGACTTGCTTTGTCACTTTGTTTTAAGTTCAGAGGAGTTACGCAGTTCGTTGACCTCACACTCTCTCTAAAACATATCTGGGTCCACAGCTAGACAATGCCAAGACGGCCAAATACAGAGATGAGTGCAGTAGATGACCAGGACGGCCTAAGTGTCTCGTCGTGTTCTTAGCGCTCTACGGCGCTTTGCTGGCAGTCGCTTTTCAACCCGTTGACCAACTGGCGATTCTTCCGCGCAGACTTTCCAATCCAGTCTTCACCTGCTCTGTAGAAAACGCGTAACTCACCGAGTGTTTAAGACCCGTCGGTTACCCTCAGCCTGGTTTAGCCGGCCAGTCGTATTCATACATCTGTATTCAGCGCTTCCAAAGCGACTATCATGAAAAACTGAAGAACTAAATCGTACCATATGTAATTGTAATTATGTGGACACGTAAAGACAGTTAAATATAATATAATATTATACCGAGAGGATGAGGGACGATTAAATATATATTCATTCATTGGGTATATTAAGATAAAATGGGTTAACAGATTATTGGAAAGCGTAGCAACATAACTGTCAATACAACTATATTCAAAAATATGAAAGCTATTTGAATTTAGGAACGAACAAAATAGAAAAAATTAGTGAAATCATTGAAACAGTTTTTCGAGAGATGTAATATATGCAGTATCGAATAGGAAAGAGGTCACACGATATCTGAATGAGTAGTTTTGGCACACCGTCGTTAGTGCGCAGGTCAAAAGAGCGCCGACAAAAGCGCGCAGCGAAATATGCCCATCTAATGTGCGACGTCGAAAGCGCGCAGCATAAACTCCATATGCCATTTTCTAGTGAGCACACATCAAAGAGTGTAAAATCTTTATATTTAGCAGAAATAAACTATACGTTTGAATCAGTTTGAACATACATCAAAGTGTGTAGACCCTTAATATTGAGTGGAAATAAACTAACAGTTTGAATAACTGTTGTCAGTGAACATACATCAAGATGCGCATTTGCGCAGTATAAGCCTAGACAAATATTAATACCAAATTTATTTTGTGAACATTTGAAAAGTGGTATATATAATAAACTGAAATTCATTTTAATTTTTTTTAAATTTTTTTGCCTTATTTGTTTTGTATTGATTATGCACATACCGTTGCAATTGGAACAGTGATAGAAATAATAAACTGCAACTGATTTTAAATACAAGATTTTGTATATTGTATGACTTATGTATATGTATGAATCGTTTTTATTGGACATATTGACGTTTAAAATGTTTGCCTTGCGCGCTTTTCAAAGCGCGCTTTTGTTATCCGCGCTTTTGACCTGTGCGCTAACGACGGGATACCAGTATTATCCCTGAACTATCTGAAACCTGTTTACCGTGTCGTAACACAATATCTAAATGAGTATTTATCCCTGAATGTTCCAACAATATTAACTATAGAAAGATGCCGGCATTGATGCTCTTAATAACTTTCGTGATCAAGGTAATGTAACTTTTTAAATGATATAACGAAACACTGAATGCGAAGATGTTTTTGAAATACATTTCATTCATATCCAAAATTCCAAACTCTTGTAAAGATGCAATCAAAATTTACTTGGCTCACAACAAATTTGATAAGCAGGGGTTAAATTAATGAACTTGCGAAATCAAAATTCACTGAAAATTGTTTACAAAGATTTCAGAAAAACGTAGAGTCAACAAAGTGATAATCAAGAGACGGGTATATAGTTATCATATAAAACTATAAGTATTGAGGAGTGTTATAAGATTTTTACTAAGGAGACGGTGCTGATTTTAATTCATAAAATAATTGACACTATTAACTTTTTTTTTTTTAAAATCGCATATTAGATGACAACAAATTCATTTTCTGTATAAGTGAGAACGAACATATTTAATAACATCTATTCAAACTACATGTATTGAAATTTTACTTCAACGTTTTGGCACCAGTTTACTAAACGTTTTCTACCTTGTTGTCCAGCTATAGTACGTTTGTCCAACACGGAAATTATCTTAGTCAGTACACAATTGAAAGTTTTGTGTAATCTCTTGCTTATTTGGGCTAAATACTTTACTTACACTTGTAGATTCAACATGCAAAATTCTTCCATTTATGATTGTAAGCAAATAATTGAAACATATAAGAACGTAGAAACATATACTTCAAAAAAGATAACCTGATTCTTCACAAATGTGCATCAATCATGGACTTCTGTAATGCAGTAAGCAGGTACTGATATTGTAAGGTAAACACGTACTAATAGTGTAACAGTGCGAATATTTGTGTCAACCTATCTAATTTATGTCATAAAAGACTGCATGTTATATAATGTGTGCATACTTATGTATGTGCGTGTCATTCCGATTTTTGTGCATTATTTTTGCTGTCTATATTATTTGATAACCAACAATGTTTAATAGCAAGGTGGCCTTGCCTTGGTGTTTCCCAACTCCAGCGGTCAACCGATTAAGGATATAATGAAACACAATTCGGAGATTTTCCGACAGATTCATTTGCAAAAATTTGACAATTAATGTATGCAAAAGTCATATATGCTGTGCTTGAGCTACATTTATGGGACGAATTAAGGGACCTGGACAAATTCAACCTATAGAAGATAAGGTCTTTTTAGATGTTTCCAATTTATTTTAGGGAAATATATTTTTTATTGAATTATACATGGAGTTTGTCAATAAGTATGATAGTTTAGCAAATGTATCATCCACAAATGTAAATGTGTACAAATTATCCGTACTCAAGAGTAACAGAGCCAGTCGTTCTGTAATTGTCATTGAAATCACTTCATATATGGAGTCATTGTATACTAATGGCGTCACATTCTTCAACGTTATATTTAGACCTGTATGTTTGTAAATTATAACGACTGATCAGCCAACATGCCCGTTACATGTAGTGGATGTATTAGAGTGATAACTAGCTTTGAAACGTAGTGATTAATGCAATGTAGTGATGAAGGTTAACCATTCCTTAAACATCTAAATGCAGTAGCTGATTGATTCAGTCTATACTAGCTAGTAGTGCGCTTTGAAGTAAGCAATTAGTTCTACAGTGTTGCGTGCATGCAGTATAAAACACATAACATCTCTTTAAATGTAAAATATATTCACCATTTATTACTATAATGCCAAGTCTGCTGGAAAGCGATGAAGATCATACAACCGGCGTACCACATTTCGTACAGTATCCGTGTCTAATGCAATTCATTGTCAATCAATGTCGTACCGACATTAACATTAGTTCTAATAGATTCTCTTCTATTGCAGTATTGATATTTGACAGATTTAGAAACATTACTTCAGCAGAAGCGATCATGTACCGTACACTTTTAAACAAACGTTACCATTTGAGAAGAAAAATAAATCGGTGAAGAAGCTTCAAGAACGGTTGACCTGAGCCTAATAATACAGACGTAGCATTTTTAGTATTTGTATGATAGTAGTAATAGTAGTATGAAATACATTTTACTAAAAATGTAATGCCTTAATCGATAGCCAATATACGAGTATTACAGTATTTACAGCCATTTAATGTTTAGCAAGGTGGAGTAGTACTAGCTCCATTAGGATATTGCACGTTCGTTTTTATTCATCGGTATTTGGGGTAATGATGTAGTGGAATATTTTATAAAGAAACGATAATACTGGATATAAATCACTGTTTAGAATTTAATACGAATTATTATAGAAGTAACATGAAATCATCCGTGCACAGGATGGTGTTAAAGAAAGAAACACAACAAAAACTCTTCTTGAAGTGAAACATTGTCTGTTGGTATTCATACATGATTTCGTCTACACTTGTAATTACGGAGACATAAACTCGGTGAGTATTTCTTGCATAATGTTCATCTTAAATCATATTCTTTTCAATTTACTAATTTAACTACATACATACCTGCAAACATATACGAACATACATACCCGCCAAGTTGTTGCTATTGGCCTTTGACATTAATTTACTTCTGTACGTACTCTGCATAAGTTCTTCTGTAATTAAAGATTATTTTAACTTATCATAAATCTGCGTTCTGTCATTAAAGAGATGACAGAAAGTTCCTACAGATCCGTTTTACGGATAAAATTGAAGTTTAAGGACTTTAAAGTTACAAATTCTCTAAAAGTCTACCATATGATAACTACAATAAAATGAAAAATCAATATTTTGACTTTGGTTTGTAGAGTTAAATGTTTATGACAGAAGAGATTTTAACAGTAACTCTGATTCATGCCGGGCCAATTTTGTTGTTTTACAGTTATTTATCGAACCAACGTTCAGTTACTTTTGAAGTACATTGATGAGCTTAACGAAGTAATCTAGCAATTGACATATGTCAACAGAGATGTCATAAATGTAAAAATACGTACACCGGCTTCAAAGTCACATTGAAAAATTAAATAATGGAAGATATCTATATAAATCAATAATATAAATGTAACATCACGTGACAAGATAATTGCTTCTTTTAGAATTTGTCAATTAGTTACGTTAATGATCTAGTATTAGACTAAGTAACAGAAAGAACGTATCCAGCAAATAAAGTATATATATATATATATATATATATATATATATATATATATATATATATATATATGTGTGTGTGTGTGTGTGTGTGTGTGTGTGTGTGTGTGTGTGTGTGTGTATGTGTGTGTGCGTGTGTGTGTGTGTGTGATTAGGATTTTAACGTAGCTATAACATTTTGTCAGTCACATCGCTACGATATTTGTAGTGAAGCAGTTTATTGTGATGTCTAGCACTGGTGCGCATCATGCCGCAGACATGTATCATGATGTCCCACCCAGCCACTTTATCCTGTCACCAGGCCGAACAGTCTTAACATTAACCTCTTAATGTTGACCGCCACGCGAGGCAGCTGTTTGTGAAGTGTCGTTTAGTAGGGGTGGGGTTCTTCCTATAGACTTTAAAGAATTATGAGGAAGTTCCCCTGGTCCGCATTCAGAATGTTTACTTCTGGACAATATATTATATATGGCTACGAACCCCCAGTCAGCAATGCCGACAGTTAAATTAAAAGAAATACAAAGATGAAATTTAAACAACAATTTAATAAATGAAAATTTTAAAGATATTAAGCAATCAATGTCACTCTTGACCCAATGATCCCTAGATCATCATTTGATTTCAGTGTGAGGAATATTTTCCCTTCTTGAATGTTACTCATCTAAATAAGTCTCCTTTCGTCTTTCTCTCCTTCCGATTCCTCTACTTCCGTTTCCTCTTCTATCTCTACTTCCGTTTCCTCTTCTATCTCTACTTCCGTTTCCTCTTCTATCTCTACTTCCGTTTCCTCTTCGACGGTATCTCTTGAGGTCACCCGAAATTCACTCGGTATCTCTCAAATTCACTCAGAATTCTTTCCACGTCATCCGGAATTCCCCCAGAATTCTCTCAACGTCACCCGAAATTTCCCCGGAATTCTCTTCAACGTCACCCGAAATTCTCTCAACGTCACCCGAAAGCTTCCTGTTGAAAGGTATAATGCATTAGCATATGGTGATGAATATTACCTCACACTAAGTCACTGAATTGAACCATCAGTTTAAGGCGGGACATTTTTGGTCACGCATGCGCACACATCGAAATTCCCATACGCTTCCGCCGCTTACAAAATGGCGCCATGACACAATCTCACAAAGAATTCAACATCTACCTACTGAGCCCTATCAGGATATACATACAAATATTTCAAATATCATTGTATTATAATATTACTACTATTAGTAATATGACTATCTATATATTTATATATATGTCCTACACAAGCGTACCGAATCCACAATATTCACATTCAAATTGCAATAACGGAAATCCGTTAACTCAAAGGCAAAATATATCATTACGTAAACAAAGTGCTAGTCTACCATAATATACCTACACAAAGAATTATAATATTAATTCTTATAGTGGCTAGCAAACAATACAATTCTTCACGAATACAAATCGTCCTTTCAAAAGGGTGTAAACATAATAATTCACGAAATAATATGCACACCTATTACTAACAAAAGAGCAACATTTTACCTCACAAAATAAGGGGTAATATAATATCATGAAGAAGATGCAACGAATTTACCTCATAATCAATTGCAAGCAAAGGTACTAACAAACATCACGAAAGATACAAAATATTAATATCATAATTAACTATTCATACTACAATACAAGTAAAATGAATATACATACGAGAATCCTTCCATTCCGCAGACGTGTCAAGCAGAAATCAAACAAAAATCACACTGACCTTTGAAGCTATCTTAAGATTTAAGCTATCTTAAGATTTCCTTGATTTCCAAAATCTGAGTCTGCCACCAATTTTCGTCTGGCCGTACGGAGTTCTACTCTCTTCTCAATTCTTGTAGCAACTGACTAATTCCGAATTGAATTGAATAATGTGCTTTAAGTGATTCGTCCCGAGGGCTCTTATCACTGTTTTATCCGTCAATGGACGGTTATTTAATTATCCTGAGGGTGGGAATGGAGCCACCACCCTGCAGGCGTTTATGTGTTCAGGGAAGACTATTTAATTAGGCCGTCACATCTGAGTAACTATTGAGCTACTGCGGTGTGATTGTAGGGCCTGTATATATATATATATATATATATATATATATATGAGTGGGAATAGTTCCAGCACACACTCATATTCATGCCATCCGGTGTTATTGGTTTTTAATGGACGTGCTAAGCACGTGTAGTTACTGTAGCAGGCGGAGTAGGTAGTGGGCGAGGCGAAGGGCCAGGCTTGGTAGGCTGCTTTTCTGAGTCTAACCCCTATTTATATACTCTGTGCTATTTGTCTAAGTATTTTTTTGTATACAGTGCTTTTTGTGATGTTCTTGGAATTTAGTGTTTTGTGTGATATTTATTTGAGTTTGTTGGTTCTAATTTGTTCTGTGCAACATTGTGTTGCGGTGTCTGATGACCTTGGGCTTGGGTCACCTTATATTCGCTGTTTGGGGCCCTATTAGTGACGTAATTTTCTGCATTTGGTTATAGTTGCAGCCTTGTGCCGCTGGGCCTGATAGTCTTGGAGTTGTGACTACCTTATATGTTCTAGGTTTAGGGTCTTATCGTAATTACTTTCTATTTTTTAGTTTTATGTGCGACCTTGTGTCGCTGGGCCTGATAGTCTTTGGGTGTTTTAGACTACCTTATATATCTAATTTGGGGTCCTATCCTATTTTCCTGTCTAGTTTATGTGCACCGGTCTCGGTTCACTGGTTTGTGCTACTTAAATTAACCTAATTTTTGCATAATGTGTAGATTTGCACTGTATACTTTATTAGTATTACTAGGAGAGGTTAAGAAGTGACAGAGTAGAGGCAGAAAGTGGTGAGTGGGGAGTTAGCTTTTGGTTTTGTGTTGTCTTTTCCTACTACCTACTTTTATGTTGTTTTGATGGCGTCCTATCATTCTGTTTTTGTTTGGGTTTTTTTTAATGTATCTATTTATGACCATTATTATGATGTTTTGAATTCAGGTTAGTGTGGCTTATTTTGTTTCCTAAGGTTTTCCTCAATTTGGGGTCAGGTGTGTGGTTTGGTCAGCTAGATGATGACTAGTGGGTCCTTGCAGGAAATATCCTGGGCCGTTAAGCGACACGGTCAAGGGTTTTTCACTGTCACGCCCAGAAAACCGCCCCCCGGTCCAGGCCGTGAGGTTTGGTGATCGAGCGACAACAAATGGGCCTCTGCCTAGTTCAAGGGGCCGTTAAGCGACACGTCAAAGGTTGTCCATAGTTGCGCCCATTAACCGCACCATGGTCCGAACCGTTGCTTAGCTCACCTGTCCTTAAGAGGTTGCTTGATAAATCGTTTAGGGGCCTACACTTCCTGTCTTTTTCAGGGATTTTATTGTGGTTATGGTTTATATTTTATCTATTTTTTCTATGTTTTTAAGATATTCTATCATATTTCTGTTTGTCCCTGCTAGGTTTGTATTTGTTTTTTGTAAAATTTCTGGGTATGTATAGGGGGCTTTAATTTCTAGTTGTTTCGATCTAAATTTGTCCCTTTCTTTTTTGGTTTTGGTACAATTGTTGAAGATATGATGTTGATCTTCAGGGGTGTTACAATTGTAGCAGTTTATGTTATGAGGAAAGGGTCCTATGTATTTTCCCATGCTGTTTGCCAGCCTGGTTTTTCCTATAGTTATTCTATTTATGATTGTTTGTTCTATAGGTAAGCCCTTGGGCGGTTTTATATTCCTATTTACTTCCTTAACTGTAGTGTATAACACTCTCCCTTTGGTACTATTATCCCAATCATTTTGCCATTTTTTATCTATTTGAGTATTTATTAGACTGTATAGTTCTGATGTACTATATTGTAGTGGCTCGAAAATTGGTTCACTTAGTTTTTCTTTGGCTAGTTTGTCTGCCATTTCGTTGCCTTTGATTTCAATGTGGGAGGGTATCCACATGAATTCTACAATAATATTTTCGTTATTGAGTTGTTTTAGTTTGGCATTTATTTGAATGAGAAAATCTTCCCTACATTTAGTGGTGTTTGTTTGAATTGAAGAGAGGACACTTAGCGAGTCACTAATAATCACTGTTTTATTGGGTTTGAATTCTTCAATCCACTGTAATGATTTTAGGATGGCCCAGAATTCAGCTGTGTATATAGAGCAGTAGTCTGGGAGACGTCTGCCTATTTGTACTTTATGCTCTGGTATGACCATTGTTGCAGCTGTTTTGTATGGATTAGTGATTTTGGATCCATCCGTGTATATTTTTGTATATTGATGGTACTGAGTGTTAATTATTTCTAAGGCTTCTATTTTTAGGTTGAATTCCTGATTTTGTTTGTTGCCTTTTTGAGTTAGGGAGGTGTTGACTTTATATTGTACGTTATTCCAAGGTTCGTGTTCGTACACTATGTTATGTTCTAATGGGAATAGTTCCACTGGTAATGTTGATTTTAATAGATGGACTTGCTTTCCCATGGGTAGTTTTTGTTTTAAGCTTTTCCTATATGGGATGTTGGTTTTATTGATGGCCAGAAGTGTGGGGTGCGTTTTGGGGTGGGTGGACAGTCGCGCTGCATACTTTAAAGTGAGTTCTTGCCGTCTCAGGTGTAAGGGCAGTTCTCCCGTTATTACATGCAGTTCGGCTGTCGAGGTGGAGTTGAGAGCTCCAGTACTCTTTATTAGGGCTATTCTTTGGATTCTATCTAGTTTTTTTAGATGAGTTTTTGTGGCTGATGAGTATATTTGGCAGCCGTAGTCTAGTTTTGATCTTATTAGTGCCCTATACAGCATTAGTGAGGTTTCCTGGTTAGCACCCCATTGTGTCCCTTTAAGACTTCTGATTAGGTTTAAGTCCTGATTACATCGTTTAACTAGGTCATCAATATGGTGTGCCCATGTTAGGTGTTGGTCGTAATACATACCCAGAAATTTAGCTACTTTTACAAATTTTATTTCCTTATTTTGTATGGTTAGTTTTGGATATTGTATGTTTTTTCTATTTGGGGTGAACATTATAGCTACCGTTTTTTGGTGCGATAGTTTGAATCCCCATTTATTAGCCCAGTTTCCAATATTGTTTAGACTGGTTTGAATTTCATAGATGTTTTTGCGGCTAGAGGGGTTTCCTGGTCTCCATAGGCCGCCATCATCCGCAAATTGGGATAGTTCTACTTTGTTAGTTGCCAAATTTTTATCTAGATCATTTATCATTATGTTGAAGAGGGTGGGGCTGAGTACACTTCCTTGTGGAGTCCCGTTTTCAAGGGAGTGAGTCTCAGAGTATGTTGCCCCTACCCTAGTTGTTATGGTGCGGTTTGCTAAGAAGTCTTTGATAAAGTTAAACATTCGACCAGTAATGCCATAATCATTTAATTTGGCTATAAGGCCTTTGGTCCATACTAGGTCGAATGCTTTCTCGAGATCGAGAAATACCGCAATTAAGTTTCTATTCGCTTTTTGTTTGGAGTTAAATGCTAGTTTTATAGCGGTTTCAAGTCTTATTAATTGATCTGTGGTGGAGCGTTTGTTTCTGAATCCACATTGATTTTCTGATATTAGATTATGTTTAGTGAGATGTGACTTGATTCTGTTGTTAATTATCGTTTCCATGATTTTGCATATGTTGTTCGTTAAAGATATTGGCCTATATGAGTTGATGTCATGTCTATCTTTATTGGGTTTTAGGATGGGTATAACTATCGCATGTTTCCATTTTTTTGGTAGCTTTCCTGTGTCCCATATTTTATTAAGGAATTTTATTATTTCGCTGATTATGTTATGTGGTAGTTGTTTGTATACTATGTACCCTATTTTATCTTCCCCAGGTGAGGTTTCCTTTTTGGTTTTTAGTGCTTGATCCCATTCATATTTTGCTATTTTGTTGTTTAAAGGGGATTCTTTAGGTCCTAGGTCTTTAAATATCTGCTTATTTGCTTTTTCTTCATTATTTCTGTGGTTTTGAAATTCTACATTATGGTTGCTGTTATTGCTCATGCTTTTGAAGTGTTGAGCTAGTAAGTCGGCTTGTTCTTTATCATTGGAGGTGTTATTTATTTCAGGGGTGTTTGTGGTCTTTTTCCCCCTAATCCTTCGTATTTTATCCCATGCTTTTTTAGAAGTTGTTTTGTTGTTTAGTGTACCACAGTATTCTTTCCAAGTTTCTGTTTTGGCATCTTTAATTAATTGTTTTAGTTTTTGATCGAGATCTTTATATTCCTGAAAGTGAGTAGTGAGATTGGATCTTTTGAATTTGTTAAGTGCTCTGTTTTTGGATCGTTTAGTTATTTTAATTTCTTCATTCCACCATGGTACACTGAGCTTTGCTGCCTTAAAATTACTGGTTGGAATGCTTTTTGTTGCAGCGTTGGATATTGCCTGAATTATGTTTTCGTAGTATAGATCAATGTCATCTGATTCGAACTGGGATGTGTTTTCGTTAATTAGTATTTCTTTAAATGATTCCCAGTCTGCTTTATTGTAGTTCCACCTGGGGAGTTTATTTTGCACTATTGGTTGCACCGTCATCTGCAGTTTGGTGATGATTAGGAAGTGGTCACTGCCCATGGGGTCAGATTGATCCACCTCCCACTCCGCCACTTGTGCCAGTTTTTGTGTGCATAGAGTGAGATCAATGGCGGTCAAGGTGCCGTTTGTCGGGTTTAATCGAGTTCCGGCTCCATCATTTAGTATGGTTAGGGTTGATGTATTGGCCCAGGCCTCAATCAATCTTCCCCTTTTATCCGTCACTCTTCCCCCCCCCCCCCCCTAGCTTATTATGGGCATTAAAGTCGCCGCATATGACGGTGCGCTCACTAGTGATTAGGGTAGTTATTGTTCTAAGTATTTCTTCTTGGTTATGGGTGTTTGTCCCCGGGTCATAAATATTAATAATTTGTAAGTCATTATTTCCTATTTTGATTTTAATTGATTGTACTTCTATGTGTGAATTACTTATTACCTCTGTTGTTATAGGTATTTGTTCTATTGTTGTTATGCTGTTATTTACATACATGACTAAGCCTCCCCCTGATCTTTCCTGTCGATGTTGGAAGTATCCTGGGGTGTAGCCCTGTATATTAGGCAATGTTTTATTTTTGTTATTTATTTTTGTTTCTTGGATGCAGAGGATATCAGGTTTCGTTTTGGAATTAATTAGTTTTATTTTTAATTCATTTAAGTTATTGAATAGTCCTCTTGCATTCCATTGCCATATTGAAACATTTCCATTAGTTGTGTCAGCCATTTCTAATGGGTTCATTTGCTACAATTAGTGTTTTTAGTTGGTTTTTGGTTTTTTTGAGGGCGTTTTGTAATCCTTGGTTGTTGCTATTATTGTTTTGTTTTATTTTATCCATAATGGTTTCTATGGATTTAACTATCTTAATTACCTCGTTAGTTATTTCATTCCCTATGCTACTTTCATTTGGTTGGTTTTTCCTATTTGTTCCATTTGTGTTGCATTTTTTTCTAGCTGTCCTATAATCTACTTGTTTTTTATCCATAGTATCTATAATTTGTTTTTCCCTGATCGTTGCGGGGCATATTGGGGATTTTGGTAAATGGGTTCCTTTGCATTGGGCACATTTTGGATTGACCCTTTGGCATTGTCCCTTGTGTGGCCCCCCGCAGTTGTAACATTTGTATGGTTCCCTACATTTATTTGTAAAATGGCCCCAGTGTTTACAATTGGAGCAGAACCTAGGTTTGTTTTTGTAAGGTTCTGCTCTATATTTTGATCCTGACGAGCCTATTTGGATTAGTTCTGGTAGGGGTGTTTCGGTCTCTATTATTGTTACTGAATATTTGGGCGACCTTTTTCCTATTTGATACGTTTTGATGATATTGTTTCTCCCCTTTTTGAGTTCTTCGTTTAGTTTGTTATTGTCCCAGAGGGACATTTGCCCTGTTAATTTTACTACCGCTTTATATTTGGTTGGTTGCGGTGTTTTGGGGGTAGGTATGATTTTATCCTTGTTTTGGTTTGTATTGGTGTTGGTTGTTCTCTCTAGTGGGTTGGTAAGTTTGTATGGTTTTGTTACCTTTACTGGAATCCCACCTATGTTGTCAATTTCTAGGAACTTTGCTACTTGGGAGCTGGTGTTACAATGTAGGATAATGTAATCCTTATTGGGCCTTATGATTTTGCAGGGGCTTTGATGTACCCTTGTTAGAGCCCCTACTAGACTATTTGTGGAGAGATTTAAGAACTGGGTTGATTTGCTGTGAACGTAGAGTGTTAGTTCAACCCTATGATATTTTGGTTTGGGCCCTATGTTTACTGTTTTTTTGTGTAAAGGTGGCGGGTTGTTGGTTTGTTTCGCTTGGTCAGGGATTTCAATGCTAACTGTTTTATTCCCTTTTTTGGAGGGCCCCTTTCCCTTTCCTTTTCCGTCCCAGGTTTTAGGGACTATGATTGGGTTGGGGGTCGGGGTCCTCTTTGTAGGGGAGGGGTAGATTAGGTCTTCCTCAGTTAATTGTTTGGATGGTCCTGGGGTTTGGCTAGAGTGGTATTTGGGTGTTTTTTTGGCGGCTTGTGCATACGATTTACTCCTTTCATGTGTTTGGAAAGGAGTGTTTTCGACTGCGTCCGCCTTAGTTTTTGAGGTTTTGGATGTATTTAGTTCGGTTTGAATTGTTCGGTTTGGAGTGTTTTCGATCACGTCCGCCGAATTTTTGGTTGTCCTAATTTGAATTATTCGGGTGGTGGTGTTTTCCACCACGTCCGCTTTGTTTGAGTTGTGAGTGCCTTTTTGGTTTTTGGATGTTTGGTTTGGGGTGTTTTCCACCACGTCCGCTAAATTGGAGTTGGGAGTCCCTATTTGGTTTTTGAATGTTCGGTTTGGGGTGTTTTCCACCACGTCCGCCGAAATTGTGTTTGGTGTCCCTACATGGATTTTAACGGGGGATAATACTATTGGGGTGGTTTGAATTTGTGTGGAATCGCCGGGTACCAATGTGGCGTCCAAGTCCTCAATTTGTATAGATTCATCATGAAAATTAAAAATAACTGGGGAGAGCGGATCCAGTTTTGCCGCCTCTTTCTTTAGAATGTTTAATTCAGGTGTTGAATATACTCTTGATTTTCTTTCATTGCTTGCATTTAATGGCTTATCTGTGGATTGGTGCACTTTTTTGTGTGCATTATTCATACGACGTGCTTGCCCTTGCCTTTGTTGCATAGCCTGTTTGTTGGTTTTGGCGGCTGATTTGATTTGGGTGGCGGCCATTTTTCCTTTGTTCTGACTTTTGAGTTGGTCGGCCATATTGTATTTCTAGATTTGATTTATTTAAAGATTAATAAGTTTGAATTTCTAGCTTTTAATTTACAGTTTGAATAGTGATAGGTTTGGAAAGTAAAAGGGTATATATTTAATTGAATTGAATTATTGTTGATGATTGCAAGATTCGAATTAGAGGACAGGACTAACCTTTCTCAATTGCGAATGCAACCCAAGCTTGTTGTAGTATGGTTCCTACGCCTGTGAATAACAATAATTGTTCGATTAAATGTATTTAGAATTTGAGTGAGGATAGTATTGAGAGAGAGTAGTGGTTTAAAGGATGTTTAAGGTTGAAAGTAACTTAGTATTTCAGCACAGACTGACTAATTCCTTACTTACTTACTTACAATTTGCTTTAAGTGACTCGTCCCGAAGGCTCTTGTCACTGTTTTATCCGTCAAAGGACGGTTATTTAATTTATCCTGAGGGTGGGAATGGAGCCACCACCCTGCAGGCGTTTATGTGTTCATGGAACACTATTTAATTAGGCCGTCACATTTGAGTAACTATTGAGCTACTGCGGTGTGATTGTAGGGCCTGTATATATATGAGTGGGAATAGTTCCAGCACACACTCATATTTAGCCACCCGTTGTTGTTGGTTATTGCTGGACGTGCTAAGCACGTGAAGTTACTGTAGCAGGCGCGGTGTGCGAGGCGGAGTGCCAGGCGAGGAAGGTATCCGTCCCTAATCCCTATTTGTATACCCTATTTGTATACCCTGTGCTGTTTTTGAGATATAAGACAACTTTTGTAATACAGTGCTCTTGTGATGTTTTTTAATAAGTGATGCTCTGTGTGTTTTGATTGCTTGTTATTTCCTAGTTGTATATTTCTTGCAACATTGTGTTGCTGTTTCTGATGACTTTGGGTTTTGGGTCACCTTATAGTCACTATTTGGGGCCCTATTGTAGTCCTATTATCAGTAGTTTTAGTTATATTTGCAGCCTTGTGCCGCTGGACCTGATAGTCTTGGTCTTGGACTACCTTATATGTTCTAATTTATGGGTCTTCTATTTTCTACTGTCTTTGTGTTATTTAGTTTTGCGACCTTGTGTCGCTGGGCCTGATAGTCTTTGGGTTTTTAGACTACCTTATAGGTACTGCGTTTTGGGTCCTATCTTAATTTACTATCTGATTTTTGTGCATTGTTCTCAGTGCACTGGTTGGTTCTATTTGGTTTATTTTCGTATTGATCTAAATGTACAATTTTACACTGTATACTTGGTAATGTTTCTTAGAGAAAGAGATACAGAAGAAGGAGGAAGTGGGGGTGGAGAGGAGAGTGTTAGTCCTATTTCCTATGAATGACACCTTATTACTGATGTTTTGGATGTTATTTTTGAGTTGTTTTTTATTTCAGTATTAGTATGCAGTAGGTTATTTTTGTTCCTGCTACTACTTTTATATTGCTATTAATAAAGTTCTCTATTTATGACCTTTTTTGCTGACTAATTCCTACTAAACATTGGGTTTTATCTAAAACTTTTCGAATAAAGTCCCACCCACATCGCATTTCGATTGGAGGGCGATCGACGCTGGTCAGTCGTTCGACTGTCAATCATCCGAATGTCTGTCTGTGTGCCTATCAATTGTTACAGTCTTCTTATTTAGCGCTGTCCTGTCCTTTGATGTGGTTACGTCACCCGTCCGCGATGGACACAGTCTCCTCTCCCCTCGAGAGCTAACAAAGACCATCTTACGTAAGGGGATTAGCTAACTTTTAGAACAATTGGAAACATCACAGCTGGGTCAGGCAGACCTACAATTTATACATGTACAAGGCCAGTCAGAATCACAAGTTATAGTCACTTATACCTACATACAAGGGGTTGGGGTAAAATCGTCACACTGTTAGTACCATTTTTGTAAGTATTTGGTATGACTCGGCCGGGAATCGAACCCACGACCTTCTGTTTACGCTTCCGCGGTGGAAGCTCTAACGACTAGGTCATATTATTGCAATATTATGAGTATAAATTGTAGTTGTGGTAGTATCAAATGCAATATTTTCAGTAGCTGGGAAACAATAATAGCAGCAAGTAGTAGTAGTAGTATTAGTAGTTGAAGTAATAGTAACAGTTATTGTAATAGTAGTAGTAGTAGTAGTAGTATAATAATTAATAATGTAACTCCAGAGGAAACTTTTGTTCTTCGAAACGAAATATGTGTTGTAAACCATGAAATGACACTTAAATGCCATGAATTTTATTGATATCTTTACAAATGCTCCATTTAAAATGTTCACTGATGGTTCATAAATATCATGCTAGCGTCGTTTTAATATAGTAATTGAGCATACACGAACATATTGCAATCTCATTTGTTTAAAAAACAAAATAGCACAATTAAAGAAAAGTGCACCACACATTCTTTCATTGTCCTAAAGTCTCTATTGCTGATAATGGTAACGACGGTGAAGACGATGATGACGGGAACTTTACCAGCGATGATGCTGATTACAAACTGGTCGTGATTCAATGATACTGTTAACACTGACAATGAAAAAGTTAGAGGTGCAAAAAATACAAGAAGTGAAGAAAGAGTCTCTGATGCTTCCAACCCTTGTACTTTATTTCCAGACTTTCATCAAATTATGCAATATTAATTACAGAAAAAACTTTCATCAACATATTGAGATCACCACTCCATAATGCATTTAATGCCATAACTTCTGAAACTGGTCAAAGTTAATGCGTCTTCAAAAGCACATGCATGTAAGGCACTTCATTTGATTCAAACAATAAATAATCATTTTATAAATGTGCCACACGTTGATTGCATCTTTTATTTTCTTTTTGTGGATATTCATTAGGTCAATAAGCTGAATTCATCAGAATCGATAGAAATACGAAAGTAACATTTATACTTCAGTGGTATTGGCTACCAGAATAATTGTCCCTATTAGTTAATAACAGGTATCGTCGAGACGCAAAGGCGGAGATTGTGCTTATGATAGCCAGAAACACGATGTTTTTTAAATGTTTAAATGTCCGATTCAGAAATGCCCAAAAGCTCCGAGATTTTCATGAATCATTTTATAGCAAAACTGCGGGCTGTTATCATCTATGAAATGTTGAAAATCGAGTCAATTCAAGCTTACACAGTAAGATTGAAGGGAAAAATAATAATATTCTCTTTAAAACAAAACATAAAACAAATTTGCGCCTTAACATTGATAAGTTCCCACATCGTTATAAAATATTCATTGTTTGCCCCCTCAGATGTATTACTTAACAATAAAAGAAGGAAATTATGGGAAAATAAAACTAATGAAAGTTCCCTAGTTATTACTATGCTTTCAATAAAGTTCTTGAATATAAACAACTGCCGGTGTTCGAATTTAATGTTTAAATTTGCGCTGACAGATTTCCAGGATGTAAACGACACACATTCCTTTTGTTCCTTTGTTCATCAGCGCTGCATAATATACCGTACCAAGGTTTGTCACGGAATCCAAGCAAGAATACTGTCACACTGCCAGTATATAGTGACAGTATATAGTGACGTCTGCCCATCACACCTCAATTCTTTCCAACTACAGGTTCGCGGATTCGTTATCCTCAGATACATCTTACACTACTCCATTTCCTGTTGAAACAAGTTTGCATATGTATTTTCCTATATAATAAATAAAAACAAACTAGTTTAAAATGCACGCATATGTATTACATAAAACAATTTATATATCTAGTTACAATGGCTGATGCAATAGCCTCGCGACCATTCGGTTAAGTCAATAACACTGCAATTGTTACATATTTCGTTTACATTAGTGAATATAATAAATCGATTATTTTAATCCGCAATTTTCTCGTCCAAATCAATGTTGTCATAAAAACAAACAGGATTGCTCGATTAATTTTTGATAATGCCATGACCTCGCATTTGCAAATCACATACACATTTTAATAGAGTACAACAAATATTTAAATAAAAGGATGAATTAAAGTCCATGCCGATATATCA
The DNA here is from genome assembly GCA_029339505.1 of Unio delphinus. Taxonomy (NCBI): domain Eukaryota; kingdom Metazoa; phylum Mollusca; class Bivalvia; order Unionida; family Unionidae; genus Unio; species Unio delphinus. Next base: position 193,381 of record JAQISU010001241.1, on the reverse strand, counting down.
AGGATTAAACGGTATTGACCATAGTAATAGTAGTACGACAACACATCCTACTGGAAGGAAAGAGAAAATATTCAAAGCACTTTAATTGAAATCAATGATAATTAGTGTGTGATTTGGATTTATAGCGTTGTTTTAAAACATATTCCGTCATATCGCTAGGATTTTGGCAGTGTGACAGTATATAGTGACGTCTAGCAATGAAGAATCATGCCATAGACCCATTGTATCGTGTCCCTCCCAGTCACATTATACTAACACCAGGACATCCAGTCATAAAACTAACTTATTAATGCTGAGTGCCAAGCGAGGCAGCTGTTAGTACCAATTTTATAAGTCTTCGGCATGGTTCGGCTATGGTTCAAATCCGCGACCTACCGCATCTGAGAGGGTTGCTATAACCACCATGCCTTCGGAGCGGTCAATGATAAAGATTGTGTTGAGTGTACTTCGATTGAAATTCTTTGTTTCTTTCATTATACGGAAGCCCCATCAAAAATAAAAACATTAAGATCACTTTTGATCAGAATCATTTAGCCATTTGCATTAAAAGAAAATTCTGAATAAGGAATATATTACAATGTTTGAAAATATGTTTAATGATTTCATTGTACGAACGCAAAGCTAAGTTGAACTAATACAATTAATTCTTATTAAAATGTTTCGTCTCCTTACTGTACACATGCGTCGCACATTTGGAATAAAATCTGTTGCTTCCTTAGTGTACGTGTGCTTCGCTAATTTGGAATAAAATCAATCGGTGCTTGCGACTGATTATTTTATGATGTAAACATTCATACACTTTACTTGAATCGGCGTCCTTAGATTTGTTAAGTTATGCTCTCAGTGAGTTTAATCAAAGAACGCAGACCTGACAAATTTCCCTGTTGGCTTTTGTTACGAGTCTATGCTCTTAAAATAATTAACAGAAGAGAGTGAAGAAATCCAACTTTGCAAAAATTAACAAATACTTTTTTCGCAAGACTACAAAGTAAAAATAATATTAAACAAACATCATACATTACTGCGAATTAAATTCAAATTGTCATGAAAGAATTGAAACACAAGTCCTATTAATTAAAAGTTCATAGTGAATCACAGTTCAATTCCCGATAAAAATCCAGAATGGAAAGCGGTGACGTATGCAAAAGTCAGCGTTATGTACTGATGAGTCAAAAGTCTCTTGTTGAATCACATAAAATATTATTCCAGTTTGTGATTTCCGTTTACATTTCGGTAAATATTATTGTCCAAGATTTATCAGAGTGCTTTTGTATTTCCAGGGAAAGCAATCATTTGAAATTTATTAATATGAAGAAGAACAAAAGTTCACCCCCAAACTGGACACAACATAAAACAATTTGACTTCTCAACTGTTAATTCACGACTGATATAATTATTATCATAACACCAGATACAAGACAAACTAAAACGCAAAACAGATTCCCGAATGCGAGCCAAGAGTTCATCCTTCTGAACAGATTATAAGTTTGTTTACGAATTAACACGTGGCTCGTGTCATGTAGTCCCGATACGACTTTGACTCAACTTAATGGTTCTTACTCTGAGAAAGGATTAAAATAAACTAGAACAATTGTTTAGCAAAACTGTCACTGATTTTAAGGTCAGAAACTAGATACAATGTTTCTATTATCAGGTATTTACATCAATGAAATAAATTTTAAAACGATCAATCAATTCAATCTTAAATCTGAAACAAAATCAAGTTCAGTAAATAATGTTAAATTACAATATCATGTAATGCAACAAAAATAATTTAAAACCAACAGACAAATAGTTAAATTAAATGTAAATAACACTTATTAAATGGTGATATCATACGCTTAAACTTAGACCATACATTGATATTGTTTTACATTTTTAACGAGACTAAATGTAACCAATTAATGTATAGGGTAATATTAAATTAAGACGGGAGTTAAGAACAACATTGAAATCACCTGGAATAGACTTTAATATCATTCCTGAAAGATCAATAACGGTAAGTTAGCTTGTTTTCTTGGTGTATCGTTGATCTGAAATACAATAGATTAACACTGTCACACAATTTTATTTTGCCTGATATAGAAAAATGTTATCATAACCTGTCATTATGCATTAACGACGTAAGTTAAACATAATCGTGACACATTCTTTTGCGTTTAAGAACGACATCAATTAAATTTGATAGTAAAATTTCATTATAAATCAAGGAAACTAATTAAATTTGATCCTATCAGTCATTGTGCCCGAAAGATATTAATAACATTTAATCATATTATTACAATTACCTCAAAGATAATAATTAAACGTGATCGTGTCAGCCATACTGCCTAAAAGACAATAATTAAAGGTGATCGTTTCATTCTGTATTGCCTGAAGGACAATATATCATGGAATCAAAGCATTTTGTTGTGCTTTAGTCTTTGAAAACTGAAGACCCGAATGCTAGTATTCCTTCTCTGTGGAATATTACAATCATTTCATTAAAAGTGGTTAAAAGTGAAAAATTAAGTCAGTTCAGAGCTTGTTACTTATGTAAAAACGTTATTTGAAAAAGTTGGCAGAGATCAGGATCAATGATTGTTTGTTATTGAATGTTTGTTGGTGAATGGTGCTCGTGCGCGCAATTAAGACTTCATACAAGCTACCAGAAGTTTTGAGCTTTTAAACCATTTATTTGTTTTTGAAATCGCGATAATTATTTGTGTTATTTTATTGTATAATGTACAAAGTCATCCACTCGACATAAACCAATAGGACTAGTTGGTATACGCCCAAGACTGGTTTTCATTTGGCAAACTAACACAAATAAAGTTTTCTTTTTATAGTTGTATAGTGTACGACACTAATTCGAACTAACAATAACAAGGAGACACTTCAACAACACTTGTTATAGACAAGCTCTGTTTTAAATGGCTTTCATAATGTACACCGTTTGTAAAACAACAAAACAACTGAAAGACCGATTGTACTCAAACACCATCTGAAACAAAATAATATTTGGGAGAGTCCTATTCTTGGCAACTCGGATAATGTTGGGATGTTGACTGGAGTTAACGGAGATCCAGGACTAAACCACCGATAATGGTGATGGGACAACTTACTCGTACGCATACTAGGGATGTAAAGTAGAAACAGCGGAGGTGTCACGTGAATATTAGAGCTGTGCTATTAACATTGATCAGACACAGAACCAGCAGTACTAGTGGTTGTCGTTGCTGCTGTAACAGTACTAGTTGTAGTTGCTATTGTAGTACCAACAGTAGCAGCAGTAGTTAATGTTGTAGCGACGATATTAATAGGAATGGTTGTTGTTGCAGTAACTGTAATGGTTGCTGGTGTAGTAGCATCATTAGCTATAGCGTTAGCTGTTGTATGCTAATGGTTGCTGTTATAGTAGCAATAGTGGTTGCTTTGTAGTTTTGTGAGAGTCATATCGCTACGATGTCTGCAAAGAGACATATATAGTGATGTCTAACACTGGGGTATCATACCGCAGACATGTAGCATGATGTCCCACCTATCGACCAGGGATATCAAAAACCAAATAATTCAATGTAAAATGATAAGATGTTAGTAACAGTAAAATAAGAAGCTTCCCAATCAAGATGTAAAAGTTTATGTTAATGAGTACAGATTAAAAGAGGTTGAAAATAAGGTACGGTATTTATATTAGATACAAATGGTTATGGCATACAAGTTATAGTTTGAAATAAAGATTTACTTCCTTCAGGAAATATAAAATACAAGTGATACGTATAGTATCAAAAAGTTCATTCAAGTCATGTACATACATTATAATACTTATCTGAGTAGGTTGAAGATCGGAACACTATCATAAAGTGCTTAACAGTGAATGGTTCCTTGCAAGTAACGCACTCTGGTGGATCGTCACATTTTAGTCTGTGGGAATGGGTTATGAGTGAATGACCAATTTTGATTCTTGCAATGACAACATCCTACCTATGAATGGTTCTGAAGGAAGGAGTCCATTCTCCCAGGGTTGGTTTAAGGACGTGAAGTTTGTTATTCACTGCAACATTCCATGATGCCTGTCACTTCTGGCGTAGGTACATTTTGATACAAGGTTTTAAATCAAGAAACGGTAATATAAAATCCGATGGTTCCTGGGATTGAGCCATATTAGCAGCGCGATCGGCTTGTTCATTACCTCTAATACCAATATGGATAGGTAACCAACAGTATATTATATTGTAGGAGGTACTAACCTCATTATTTTTGACGAGGAGATTGATTACTTATGGGTTATCTAGTTTTATATTGTTTGGTGACTGTATCACTGATAGTGAGTCAGACGATAATGCTGTTTAAAATATGTTTCTTTTCAATATATTTCAGAGCAAGGGCTATTTCGGCTGAAAAAAATGGACGCGTGGTTTGGCAAATGATCTTTTGTTATGTGTTTGCCATTTGCGAAGGCTGCAGAAGCCTTTTCCTCATCCTTGTATTCTTCTGTATAATACTAGTGCAGTTTCTAAATTCGGTGAAGATTGCATGGTACATACGAGTTCTGGAAGATGGAAGGGTTTGTTTTGTCCATCTTGTAAAAACACTTTGTTTTCCGAGACAAACGTTTTTTGAACTGTAGTGAGATCAATTTGTTAATGCCAAGACTGGATGATATTCTGATGCCAAATGAATGTATAACATTGAATTTGTTTTCGTATAAAGGTTTGTATTTGGGTTGAGACGAATTTGCAGGACTCAGTTTTTTTTTATCTTAATTTGAGAGCGTACTGTGTAGAAAGGAATTCTTTTAGATGTGATAAAGGTGGTTAATTCGCTTCCGCGAGAAGGCTTTCGCATGGATATGTCCTGAATGCTTACAGAGCGAGCCTTATTCCCTGATGATGAATTGGGTCAAGCATTTTCAAATGGTACTTTCTAGCTGAACCATAAACAACGCAACTCTAGTCTAGTTTGGAGCGGATAAATATTCTGAGGATGACTTTGTATCAGCACCCCATACAGTGTGCGCAACTGCTTTAAAAGTAGATGCATAGTTTTCAATCATTTAGCTTTCAAATTCTTAATGTATGGAATAAAAGTCCGTTTTCTGACGAAGATAAAACCCACAAACTTTGTTTCCTCAACATCGGTTATAAGAGTTCCGTCCAGGGTGAGTTTAGTGTCAGTATGATATCTTCGCAACTGACAGAAATGCATGCATACTGTTTATGATTTTGCAAATTTGAAGCCGTTAGTACTATCCCAATTTTGGATCGTTTTGATATTTTATTGTAGTTATTTTTCAATTGTATGCATGTGCTTTGATCGATAACAAATTAAAAAATCATCAGTATAATGAGCAATCTACACCGAGAGCTAAACACTTACTGATGCTATTGATTGTGATATTAAATAGCATCACAGATACAATACTGCCCTGGGACACACCCATCTCTTGTTCGTGTATATCTGAGAGAGAATTCGATATGAAATAAAGCAGACGACCTTTAAAACCCAGCTCGTGCAAGTCATTTTGGTATTCCATACTTCCATGTTGTGTCATAATTATTTTCTTAATAACATACAACTGCTACTAAATGTTCCTTCCTGATTAATGCATAGCGAATAAATGTTTCCAGTCTAACTATATAATCGTTGGTACTACGACCAGAACGGAAGCCACTTTGGAAAGGAGAAATTAAATTGTTACTTTCAAGTACCATACTAGCCGAGAATTAATCATTCGTTACATTGTTTTGCACACACAGCTTGTCAGCGCAATGGGTCGATACCTGTTAGGATCTTCGATATTTGTTACCTGGTTTGGGACCTGGTACTATTCTTGCTTCTTTCCAAATCGTGGATACATTGCCAGCCATCCACAAATCATTAAAGATTTTCAGAACAGATGTTAGTGACGATTCTGGGAGGTGTTTCAAGAACTGGTAATATACTTCATCAGTCCCAGCGGATGTATCATGAGCCTGGTCTAATGCCTCCCTAAGTTCCAATAGTGAAAAAAGCTGGTTATAACTTTCAGCTTTGTGGAATGTGAATTTTAAACGTGACTGTTCTTTTTGATTTTTTAATCTTCGGAAGGCTTCTGAATACTTAGATGATGAGGAACCTTTAGTGCAAATGTCTGCTGGAATATTTGCTATGTCACGTTTTGAGCTAAATTTGTTTCTGTTTGTTTTTAAGTGTCGGAGAGAATTGTTTTATCTCTTTCCATTTATTTCTCGAATTGTGTCCCAAACTTGTCTAATTGAGGAACGAGAGTTTAAAGAAGGAATATATTTCATCCATGATGCAAGTTTACTTTCTTTGATTGTGAGGCGAGCTTTAGCCCGGATAATAAGATATTTGCTTAAAGTTTCGTGCCTTGGACGATTGGTGAATCGTTTCAATGCTTCGCGGCGTAGTCTAATGGCTTCTTTACATTCTGTGGTTACCCAGGGGTTTGGATTTTTTTACTGCTCGCGGAAGACTTTTGAACATATTCCTCTGCAATTTGGATTGGAATGGATGTAACATGCTGTATACGATTAACAGCATTTAATAATGTATCCTCATTGAGGCTAGTTTTACAGAATGTTTCCAAAGTAGCCCAGTCGGCATTCTTTATATTCCATTGTGGAATTGCCTCATCAGTTTTAGAGTTGCTATCTTTAAGGTTGATTGGAAAGTGATCACCGCTGTGAATATCAGCAACCTTCACTTCATAGTCCACAAGCAGCGAATGAAAGCAAATTGTCAAATGTATGCAGACGTATGTACCCATTTCTGGGTGTAAATATGTCGGTGATTTAGTGTTATATATACGCATATCGTGTTTACAAAAGACATCGTCTACTTTCTGGCCTATGTCGTTTATTTGATTTGATATCCATAGAATGTTATGGACATTAAAATCACCGAGTAAAACAAAGGGTACGGGAAGTTGTTGAACAAGATTGTCTAATTCGTTTGGTACTAGGTTGGTGTTTGGTGGTAGTACATAGAGCCAAATGTAATCACTCGATGTAGAGTAAGCTTACAACAATGACTTCTAAATTTGTGTTTATAGAGATCACTCTCTAGGAGCTATATTGTACACAACAACAGTAACTCCTCGTGAGGCCCTGACAGCATTTTGAAAGTAGGTGTTAAACAAGGAATAGTTTTAAAATGTAATCTCTTTCAAAACAGTTTCCTGTAAACATAGTACTGCAGGATCATGTTCATTAAAAGCAGAAGCATATCATTGTAATTAGATTTAGATCATCGACAGTTCCATTGTTTGTCGGTGTTCTTCTTTATAAAGTTAAGGTGGAGATTCTGGAGCTAGGTTAGATCATTTTGGGAGGCAATTTGTGTTTTTTGTCTGGAAGAAGTGCGGGAGTGTATTTGTTTTTAGTAGGTTTGGAGCAACCTTGAGTACATGGAGCAGTTTCTTCTGCATTCATGTTCTCTATGTCTCCAATCCTGTTGGAAGTTTGAAGGGATGATCTGATTTTTCTTGTGATTTATGTTTATTTCTTGGTGGGGTATTATTAAATGTTTGTGTAGATGCGGTGATTTTCTGTGGTTGATAATGGGGGATATTATCACTTGCTTTTGAATCGGGTTGATCCATTTGTGTCTGAGTGTCCTTTGTGGGTTTGGGATTGTGTTTTACGACATTGGAGAAGGATTGGCCAGGAAGGGATGTTGATGCCTGTACAAGTTTTCGGGCCTCTGGATGGGGAATGTTTGATGTGAACCTTACCCTCTGAATCTATTTCGCTCTTTCCAAGTATCACAACCGTGGAATTGTCGTTCCTTGACGCAGTTGACACAATGTGGAGTTGCTCTACAATCAGATTCCTAATGTGAATTTTATCCACATTGGCCACATCTTTTCACTTTTGAACATCGGTATTCGTGATTGCCATAGTATTGAAGGAGGTTTGGAATGTATATCTCGACCTTAAATTATAAAAACCCAAGCTTGACCACTTTGGGTACTGTTGATTTGTTGAATGTGAGTACAAATGTGTTGGTGTCCTGAAGGTTTGTATTACGTTTAATACGTTGTCTACGCACTGCAGGGACAAGTTCATGTTTCATCCCCTCGATGAAATCTGTGTCGTCCACTCCAGCCAAGTCACAACACCCCATCATACCTTTGGATATATTCAAGGTAGTGTGAGCGAATGAGGTCACTGGAATTTCGAAGAATGTTTTCATTTTCACGATATTGTCTGTTTGACCTTTTCATTCACACTCATCAATAAGGCAACCGTATTTTAGGGTTTTTTTTGACACTTTTCTGTGTGCCAATATATTCCGTATTGGTTTTGTCAATAACGGAGATAGTTCAGCAAAGAATTTTGAGTCATCCTTAGATTGAATAACCATGAAGCGTGTAAATGATTTCACGCCACATCGTTCATCATCAGAGTCAGACACTGGTTTGGTACGTTTGTTGTCTTTTGTTTTGGAAATTTCCATGGTTGCTTGTTAACATTTCAGCACCCTTGATCCCCGTGTACCACGTATCCCAACGAGAGGATACTATTCAAATGCCAGGGATACACAGATGCTATACTCAGTAGATAAAATTATCTATGATTAACCCGTTAAGTCTCCTTCTATTGTCGGTAAAATTACTTCCCGATTGACCCGTTATGCCACTGCCTTCTAAACTTGGGAAAGGGAATGCTAACGGGATAGAATGTAGGGGCAACGGTGGTATTAGGAGAGATACAAGAACTATAAAGAAGTTGAGCAAGTAAATAAAGACTTCCTAGGGCTCGGAGTGACCAGCCGATTTGTTGAGACCGCGTCCATTCCAACCACCCTTGGAAGAGAAGTAGAGGCCAAATCAGTGTTTTGCATTGGAAAAGCCGCCAATCAACTACCAGGATCCGTCCCTCCCCCAACACGGGTCGCATCCCACTGCAAACAGGTTGCCTCTACTTAATCGCCTCTTACGACACGTAGTGAGGCACGTCGGGCCAATTATATAACCCCGGACCCGCAGCGGGGAGTCTGACACGTGGCAAGCTAAAGACCTGGACAGACTGGAATGCGGACAAATGAAGGCGCATGCAGTCTGACATACTGCTTGTTAGTATAATTTAATCGGCGGTCTTGTGTTCATTTGTCGGCGCTTTTGTCGTGCACTCTTTTGTCGGGTCACCAGATAAAGGTCTGGCAGAATGGCATGCTGGCAAATGAGGATCCTGCTACTTAGTTCATAAAGATGTAATACTATAGGATTAAATGATCATGGTTGGGTATTTATTGATGTGTAAATTTTATCTAATCACTCACAAAGTAAATAAAGTCCGAAGGACTTTATGTTAACTTTGTGAGTGATTAGGTAAAATTTACACATCAATAAATACCCAACCATGATCATTTAATCCTTATAATTCCAATTTCATCATTTCTATCGTCAAATTAACTTATTCCATCAATAATGCATTCGAATTTACGTAGCGCATATTTACCTTTCATTCGGCGTTTCACACCGCCCCGTAATACATAACCTGTACAGAATCACACGAAGAAATTGACTACAGCCACAGTTACGTTTATTCATAAACTTCATCTTTTACATCATAGGCAATGGTTACCGTGGTTTTTAACACATTTTGTTTACTGACAACATTCTTGTTAAATTTTAGTCAGTCCCATCTGTTACGTCAGATGACCATGACCTTACATAATCACAACTGATACCGACTCAACAAGTGTGCTAAATTAAATTTCAATCAAACCTGAAATCATTATGGATTTTTTCAGTGAATACTTCCAATTTTTATGAAAATATGAACAAGATGATGCTATCCCATACTATATAAAGGTAACAATGAAATAAATTCTATACAAGAGTAACATTTTATGTCATTCTAAGCAGCGTTAATACTTAACATGACCCACTCGGTGTTCTAGTGAGAAATGAAATGTAGCAGACGAATTCTAAATTGTATAGTAAACTATGCATTTGAATCAAAGAATATTGGGAAAAGTATAAAAAGTGTAAAAGTTATATTATTTTGCAGAATTATATATTTTACAGATGACAAAATCGTTTCACAATAACGTGTCTGCAATGTTTATTTATATTTCAAAAACCGAAAGTAGTCCCAGAATTTATCGAAGTGTAAACAATTCCTGATCAACATCACGTGACCGTTTACATCCAATCATATTACAGGAAATTCGTTTAATTCATAAAAATTGGAATTATTGTGAAATATTATTCGTCAGACACTATATTGTTTAATAATTTTAACATCATTGCATTCAAACGTAATAGTTATTTGTTGTGGAAGAGTGTTTGTGTTTTGAGACGAGGAATATATCTTTATTCACGTTTTTGCAGGCTTCAACTTAACACTGACATTATCAACATCACAAATATGGATGCATGTCATAAGAATTCGACCAATACGTGTACATTTGGCACGAGTTCGATATCCGCAGTAGCATTTTTGCAATGCCTTTTAAAATATCCACATCAAATTTGAAGGCAACATTCTAAACAAAATAATGTAATCAGTCTTTGTATCGTAATAATGAATAATATGCAGTTTTTGTGTCGGTAGTGTTCGGAATTTGACACATGTTCATAAACCGTGTTACTAAATCTGTCCCTGATACCGTGATATCTGTGGTGAATCTGAATCAAATGCGTGCTGAATTTCTTAAATAGTCTAAGACAATATTATTGCAACGCAGGCTTGAAACGTATTCGACACGAGTTGGTATCTGTGTCTTCCACTCTGCAGCCTGTATTTATTTAATTTGCTGGGATTATTCATTATCAGATGAGACCTAATGAAGTTACATTGCACACTTCTCGTCAACATGTAGTCCTTAACACAGGAAAGTAAAGTTACCAAGGTGATAATTTGTATTCGCGGCAACTTGTTATAATATAGTGATGGATATCCATTCTACTGAAGCTACGTGATCAAATATATCAAACTTTTTTAATGTTACAATAAGTTTTAACATTGCTTTTACTGTGTCGATAAAAACGTACTTTTGCCACACCTGTTATGGCATGCCTACCAATACATATATCTTGAAATATAATTTAGGTTGTTATATATTTACTGCATACATCCGGAATATTAGCTAGTTTGTTATATATTTACTGCATACATCCGGAATATTAGTCAGGTTATTATATATTTACTGCATACATCCGGAATATTAGTTAGGTTTTTATATATTTACTGCATACATCCGGAATATTATTTAGGTTTTTATATATTTACTGCATACATCCGGAATATTAGTTAGGTTGTTATGTATTTACTGCATGCATTCGGAATATAATTTAGAATATGATATATTTACTGCATACATCCAGAATATTAGTTAGGTTGTTCAAACTGTAGTTCATTGATCCCTAAATCATATTTAGGTTCGACTGAGTGTACAAACTATAACCCCAACATCATTTAGATTGTTGTGGATGTACTGTACATACCTCTAAATATTATAAATATGTAGTACATACGGGTGATCGATGCAAGATTTAAATGTGTTCCAGTTAGTGTGCAAAAACATATTTACTTTGCATGCAAGTCATTTGAATACAAATAAAGGATACCAGACTAGATCTTTCTGCGGGCAAATGATACAATTATGAATATTCATAACACAATTAATACTTACTCCTTTTAAAACAATCTTCATCAACGTCATATGGGCAAGAGTATATTCAGTAAGGACAAATACGTTCTTATTTCATGTTTTTGTTAAGGGTTTTACAATAGTGAATCTGACCGTTAGGGTGATCAAATGTAAGCGTTCAAACATTGAAATCCCATCTATATTTTTGGTAAATAAATAAATGAAAGAGCATTGTAATGCTTGCCAGTAAAATCTGTTAAAAAATGACGCGGATAGCTTTCACCTAACTTTTGGAAATGTACACGCCTGTAACAGTAATATAAATTACTCGATTATAATGGTAATATGTAATACCTGACTGTATATTATTATGAAATGTATGACTGTAACAGCAATGTGAACTACATGACTGTAACAGAGATATGAAATACACGACTTTAAAAGTACTATGAAATACATACACGACTTTAACAGTACTATCAAATACATGTCTGTAACATAGATATGAAATACACGACTTTAATAGTACTATGAAATAAATGGCTAACATTGCTATGCGATATATGACTGTGTTGTTCGTCCGTCATCCTAGGGTTGGAGGGGCTGGTTCTGTTCTGTACATGTGTCTATGGAATACGCGACGAATAATACAATAAATACATGACGTTAACAGTACAATGAATATATGACTTTAACACTACTATGGAATACATGACGTTAACAGGACACTGATTACATGACTTTAGCAGTACAATGAATACACGACTTTAACAGTACTATGGAATACATGACGTTAACAGGACACTGATTACATGACTTTAGCAGTACAATGAATACACGACTTTAACAGTACTATGGAATACATTACCGTAACACTACTATATAATACATGTTTCTGACAGTACTATAGAAGACTATGGAATACATAACTTTAATAGTAGTATGGAATAAAAATTTTTAACTGTACTATGAAATACATTGTTTCTGTGTTAAAAATATGTCTACTTTATTATTATTATTATTATTATTATTATTATTATTATTATTATTATATATATATATATATATATATATATATATATATATATATATATATATATATATATATATATATATATATATATATATATATATATATATATATATTTTAGATTATAGATTGTTCATCACTTTAAGTTGTATACAACATATCAAGTAAGTTCGTTTTCAAACTGACCTGAATCTTTGAGTTTGGTTTTGAAAAGAAATGATAAAAAAATGAGGACTCTGTATAGCGCCTATTGTTCAGACGCTCAAAGGGCATCACAACATCGAAAAAGGCGAGTTTTAATAGCTCATGTTTATCTCAATCTGAGTTTAGATCATTACAAATTCACCATGAAATGCCGAGTCAAGCAATTTTGTAACCATATATTATACGTTTAGTAATGTTCCTTCTAATTATATCAAAGATTTTATATTGTAAACATTTGGAACTTTCCTGAATGAAATATTCTATAACCTAATAGCATTTTTAATAAATAAATGCAATCCGTTACTAGAGGTCAAATATAACACTATACTATTTTGTTTATCTAGAAATTGTTAATTCGTGCTGTAAGATCTGAGCAGAAACACGCATGACTGTTGTGTCCTGCTTTTCATTCTCGCTGAAATTTATTTATTCACATTATTTAATTCAAGATATTCTCTGAAAATAGAAAGTGCTAAAAATTAAAATTATTGTAAACATGTATTTGGATTTACAGTGTAGTTCTAATTACGTAATATTCTTGGATTGTAGTATTGCATTGCTTTTCAGCAAAATACTGTTGACATAACTCTATGACACACGTCATCATGGTTCATCAACACCTCCAGTCTTGGAGTTATTTTGGAATATCACTAAGGTTTATTCAAAACTTTGTTCATTAAGACATGCGTTAGAAATTATATGATTATTAGGATTTGATCATTTTGGGATCTGAAGGAAACATATCATTTGTTGAATTTTACAAAACTGGTTGGTTTTAGCTATATTCGCTTGTGTAAGACCATACAGTAAATCTGTACAGAGTTCCAATTGAAATCAAGTGGTATTCTAAAAAATTGTAATAGGGTGTGCTGATGTACCATTAATCAAGAATGTGCTAATGGCCTTGAATGTGGCGATGTGCAAACAGGTGTTGGTGTATCACAATAGCACAATTCATAATGTCCTCATCTGAACACACTGTAATTCCAAATTAAAATGTTTGTCCAAGAATAGTACTGAGCACATTGTAATTCCAATTAAAAAGAATTAAGATATACAATTCCACGCAAAGTAAAACCAACCAACAAATTCAAACAATTGGACAACTTCCGCTTCAAAAGATAAAGCAAATATGAATAATCGTTGAGTAAAACTGTTTATATACCGCTCCATTCGCATATGTTGCAATTAACTTATTCTGGTAAAACTAAGGCAACTTTATAGAAAACGTTTTCTCTAGAATTTTCTAATGTCAAAACAAAAACTGTATCTTTAACTCAATCTGAAGTAAAAAGGTTTACAACTAATATTAATCTGAATATTTAGTCATTAATCATAGAGAAATATTAGGTCTGTGTTATTTTGCTTACACAATAAATATCACTGGTCAGGTAGACCATTAATTTTGATTTGGGACGAAGGTCAGTCACAAAATACATATATGCACACCATATTCACATTAAGAAACCAAGAAGCAATACAAACTAAATATACATAAAAATGTATATTGTGTTTTGTTTCGGTGTATGACTGTAAGCTCATTTGGAGCTATATATTCGTGGTGTAACAAATTTTTAAAATAGCCGTAATAATGTTCCTATTAACAAAGTGGAGGCTATTTCCAATTTGATTTTTAAGTCAGGTAGGTTCGTTGCGATGTAGTTTATTGCGACAGAAGTCACGTAGAATATATTGAGACATGTATTTGTACGAAACTATAGGCACTTAGAGCTATATGGCGTTTTATCAGGACGTAGAGATGAACAATGTATCATTCTTATTCCTTATGTTCATGCTTTGATATCAGTCTGCCGATGTGTTTACTGGTTTGATAAGATATAATTGTTAAGGGAAAACTTTGTTATAATTAGTCATTGAAAGTACAAAGTGCTCAAAGACTCTCTACATAAATATTATTCCCAGGGTAATATGAATTGCTTAAGTTCTGGAAAATGGTATTGTGATACATCAAGGCTGTTAACATGTTAGTGTTATTTTTTAATATAATACATATTGCTGTAAGGTTCTCGTAAATTTTCATTATATAATATTGAACAATTATTATTTGATGAGTTAACTTGTTCGTTTTCTTCTTTATGTTGCTTAGTCTAAAGTCGTAACAACAAAGTACAGCTTACTTCAACGTGCATCCTTTACAGCAGGACATTTGATTTGAAAATTGGGGAGGATTATTAAGTCGCATGCGTAAGAATTCAGATTGGGTAATACATAAATATAATACTTTATGTTTTGTAAGGCATGTGAAATGACTATTTAATGCGAGTTTACACGCATAGTAACTGCATGGACTATTTAAGGCATGTTTATACGCACAGCCACTAACTGCGATGAATTAAAAGTCAGGTAAATGGACATATTTTACAAATGTAATAGCATATTGTATATTCCATAAGGTAATCGAAATGAAGAAAGGCTGGATCAAATAATGTTGAACACAATTGTTTATACGTTCAGTGTGATGGAAATTATGCGGACTGATTCCAGTAGCATATTGCAGCATCTCGTCTGTTTATGGTTTTTCAAATCTCTAAATGAGTCTATAGAAGATTCGATCCGTGATGAATAATGTATATGTTAATATACACGTTCTTATCGTGCTGTTTTAGCTACTATCGTTTAACCTTCAAACGTTTCCCTTCTCAATTGGCTTCCGCACGCAATGTTATAATCAATGCTAGAAACTGAAAATAAATACGCTGATGATTAGAAATCTGCAGGTCATGTGATCCATGATAGGTAATTAACGTGCGACATATAGTTCTAAAACAAATTAGATATAGTTGAACTAAACTATTATTTGGAAATAACATTCATATATTTTGATTATTTGTTCTCTAGGTCAGTAACAAATGCCAGGATAATTTACATAATTATTTACACCGCCTATTTACATTTAACGTTTATTTTCATACCTGTAATTACTGTTAGACATCGTTTGTTGGTATGTGCCAATGTTCTTAAAGAGATAATAAATTTCTTTTTAATGTATATGGTGACATCAAGTTTAATAGCGCCTCTCTATCATTTGAACGGATTCTACTTAATTATCAAGCGATTTTAAATCCGTTGATTACGTTAGGGTGTCTACATTTACTTATATTAAGTAACGCCTTTAGTATTCTCTCCTTAGAGCTAATGATTTTTGATGGTTGCTTTTAACGAAGATAATTATTGTCATAACGTTTTTGCTTGTCTCCCACCTCGCCAGATAATTATTGGTGTATCTATTGGTTATCTCCCCCTGAGAAATATTGCTTTAACTATTGCTTTTTTCACTAGAGAATTATTGCTATAACAAATAGGGCATAACCGACTTTTGATCCGGAAATCGGATTCCACCGGATAGTATGAACTTCCGATTAATCGGAGTCAGACAAGGCAGGAACGACCGATTCGGATAATAAAAATAATAAAGTTGAATTTCTAAAGCACCGTGTCTAACACTGCGAGTCATTCGATAGTGCGTTAATA
Source organism: Unio delphinus (assembly GCA_029339505.1). Lineage (NCBI taxonomy): Eukaryota > Metazoa > Mollusca > Bivalvia > Unionida > Unionidae > Unio > Unio delphinus. Next base: position 177,069 of record JAQISU010001241.1, on the reverse strand, counting down.
AAGTTAAATAAGAAGTCAGAAAAGTCCAATATGGTCAACACAACCACGCTGTGAGACAATCTATTTGAACCGGCGGGTGAAAACCGGAAATGAAGCCGGATATGGTAAAGTACTAAGAAACATGCTAGACACGGCAAAACCAGATACCAGAAACCCGGAAACGGAAGATGAAATTTTTTAGAAAAAAAATACGGATTTAGCATTTCCGATTAATTGAATCGTATCCGGAATCGGAAAAATTTCATGCCCAAAATCCGGAATCGGAAATCGGTAGAAAAATGCTAATAACAAATGCTTTTCACCTCAGAGAATTATGGCTATGACGATTGATTTTCCTCCCAGATAATTACTGATATAACGATTGCTTTCTTCCCAGAGAATTGTTACTATAACTAATGCGTTTTTACCCTAGCAAATTGTTTCTATAACGATTGCTTTTCTCCCCAAATAAATGTTGCGATAACGATTGCTCAATCCCCCCCCCCCCCGATAATTATTGGTATAACGATTGTTTTTCTCCCCAGAGAATTGTTACGACAACGATTGTTTTTCTCCCCAGAGAATTGTTACGACACCGATTGCTTTTCTCCTCCATATAACTGTTGCTATAACGATTTCTTTTCTCTCCAGAGAATTGTTGCTATATCGATTGCTCCCCCGTCCGCCCCTAATAATATAACGATTGCTTTTTCATCAAATAATTGTTGCTAAAACGATTGCTTTTCTCACCAGGGACGTTTTGCTTGTATGATTGCCAATGTTGTACTCTAGGTGACTAATAAGAACTTATAAAAGACTGATTGAAGCATATTCCAATATATAGTCTTGAAATAGCACGTCAAAATCATGACGAAATTTCAGCATTAATTGTGACATGTAGTGATTACGAAAGGACAATAACTAAGCAAGTGAGATAAAAAACATATGTATCAGTTTGCAATATAAAAATGTCATATCTGAATGACATGATAAGGCAAGGGCAAAAATGACTGCTGCAATGTACACTGTTGACAATGGTCTGTCAATGACCATGGTCGAATACACATTGACCACGGTCAAACGGTACCGACCATTATCGAATACATGGGTTTGAATGCGCATTTACCATGGTCGAATACATAGGTGTGATTGAAGGTGTGATATATATATATATATATATATATATATATATATATATATATATATATATATATATATATATATATATACATATACATATATATATATATATATATATATATATATATATATATATATATATATATATATATATATATATATATATATATATGATAGCATATTGACCATGGTGAAATAAAAAGGTTCCACTGCATACTGACAGTGACCGAATACATAGGCTTATTTTCATATTGACCGTGATAATAAATAATGAATATACGTATTTTCGCAATTATGACTAGTTAGGAAGAAATTTCATCCTCTTTAATTGAGTATAAACCACTGTATGTGTGAGAGAGTTGTGTAATTGGTATATACCCTCCTAAGTAGATTTTATACTTACATCTTAATTGGAATCGATTCTTTCCTTTAGCGTCCCTTACTTAGATTTCGTATACAATTTAACTAAAATGGATGCCATCGTCCATTTGCGCTTGCATACTTTAGGATTGTGATGACAAATTGATATAATGCAAAAGGAGATTTTGCCTATTTAGTCATGTTTGTTTTCTATGAAATCAGAAATGCACTAAATATGGAGTGATTTTACCCTCAATGTCTGAAAAATCTTTTTCGTTGAGTTAATTATTTCTTCGCTTTCTTGTGCTGCAAAAATATCCTACTATTTTACCTTTATTTTTTTCAGGTACATCGGAATCTGTCATATTTGCAGTCAAATATATTGTTAATATTTCAACGTAACGTGAGTTCCTCTGATGAGCTGTGGTCATTAATTGCTCGATAATTCTCCTGGATTGTGATAACTTAACTATCTTAAAAAAATCAGTATATAGTAGCTAAGCAAAATTACTTGCGACTATTTCATCCAAGCAAATGACGATAATGAACTATGTGCATCATTCGTATTATGGCTCTAAAGCGATCGTCATAGCAACCAAACTTAAACGCCGCGGACTTCATATAAAACATGCTTCCTGTTATGCTACATATACAGTCATAAATGATGCATGTTGTTAGAGGAAATTATCACTGACATTCTGGATTTTACAAGGATTAAAAACAACGCTGAAAGTTATCAACATTATACAGGTATGCTATGAAACACATCAAGGACATTTGTTCATTCTAATATCCGGCAGCGATGGGGCTCGTCCAGAGAGAATGCTTGGTAACGAAACGTTTAGTGTAGTCTGGCTATCCTTTTATCCTTGTAATACATTGCACTGACATTATAAGGAATTCATTATTTTCCACAACAATTATATTACAAATATGCTAGTAGATATACAAGTTTTAAATGTTGACATCAGTTGTGTTTCAGTCTTGAATTACTCGAATTATGGTTTGCACTACATGATGCTGGAAAGAGATAGGTCTCTCGCGTGGACATGAAAGGCCATTTATTTAACATGTTCAAGTAGTGGAATTTTACAGGAAAGTATTTGAATGTGTTCCATCTTGGTGTTTGAATCTCTTCAGCGAAACTAAAGTATTCACTCTTGTTGAATTTATAAATGAATAACAGTGTCCTACAAAAATGTTATATTCTCAGAGAAATAGTGTCATGTGTACCTACTTTATTGCAATTTAACGTGAGTGCTATTTATGAGAGTTATGTGTTATGAACGTAGAAGAAAGTAGATAATCCACTAAGAAAAATGTGTACAGAATATTTATTTTTTTAAAATTATATTATGGATTTATATTATATTTATTTTTAAAACGCCATATCAAGCGAAGTAGGTGATAGTGAATAATTCATTCGGATCGTTGATCATGGAATTTCATGCAGGATAAAAGATGGGTTCCTGCCATAGTAGAGTCCAGGTGACTACCTGTACAAACAGTGAAATACTGAAAACTCACCCATTAGAAACCGGAAATAAAAATGATCAAACGCAAGGTGGAGTTATTAAACACGTTACGAATCATACAGCGGTAAAAGACCCTGTGAGTAGAAAATATTCAGTCGATGTCAATCCCAGTGGGACAGTTTGGACAGAAAGGAGACCTAGCAAAACACAAGAGGACGTGGATTATCCAATGAAGACAAATGAGCGAAATATTAAACATAATGCCGTAAAGCCAGGTAATATATTTACATCGCAATTAAAATATTCTCAAATTTCTATTTCTAAATTTGTGTGATTAAACTTAATTTTTTTAATCTGTCCGATACAGCGTTACGTATTTAGAATATCGATAGTTTAGTTACCATACAATATATCGTATCGCCAACACTACCCCTAACCTAGCCTCTCCGACTGTACCTTATTAAGTATCGCTGTGTGCAAAATAAGACCTGATAACCTATATTAATCATGTAAGTTTGCAAGCTCATCAGTTTAATCAATTCGTACCTTTTGTTAACAAGCAAACATTTAATCACACTGTTTTAATTATAATTATAATTCACACTGTGTCATAATATAGTTAGTTTTAACAATGAAATATGCTTTTCACATTCAGGCAGGTAATATTACGGTGATACTGGACGGACAAAATGAAGTATATCAGACGTCGCTTGTATGAAAATACGAGGCTTTCATTATCAAGATATGTGTTACGTAATATCATTAGCTATCAGCCGTATCCCGGCATCAATGACGATACATGCCTTTCTGTATCCGCATTTACCCGAAATCGATCTATGTATCAATCAATCTATTTTAATATCTAACTTTGATGTCGAAATGGTGCAAATAATTAAGTCCCGATGCGGTCCTAATATCCAATCACAGGCAGGTCATGCATTGTGTCGTTATAGGCTTTCGTCATGTTTTGCTAATTGTCCTGTCGATTTGCTAAAGTCTTTACACATGTTTGCAATATTATTATTTACAAGAATCTGATATTTTATGTTTATCTAAAGAGGTTTTGAGTATAAAGGTGAAATTATATATATATATATATATATATATATATATATATATATACTTGACTGCTCTGTAAAATTGAGTATGACTTAATTAACAAAGTTTCTAGTGGAAGCTTTTCTGGGACTTGAGGTTACTATGCAATATGGCCAGGTTTTTTGTTTTTTGTTTTCAGGGCTTGCTGAGGATTGTTTGATTAGTTATAAACGGTTCCTGTAATATGTTTACAAAAACAGTGATTGCGATCGTTATTTGTTTGGTTAATTGATAGATTGATTAATATATTGTGACTGATGCAGGGTATCCTGGCTGTCTTGGGATGTTATGGAACCACAATGCATAAATTGCAAGTCTGGTGATATTCATCCAATTGAGTCACCGCGGTTCAAGTAAGATATCACTGTCACATAAAAATAAAAAATCTAATCATGATAAAGTAAGAAATCGTTGCCACATAAAAATAAAATATGACAAAGTAAGAGATCATACAAAACCAATAATGATAAAGGCAATGGAGTATAGCCACATGACAATCCAGTAATGATTAAATAAGAAATCATTGTCATACAAAAGCCAGTTATAATAAAGAAAGCGATATACAAATCCAATAATGAAAAGGTAAGAAATAATTGCCATATAAAAATCCAAATATGATGAAAACGTTACGATATAAAAATCTAATAATGATAAAGTAAGAAATCATTTTCATATAAAATCCAATAATGATAAAATTGTAAATTATACCTATATACAAATGGAGCAATCATAAAGTAAAAGATCAATACCATATAGAAATCCAATACTGAAAAAGAAACCATATAAAAATTCAATAGCGATAAAGTAAGAAATCATTGCCATATAAAATTACAATCATGATAAAGTAAGAGATCATCTCCAGTTAAAATTTCAATAATGATCAGGTAAGAAATCATTACCATATAAAAATCCAATAATGATACAGTAGGAGATCAATGCCATATAAAATTACAATAATGATAACGTCAGAAATCATAGGCATATAAACCTGCACTAATTATAAAGTAAGAAATCATTCCCATATAAAAATACAGAATTCATAAAGTAAGAGATCATTCCCATATAAAAATACTGAATTCATAAAGTAAGAGATCATTTCCATATAAAAATACAGAATTCATAAAGTAAGAAATCATTCCCATATAAAAATACAGAATTCATAAAGTAAGAAATCATTCCCATATAAAAATACAGAATTCATAAAGTAAGAAATCATTCCCATATAAAAATACAGAATTCATAAAGTAAGAAATCATTCCCATATAAAAATACAGAATTCATAAAGTCAGAGATCATTCCCATATAAAAATACAGAATTCATAAAGTCAGAAATCATTCCCATATAAAAATACAGAATTCATAAAGTCAGAGATCATTCCCATATAAAAATACAGAATTCATAAAGTCAGAGATCATTCCCATATAAAAATACAGAATTCATAAAGTCAGAAATCATTCCCATATAAAAATACAGAATTCATAAAGTCAGCGATTATTCCCATATAAAAATACAGAATTCATAAAGTCAGAGATTATTCCCATATAAAAATACAGAATTCATAAAGTCAGAGATCATTCCCATATAAAAATACAGAATTCATAAAGTAAGAGATAGTTGTCATATAAATAATCCAATAATGATAAAGCCATATATTATTGCTATTTACACATGAAGTAATGATAACGTAAGAGCTCATTGCCATAACAAATCCAATAACGATAGCGGAATTAATACTTGCCATATAAAAAATACAATAATGTTAAAGTAATTATTTCCATATAAAACTTCCAATAATGATACAGTAAGAAATCATTGTCATATACAAATCAAATAACAATAAACTAAGAAATCATAGCCCATTAAAAATACATCAATCATAAAGGTAGGTTAAAAGAACTAACAAATGCTTTAGAACTGTTGAAATAATGCATAGCTAAAAACAATCCACAAACTTGACTTTATGCTGTTAGATAGGCTGAATTCATTCCATGTATGAAACGTATTAAGTTGAACCGGACAATGTATATTAAAAGACATGAAATATGACGATTTAATGATAACCAGAACGTTTCCATTAATATAAATTATGATTTTTCATTATCACAAAAGTAACATTAAAGGACAAATCTCCTGAGAAAAATGATTTTAATTCAACCCTAGGAATGAACACATATCTGAGTACGTACGTGGTATAAATACAGTTAGCATGGAATAAATTTTGCTGCACATGGTGCATTAGCGTTGAATAAATTTAGCTACATGTGGTAATTAGCATCGAATAAATGAAGCTGCAGGTGGTAATTAGCATCGAACAAATTTAGTTGCAGGTGGTAATTAGCATGGAATAAATTTAGCTGCACATGGTGCATTAGCATTGAATACAGTTTGCTGCAGGTGGTAATTAACCTGTAATAAATGTAGCTGCAGGTGGTAATTAGTATCGATAAATGTGGCTGCAGTTGGTAATTAGCATGGAATACATTTAGCTGCAGGTGGTAGTTAGCATGAAATAAATTTAACTCCACATGGTGCGATAACATGGAACAAATTTAGCTGCAGTTGGTCATTACGATATATTTTTTTGCTACAGGTTGTAATTAGCATGGAATACATTTAGATGCAGGTGGCAATTAGCATGAAACAAATTTAACTCCACATGGTGCGACAACATGGGAACAATTTAGCTACAGGTTGTAATTAGCGTGGAATAAATTTAGAAGCCGATTGTAATTAGCAATTTAACGTGGAATAAATATATCTGTACATCGTAAATTAGCATGGTCTAAATTTAGTTGTGTTCCAGCGTCTAAAAGAGTTGCATCCATATTATTATATCAACAGGGCATCGTTAACCTGGACATGTAATACAGAATCAAGCCTCGAACGTCTTAATAATATTGATATTATTTACAATTTAAAATCAAGCAGAGGTGGTGGTTGATTAGTTTGAATAAAAGGAATGCAAAAACAAATAATGCATGCCTGATTATCAGAAAACATCTAGAAATTTCATATATTTTAATGAAAATGCTTTATATTCATAGGAAATGGCAAATAAGCTTATATTTAAGATCAAACGACATTAGCCCGATCATATAAACGATGAAAATACATTATATTTCTGGTGAATGGCACAAGTTTTTCAAATAAAGCAGGAAAAGTCGTATTATTGATAGCCAGTGGAATAAATTTGTTCATATCAATAATGTAAATGTTGTATAATGATTGCTAATAGCACAAACTCGTTTATATAAAAGGTACAAATGCGTTATATTGATGGTAACTGACAAAACTTTGTTCGCGTAAATAATGCAAATGTGTTATATAACTGGTGAATAGCACAAATTATTTTATATAAAAGGTGTAAATGCATTATATTCATGCTTAATGGCTCAAGCGTTTCTCAAATAAAGGATTCAACTAGATTTAAATAGATAATAAATTTTGATAAATTATTAAATAATGCTGATAATAACTCCACCTGATAGAAATGGATCGACATAAATACAATTGAATTACATGCTGCACTGAGCGATCATCACTTAGATTCTGAAACAAAGAGCGTACAGTGGGATTTTATCATATTATCCAAGCAATGGTTGATATATATATATATATATATATATATATATATATATATATATATATATATATATATATATATATATATATATATATATATATATTATATATATATATATATATATATATATATATATATATATATATATATATATATATGTGTGTGTCTGTGTGTGTGTGTGTTCAATGAACTGGTACGTTGATACGTTGAACAAACTAGTACTTACCTAATCAAAACGCAAACACGTTCTGTATTGTAGAATATTCAAATACATCCAGCTATGATGAATAGTCACTGACGTTTGAATAATAATCAAAATTGTACAGACAGGATTAAACATCACCGACATTCATAGAATAATCCAATTCAAACCATAACTATTGATGAAATCCTATATTATTCAAAATGTAAAAAGGTGAGAAAAAATATCGAGGCTGTGATTATAAATTGAATTAATATAAACTAGTGAATAATGCGCTATTTTGCTAATTATTGGAAATTGGACAAAATTGTGCAGATCTGCATTAAAACATAGGAAACAGAACAAGAAAGGAATGCAGAAAGCCATCATTTTCAATATGAGGTATATTCAATGAATATTGTGGATTTGTTTTACACATCTGATAAACAAATAATCCTAAATATATAAATTAGATCGGCATTTTTATACTTAATCTATTGAACTTTATAATGTACAAGATTTACTACAATCACTTAAAAAGTAAGATATGAAGACTAAATCGAATTGTTATAAACTGATAATGTCGTATTGTCATCAAAATTAAACTGTCATCTTGTCATCAGATGGTACCGTCACAATGTCCTAACATGATACTTTCACATTGTCATCAAAATTAAACTGTCATCTTGTCATCAGATGGTACTGTCACAATGTCCTAACATTATAATTTCACATTGTCATCAAAATTAAACTGTCATCTTGTCATCAGATGGTACCGTCACAATGTCCTAAAATGATACTTTCACATTGTCATCAAAATTAAACTGTCATCTTGTCATCAGATGGTACCGTCACAATGTCCTAACATTATAATTTCACATTGTCATCAAAATTGAATTGTCATCTTGTCATCAGATGGTACTGTCACAATGTCCTAACATGATACTTTCACATTGTCATCAAAATTAAACTGTCATCTTGTCATCCGATGGTACTGTCACAATGTCCTAACATGATACTTTCACATTGTCATCAAAATTAAACTGTCATCTTGTCATCCGATGGTACTGTCACAATGTCCTAACATGATACTTTCACATTGTCATCAAAATTAAACTGTCATCTTGTCATCAGATTGTACTGTCACAATGTCCTAACATGATACTTTCACATTGTCATCAAAATTAAACTGTCATCATGTCATCCGATGGTACTGTCACAATGTCCTCACATGATACTTTCACATTGTCATCAAAATTAAACTGTCATCTTGTCATCAGATGGTACCGTCACAATGTCCTAACATGATACTTTCACATTGTCATCAAAACTAAACTGTCATCTTGTCATCCGATGGTACTGTCACAATGTCCTAACATGATACTTTCACATTGTCATCAAAATTAAACTGTCATCTTGTCATCAGATGGTACCGTCACAATGTCCTAACATGATACTTTCACATTGTCATCAAAACTAAACTGTCATCTTGTCATCCGATGGTACTGTCACAATGTCCTAACATGATACTTTCACATTGTCATCAAAATTAAACTGTCATCTTGTCATCGGATGGTACCGTCACAATGTCCTAACATGATACTTTCACATTGTCATCAACACTAAACTGTCATCTTGTCAACCGATGGTACTGTCACAATGTCCTAACATGATACTTTCACATTGTCATCAAAATTAAACTGTCATCTTGTCATCAGATGGTACTGTCACAATGTCCTAACATGATACTTTCACATTGTCATAAAATGATGTTGTTGTAGGGTTTAACGTCAATTTTCAGCAAACGATAGACTATATTTTGCGGCTATAAAATGATGCTTTCACTTTGTCAAAACATGATACTGTCACACAGTCCTAACATGATATTTGCACACTGTCATAAAATAATACTTACACTTTGTCAAAACATGATACTCTCATATGGTTATAAATTATACTTTGCATGGACATACAATGATAATGTCATATTGACATAACATGATACTGCCACATTGTCATATTATCATACTGTCAAATTGTTATCTAATAATATCAAATTGTTGTGTAATGATAATGTCACACTGTAATAAAATGATACTGTCAATTTGTCATATAATGATACTGTCATATTTTCAATAATACGATACGGTAACATTGTCATAACATGATACTTGCACATTATCGTAAAATATTTGCATACTGTCATAGCATGCTTTTTGTCCACACTGCTATACAATGATACTGTCGCATTGTCATGAAAAGACACTTGAACATTGTCATAAAAAGATACTTGCACATTGTCATAAATTAATACCAATACATTTTCATAAATAAAATCATTCTTGCACATTGTCAAAACATGATACTGTCACAAAGTCATAAAATGATACTGTACCATTGTCAGAAAATGATATTGTCATCTTGTGATAATATCCTACAGTCATATTGTCATAACATCATGTCACTTTGTCGAAACATGATACTGTCGGAAGGTCATACACTGATATCGTAACATTATCATAAAATGATACAGTCGCATTGTCATAATATCATACTGTCACACTGTCATAAAACGTGATGCTTACACCTTGCCATACAATGAGACACATTGTCATAAAATGATACTGTCACATTGTCATATTTTGATACTGTCACAATGTCATTATTTGATAATGTCTCATTATCTTAATTCGATAATGTCACGTCATAATGTGATACTGTCACGTTGTCATAATTTGATACTGTCACTTTATCATGAAATTTCTGAATATTAAGCAAACACTTATTGGTAGGAGTAAACCAACTTTACTATGTGATGAATTGGGAAATGAGATACATGCGAAACATATTACTACATTTATATAATTAAATGCAAAATTGTAGCCTAAATAAACATAACTCGTCTAAACACATCGGGTGTTTGTGATACTAAATATATTGGGTGTTTACGATAAATAAAACTCGTCTATGCCTTTTGGATGCTAACAAGAATAATATTGATAGTTTAAATGAAGATTCAATTGGTAATTATAAATCTGAAATATATACTTATGTTATTCAATCACGTATATATATATGTTTGTGATACTAAATATATTGGGTGTTTACGATAAATAAAACTCGTCTATGCCTTTTGGATGCTAACAAGAATAATATTGATAGTTTAAATGAAGATTCAATTGGTAATTATAAATCTGAAATATATACTTATGTTATTCAATCACGTATATATATATATATATATATATATATATATATATATATATATATATATATATATATATATATATATATATATGTTAGAAAGCTAAACTTGTTTAAATTAATAAAACAGTTCCATGATCTATATATGTATATATATGTATGTATGTATGTATGTATGTATGTGTGTATGTATGTATGTATGTATGTATGTATGTATGTATGTATGTATGTATGTATGTGTGTATGTATGTATGTATGTATGTATGTATGTATGTATGTATGTATGTATGTATGTATGTATATGAAGGTTAGAAAACAAAATTTGTTTAAATTAATAAAACAGTTTTCAAGACGACGGGTCTATGCAAAACTGATCAAAATGAATTTATTCAAATTTATTAATGTTTAGTGGAGGCGGGTTTAGTAATGTTTCAAATAAAAATACAAACAATTGGTAATGGCTCTCGAATAGCAATGTATTGCTTTCAAAGCATGCTGCGCAAAGCGACATTCTACCTCCAATGTAAACGACGACACTACATGTTCTTGATTGAGTCTGGAAAATCTACTTACTATAGTGTCGCCAATCAAATCTTACTATTCACATAATGTGACTACCTGTTTGAATCCTTTTCAAGTACGTGTTATGGTTATCTTATAGGTGAAGAGGACTTTATCGCACACCTTCAAGTCTCCATCGTGTATAACATAATTATGTTGGACGCAATGAGGTCAATTTTAGAAAATAAAAACACCTCTAAGTGTTACGTGCGTTTCGCACTCTAATACATATCCATTTTGTGTTCAACAACAATACTGACTCGTGCAGCCATATTACACAGTTTACGGTACAACAAACCCATTTTTATTCCATACATCTCCTATTGTGGCTGAATCAAATGTTATGCTAGTGCTGCGGCTATAAATTGTCTCAGTTTGCACGTTGGACTGTTATGGGAGCAGGGAGTAGACGGTTCAAATAATCATCAGCACTGAATGTTCTATAGTTAAGATATTTCTTAATAAAGGTACAGCACGTGGTTTATAACACTGACTCACGCTTAGCTCTCATTGCAGAGAATGTAACAACTAATACATCTTCTCACTCGTGCTTTTGAATCGTGATGCTATGTATAGTTATTCAGTTTCAATAAATTTAAAGACACATGACGTGACTATTTAAAGAAAAACTAATTTTCAACTTTAGTTTGGGGCATTGTTTGTTGGTATTAGATATCCCCATTATGTCATCTTCTGAACGGTTGGCATTCTATATCCCATAATGTCATCTTTTGAACGGTTCGCATTCTCTATCCCTATGAACCCGCAATCTGAACAGTTGGCAGTCTATATCCCCACAGTCATCATCTGGTTTGGTTGTAATTATATAACCCAATGTAGTATTATCATCTGTCTGCTTGGCATTCGATATTCCATATAGTCATAATTTGACTGGATGGCATTATATATCCCCATTTTGTCATCGGCTGACTGGTTGGCATTATTTATCCCCATGGTGTCATCGTCTGAATGGATGGCTACTATATACCCATGGTGTAATTATCTGAATGGGTAGAATTCGTTATCGCTAAGGTGTCATCTCTTGAGTGGCTGGCATTCTGTAAACCCCACTGTGTCAACGTCAGATACAGATTCTTGCAATGACTACCTCTTCCCTACGGATGGTTCTGTAGGAAGGAGTCCCTTATCAGTATAATATATTGTAGGAGGTACTAATCTCAGTATTTGTGATGAGGAGATTGATTAATAATGGGTTATCCAGTTTTCTATTGTGTAGTGACTGAAGCACTGATTGTGAGTCACAGAGGATAATGCTGTTTAAAATACGTTTATTTTCCATAAATTTCAGAGCAAGGTCTATTGTTTTGATTTCGGCTGAAAAGATGGACGCATCGTTTGGCAAACGAATTTTGTTACGTGTTTGGCACTAACGAAGGCTGCAGCAGCCTTTCCTCTTCCTTTGAGCAATCAGTATAAATTCTAGTGTAGTTTCGAAATTCGGTGAGGAGTTCATAATAAGAGTTCTGAAAGATTTATTACCATCGTGTAACGTGAAAAGCACTTTCGGTTGTTTAAGGAGCCAAGGTGGTTTTTCCGAGACAAACGTTTTCTGAACTGTAGAGAGATCAATTTTGAAACTGTCACAGCTGGATGATATTGTGATGCCAAATAAAGGTATGGCATTTGGTTTGTTCTCGTATAAGGTTTGGAAGTCGGGTTGAAAAAACATTTCTCTGCGATGTGATCATGCAGGTCATTTAGTATCCCGTAAGGGGGTTCATTCGCTTCCTCGATAAGGGTTTTACATGGAGATGTCTTAAATGCTCCCAGAGCGAGTATTGTTCCTTGATAATGAATTGGGTCAAACATTTTCAACTATGACTTCCGACCTGAACCATAAACAACGCATCCATAGTCTAGTTTGGAGCGGATAAATGTTATGTACAAATTGGTGGTGACTTTTTGTATCAGCACCCTAGTCACTGTGAGCAACTACTTTAAGTAGATTTAAAGTTTTCACGCATTAAGCGTTCAAATTCTTGCTGTGTGGGATAAATGTCAGTTTTCTGTCGAAGATAATACCCAAACACTTTGTTTCCTCAACAACTGAAATACGTGTTCCGTCCAGCGTGAGTTTAGGGTCATCATGATGTCTTTGCAACTGACAGAAATGCAAGCATACTGTTTTCAATTTTAAAAATTTGAAACTGTAATTACTAGCCCAATTTTGGATCATGTTGATATTTTGTTTAAGCTGTCTTTCAATTGTATGCATGTGCTTTGATATATATCATAGTATAAAATCATCAACGTATAGTGAGTAACCAACACCGGGAGGCAAACACTTGGTGATGCTATTGATTTTGATATCACATAGCGTGACAGATAAAATACTGCGCTGGGGCACACCAATCTCTTGCTCCTGCATATCTGAGTGGGTAGGGCCCACTCGTACTTTGAACTCTTTAAGAGAAAATTTGATATGAAAGAGGACATATGGCCTTTTAGACCAGATCATGCAGGTCATTTAGTATCCCGTACTTCCATGTTGTGCCATATGCGTTTTCTAAATCAACGAAAACTGCTACTAAATGTTCCTTCAAGATAAATGCATCGCGAAAATAAATGTTTCCAGTCTAACCAGATGATCTTTGGTACAAAGACCAGAGCGGAAGCCACTTTGCAAGGGAGATACTAAATTGTTACTTTCCAAGTACCATACAAGCCGCGCATGAATTATTCGTTCCATCGTTTTGCACACATACCATGTCAGTGCAATGGGTCGATAGCTGTTAGGATCTCCGATATCTTTACCTGGTTTATGAACTGGTAGTACTGTTGCTTCTTTCTAAATCTTGGGTACATTACCAGCAATCCACAAATCATTAACGATTTTCAGAAGAGATGTTAGTGACAATTATGGGAGGTGTTTCAAGAACTGTTAAGGTACTTCATCAGGCCCCGCGGATGTATCATGGGCCTTGTCTAAAGCCCCTATAACCTGCAATAGTTAAAACAGCTGGTTATAGCTTTCAGGTTTGTTGGATGTGAATTTTAAACGTGACATTTCTTTTGACTTTTTAGTCTTCGGAAGGCTTCTGAATAATTAGACGCTGAGGAGCTTTTATAGAAACTGTCTGCAAGAATATCTGCTATGTCACATTTCAAGCTAAACTTGATATTGTCTGTTTTAAGCTGTCGGACAGAATTGTTTTTTCTCTTTCCATTTAATTTTCTAATAGTGTCCCAAACTTTTAAAATTGAGGATCGAAAGTTTAAAGAAGAAAACTATTTCTTCCATGATGCACATTTACATTCTTTGATTGTGCGGAAAGTTTTTGCCCCGGTAATACGATATTTGCTTCAATTTTCGGGCGTTGGACGATTTTTGAATTATTTTAATGCTTATCAGCGTTGTCTAATGGCTTATTTACATTCCTTGGTTACCCAAGGTGTTTGGGGTTTTTTACTGTTCGGTGATGACTTTGGAATAGATTCTTCTGCAATTTGGATTAGAATGGATGTAAATTACTGTATAGGATTAATAGCGTTGAATACTGTATCCTCATTTAGTCTAATTGTACAGAGTTTCAAACGTAGCCCAGTCGGCTTCTTTATATTCCATTGTGGAATTGCGTCATCAATTTTAGAGTTGATATTTTCAAGGTTGATCACTGCTGTTAAGGTCATCAGCAATCGTCCATTCATAGTCCAAAAGGAGCGTAGCAAAGCAGATTTTCAAATCTATGCAAGCGTATAAACCCGTTGCTGGGTGTAAATCTGTCGGTGATTTAATGTTATATAGACACAGACCGTGTCTAGAAAAAAAAAATCTACAATCTACTTTGAAGCCTCTGTCGTCTATGTGATTTTATCCCCATCAATAGAATGTTATGGGCATTAAAATCCCCGAGTAAAACAATGGGCACGGGAAGTTGTTGAACAAGAAGATTGTCTAATTTGTTTGGTACTAGGATGGTGTTTGGTGGTAGCTAAATAGAATAAAATGTAATCACTCGATGTAGAGTAACGCTTACAGCAATGGCTTGTACATTTCTGTTTAAAGAGATGACACTGTGAGGGGATCTATTGTTCACAACCACAGAAACTCCTCCTGAGGACCCGTCAGCATTTTGAAAGTAGATGTTAAACAGGGAATAGTTTTAATCGTAATATTATCCGTCTCTTTCAGGAATGTTTCCTGTAAACATAATACTGCAGAATCTTGTTCATTTAAAAGCAGAATAATATCTTTGTAGTTATCTTTAAGTCCTCAACAGTTCCGTTGTATTATGATATTCTTCATTATAAAGTTAGGGTGGAGATTCTGTAGCTAGGTTAGACCATTTGCGGGGAAATTTGTGTTGAAATTTGTCTGCAGGAAGTACGGGAGTGTATTTATTTTTGGTAAGTTTGGAGCAATCTTGATTACATGGAGCAGTGTCTTCTGCATCCATGTTCGCTACGTCTCCAAACCTGTAGTAGAGTTTGATGGTATAATCTGACCCCTTTTGCTGCTTATTTGCTTGTGATTTATGTTTCTTTCTTGATTATTTCAGTGATGGGTTGTTATTGAATGTTCTTTATGTAGATGTTGTCTTTTTCTGTTGTTGGTAATGGGGCATATTAGCACTTGTTGTTGAATCGGGTATATCCGTCTGTATTTGAGCGTCCTTAGTGGTTTTGGGATTGTGTTTCACAACAGTGGAGAAGGATGGATAAGGAAGGGATGTCTTCGCCTGGACAAATTTTTTTACCTCTGGATAGGGAATGCTTGATGTAAACTTTATCCTCTCAATCCCCTTCTCCTGTTTCCAAGTATCACAATCTTTGTAATTCTCGTAATGTTTCTTGCCAAAGTTGACACAATGCGGAGTTGCTCTAAAATCAGATTCCTGTTGAGAATGGTCTATGCAACGGCCACACACGTTGACTTTGGAACATCAGTCTTCGTGATGGCCGTAATTCTGACACGAATAGCATCGAAGGAGGTTTGGAATGTATATCTCTACCTTTACTTGCAAAAACCCAACTTCACTACATTGGGTACTGTTGGTTTGTTGAAGTTTAGTACACATGTATTGGTGTCCTGCAGATTGTTATTACGTTTAATACGTATTATACGCACTGCAGTGACACCTGTATGTTTCATACCCACAATTATATATGTGTCGTTGATTAAAGGCAAGTCACGACAGTGCATTACGCTTCGGACGTATTCAGGTTAGTGTGAGCGAGTGAGGTCACTGGAATATCGAAGAATGTTTTTATTTGCGTGATATTATCTGTTGGACCATTTAGCTCTTACTCAACAAGAAGGCAGCCAGAGTTTAGTTTTTTGACGCTTTGTTGTGTGTCAATAGATCCTTAATGATTTTGTCAATAACAAACGGATATAGTGTAGCAAAGAATTTTGAATCATCCTTAGATTGAATAATCATGAAGGGTGGAAATGATTCCAAGCCGCATGGTTACTCATCAGAGTCAGACAGGGGTTTGGTACAGATGGTTTGGGGATTTTTTCAAAATTAATGTCCATGATTATCTGTTAACATTTCAGCACCCATGCTCCCCGCCCACCTCGGAACCCAACGATATAATCAGTAGATAGGATTACCCATGATTAATCCCTGAAGTATCTTTCTAGTGTCGGAAAATTACCTTCCGATTGACCCTTTAAGCCACCGCTTTTTAAAATCTTTGGAAAGGGAAAGCTAAAGGGATATAATGTAGGTGCAACGGTGGTATCAAGAGAGATACAAGAAAGATAGAGAAGGTGAGCAAATACATAAAGACTTTCTAGGGCTCGGCGTGACCAGCCAAGTCGTCGAGACCGGGCCCATCCCGACCACCCGTCTAGGAGAAGTAGAGGCCAAAGCAGTGTATTGCATTTGGAAAAGCCTCCGCTGAACTACCAGGATCATTTCCTCCACAGACACGGGTCGCATCCCAGGGCAAACAGGTTGCCTCTACTTAGTCGCCTCTTACAACATGTAGTGAGGCCCGTTGGGCCAATTTTACTACCCCGAACCCACATGGGGAATTGCCCGGATAAAAGAGAGGTATTAATTTTTTAAATTTAACAAGAGTTAGATGCACAGATTAGAAAAGTATATGTATAATTTTCTAATTCCAAAACGTGTACCGTTTTTATTGTATTTTTGTGTTACGTGTACTTTTTAATGTGATGTTATGCTGAAGTATGCTATGGTGTGATGAATCAGACAGAAAACGTAATATTTTATTGAATTATCAATAACGAAACACAACCAAGTCCTGCTTTTTTATTTGGTTATACACAAAACAACAATGTTAGGGTTGACATTTCATTCTGATTCCATGCTTTCTATGGCATCATTTTCTAGAAACATGTTAACTATATGATTCATTGTTGATACATTGCGCATGGAAGTACGGGATGCTAAATGTCTATTTTTCTGGACATGAAAATAAGAAAATGTATCGTATCGCAAGCAGTGTACCGTGTATCGTACCGATACATGCCATCAGCATCTCGTTTCACCCAAACGTTTTTAAATACTATTTCAGAATTCCAAAACATTCTGGATTATTTAAAACGGAAAAGGTTTAATATATCTTTTAACATCTAAACATGTTAATCTAAATATTAGTTGTTATATGAACATGACTCAGTATATCTATTGAAGCCATCTATCACCTCCCACCCACCCACACGCACTCGAGCGCGCAACATCCGTTATAACCAGGCTCGCCAAAAAGGAATTGACTATATTGTCCCAGTGTTTTCGTCTCTGCATCCAAAACACTACATGCATTTGTTAAACAATGTCCGAGACAGCTCACTCCATCACTCTTATAAGGACCTTCTCTCAAAATAAAATAAATTCAGAAGATTTTACACTAATGGCTGAACGGATGACCAAAGATGCTGCTGCAGCCTTCATGAGTGTAAATCACACTACAAAAACACCATTACTAGATAGCCCATCGATATTTATTAGACGAAATGATGGCTACATTACTTGTCCTAATCGAAACCAGACACATTTTAAACTCTATCGTCTTCTGCAGTTTACTATCATTACTAAAATCACTACACAAAAGGAAGTTGAAAAACCCATTATGGATCAATACTCTCATCAAACATACCGAGTTGTGTACCTCTCACAGTATTCTATAATGTTGTCTACCGAGCCATGTCGGTAGGAAACGTAATGAAAAGGCAGATTGCCCTTATCTAGACAACTATCGGACTTTAAAATACCATACAATGATTTTAAGCCTAGTATGAATCATATTTGGTTAAGTGGCATGCATTATACATCATTTAATAAAAACTGTGAATAAACCTTAGGTAGCTAGCCTTTCTACAGATCGTCAATACAAACGAGGTAGGTCACTGAAAGAATTAAAATTGGTCTTGCTTATATAATCACTCCTACATACTGAATGGTGAATACTCACATTAGTGAATGAACACTTCACCGCAAAGCACATTACAAAAAATTGTTTCGATCTTCAGCATCTCCAGCCTAATTACACTAGTAACTACAATTTTCGGCGCATGAAGAAACATTTGGAAATGGTAAATGTGTCTTGTCTTTTAAAGTTCTTGAAGGAAGGTAATATTTCTTTTAAGATCTAGCTTATGTGCAATCCTATTTATTTGGAGTATTTTAACCAGCATCCGTGGTGTTAATGATCCCAATGTTGTATTTGCTATTATCTAATCACCCTTTATACCTTCATATATTTTCATCACATCAGTGTTGTATTTTTGTACCTTTATCGCTCGTAGTAACAAACCTTTTTGATAATATCTTTTCATCACATTTTGTTTGGGCGCTAAATCGCTAACAGTGCTGGAGTGCCATAAACTTCACAATCAATCAATCGAGATGAAAGACATGGTCATCCATATTTACTTCGAATCTAGCGTTTGGCCACTGCTTGTGGTTTTTTTAATTTGAATGGGCATAATACGGTTTACATGTACATCGGCATGTGCTGCTTGATGGCACGATAATTGTTCTCCAGTGCATAAGTTTTTAAAAAATGCAAATAGTCTTATTACTTGAAAAATTTTCTTTTCACTTTAATATCCTATTCAAGTTTAATAGTCGTGGTAATAGGAACATATAAAAATTGATTATAACAATGATTCATACACGAGTATATCATGAAATTAACATATTGGTGGTCACAAGACCGTATGGCAGATAAAAACATTTTTATAAAAACTTTCAGGTTACGAAAGTTTGCATGATTCTTCTTACAAGCATAAAACTGACATTGTTATGTTCCAACTACTTGGCTTCCGTTCGATGCTGATGCTGAAGAAAACGTCTATTATATTAAACTAAAAATAGATCTACCATATTGCCATCTGTTTTATGAAAAACTGCGTAACGGCAAATTATATCCCGGATATTTCATTGTTTTATTAGTAATGTTAGTCTTTTGGGTGGCTAATAAGCAAATGGAAGGCATTATTTACATTAAAATAAGCTGGTTGCAAATAATATGATTTTATTTGTGCGATTTGTGCGTAGCTGTATTTTGTTTCCATATTTGTTGGTTTAAACTGCTTTGTTCTAATACGATGTTTCCAGTAAGGTTCGTTTTCATTCCTGTTATAATACTGTGTTTCCAGTAAGATTCGTTTTCATCCCTGTTATAATACGGTGTTTCCAGTAAAATTCATTTTCATTCCTGGTTTCGGAATTCTAGTTGTGGTTGCGAGTAATTACAATAAGTGTTATAATCACTGACAGTGGCCACTGGAAGACAAATGTTCTACAACTGGATTTATGTACACCTTCTTTGTCATTAAATCAAATCTGAATTCATATAGAAAGAAAGATTTCTTATAATTAATATAAAACTAGGACTCATGAGGGGTATACATTTTTTTACAGAGGGAGAGAAGTAATAACTTCATTAAAGTATTTCTTTCTTAAATGACCATAAGTTTGAGAAAAGGAGGTCATCTGCTACCAAAAAAACTGTTTTCAGCATAATTCACAGTACCTATTATTTCTCTCATTTATACCATGTCTACCTGACACTGTATTCAGCATTTGAGATGAACACCTCAATTTAGCAAGTAACTACCTCTGCACCTTAATTTAGCAAGTAACTACCTCAGCACCTCAATTTAACAAGTAGCTACCTCAGCACCTCAATTTAGCAAGTAGCTACCTCAGAATATATATATATATATATATATATATATATATATATATATATATATATATATATATATATATATATATATATATATATATATATATTAATCGACAATGATAGGTATGTTTCGGCTTCTAATTCGGTTTTTATAAATGCTATAATTCACACAGTTATGTAAATTGTTAATATCACTGTGCCAGTTTTGGAATGTCAATCCTTATTGTTTTGCGAAAATAGTATGAACAATTGTTTTTTTTTCTCCAACATCTTGACTTAGCCAGACATAGGCGAAATAACAAGTCTTTAACTTTGATTGCCCATGTGACATGGTGGATATAATATAATATTTTCAATATTAAATAGCATCACTGTCGGTACCAAGTTAAAGGCATTCTTAAAATTGTAAGCCATTATTTAATACATCGCAAAAGAATACGCTGTACAAAGTGGGTATCCTACACACTCCCCTAGCACAATCGTATTATAGTAGTTTGAGGATCACCTAAATACTGCGTCAAAATGTTGTATAGAACAATTGGAATATCTCTATTCATATCCCAAAATTTCTTACTCATTGCAAGCAAATGGTTTTATTCGCAGAATCAAACAATTCTAAATCAACCTTTACACTGAAACAGCCAAAACATTTTTGATAATTCAAATTCCTTGAAGTTACTGTCTTTGCCTTAGCCGCTATAGTCTGCATAGCTTTTGTACAAACAAACTTTGAGGACAAAATCGACCCATATGTTTGTAGTAAGTTAGATCATCAATATGTCTTTCTTTGAAAACGAAATCCTTTGTGCTTGAGATATCCACTGTTTCTGAAAATAATGATTTTATCGAGATCTACCATGACACCAGTTTTATCGAGATTGACCGTCATTCCAACTTTATCGAGATTGACCATCATACCAGTTTTATCGAGATTGACCATCATACCATTCGATATTGACCATCATACCATTTTTATCAAGATTGACCATCATTCTAGTTTTTTATCCCCGAAATTGACCATCAACCCAGTTTTATCGAGATTACCATGTTTCTAGTTTTTCGAGATCGACCAACATTCTAGTTTTATCGAGATTGACCATCATACCAGTTTTATCGCGATTGACCATCATTTTTTTTTCTCCAAGATTGACCATCAATCCAGTTTTATCGAGACTGGCCATCATTCTAGTTTTTCGATAGTGACCATCATACAAGTTTTATCAGGATTTACCATCATACCAGTTTTATCACAGAAACGTTCCATAACATATATCCGGTCCTAAAGGAGATTATCTGTAATAGGGTATTTAGAAACAACTTCAACAAAAATGTTAACTACTTACATTTCATATCATTTCGTATTTTTGACGGCTATAATTTACCATGCTGTACGTACTTTATTATAAGCTTTTTTGTAAAATCGATAAAGCCACACAAAAAAATCCTTTACAGATACATATCTGAGCTACAATATGAATTATAAATATATTGTCATATGCGGAATACTTTGTTCTGACCTCTACTTGTTTTTGTTCAGCCTATTATATACTGCCCCCATGTATGTACGAGTATTAAATGTATCGTTAATGATCTTGCACAGGATATCAATAAGAGAGACAACTCTGTAAATCCGAGGATGGCTCCTGTCACCACACTTATATATAGAACAAATAAAACTATTCTCCCACTGTTTATGAAAATAGCCGCATTCAAAGAGTGTGCTGAAAATGAATGGTAACGTCGTTTCCGTTAAGCAGTGATACAAATGAGTAGGTACCTTATCAGGTCCACAACCTTTGGTTTTTTATATAAATTTTAAGTAATCTTCTCATAAATAATAGGAGTATTTATGTCATCAACTTGTGAGGTAGTTCTTCATTGACATGAATGTCAGTCATGTAACTCGCACACAGGCTTCTTCAATAAAGATATAAAGTATCCATACCAGGTTTTAGGGGAGATAACGTCCACTACATGCTAAGAATAAAGCGTAGTTTGGTTTCAAAACATGCTATGACTGTCGAGGGCTATCTTCTCACTTGAATTAATTCTTTATTTGGAAAATTCAACTGTATATTTTCTTAAGCCCATTTATTGCGTTACACGCTGTCCTCGGTAAGAAGAAAATATTCCAATTTACTAAGGTTATAATTATATATATTAGATTTTTTCTTCATCCAGACAAGTTGATGATTATCAACATTCATTCTTTTGAAAATGCCGCCTTCATTTAGTTCTTACATATTAAATTAGTCTAAGTGAATATTATAGAGAAACTGTGCGGCTTCATCGCGAGTCCTTTCTCTAAGCTGGTGATAAAAACTAAATAGTTCAGAAGAATATATAACCAACAAGACTGCAATCTTTATGAGTAATGCATTTGAACTGACCACGTTTGGCATCACAGAGTCGTCCATTCAGATAAGAATATTATCATTTCTGCATAAATCGTTTGTTATACATATTATCGTCGTTTGTATGACTTTGCATTGAAAAATGATCTGCATCATAACCACCATTGTATCTATACACGACAGTTCCGGTGTCCGAGCGGTTAGAATGTCCGACTTGATATGCTGGAGTTCGCAGGATCGAGCCCGTCCGATTCATACCAAAGACTTTTAAAAAAATGTTACTATCAGCCACCGCGCATGGCGTTCAGAGCTAAAAGGTTAATTTTAGGGCAGATAGGACTTGTGGGACAGGTGTCAGGATAATGTCACTGGATGAGACATACGACCACGGATGTTCTAGTGCAAGACATCACAATAAACTCACAACTGCAGACGTTGTAGTAATATTACTGGAAAAGCTTGGTTAAAACTCCAATACACAAACACACATACACGCACACACACACACACAAACACACACACACACACACACACACACACACACACACACACACACACACATATATATATATATATATATATATATATATATATATATATATATAGATTTATATATATATATATATAATCATGTGATAGATAGATAGACTTACAGACAAACAGACAAAAAGACAGACAGAAAGAGACAGACAAACAGATAGATAGATAGATAGATAGATAGATAGATAGATAGATAGATAGATAGATAGATATAAACGTTGAATAAGTAACATGTTTCCGATGATCACCTATTTTCGGATGATGTAAATGGTAACAGAGTTTAAATTAAAATGTATTCCAAAATATAGGAATACTTTTTCTCTCTAAAAGGGAAATAAAATCATAATCTGAATAAGAAACTGACTATTCCGTTGTTGTAAAATGATAAAAGACCACACCGACGGGATGAATATCGTTGGTCGACCAAAAATGCACATTTTATTTGCTTCCACTAGACTAAGGTCGATGATTACTCTCAGGAAATGAAAGGCCTGTCCAAATGAGTTACGTGAAACATATATTTTGTTTCAATACTAGGATGTAATAGGATTGGTTCTTGTAGCCGCAATACGATTTGCTATGTACATTCTGTACACTGGTATCCTCGCTTTATATGAAAATAGCAAGGATGTTGCGGTTATTTATGAGCTATTTTATAATCGGATTAGTCAGAGATTATTTTCCATTCAAAAACGAAAATTAGAAAAACAGTTGGCGTCTGAAGATCGCTATGCGTGATTGATAGATTCTGTACCTAATTTACCTGAGGCTGATTAAAGATCATGTGTTATAATATTAGTTGGCTTTTTGGATATTATATTTTTTTTTGGATATCAAGAGTTTCACCTTGGTCTATATTTAGCATTGACAAATGCACTTGGACAACTAAGAATACGTAAGGTTGGAGATGTTCTAATTATCCTTTGATATTTAAAAAGGGAAAATCTATAATCTAAATTGAACGTTTCCATGGCGGATAAGACCCTGTCTGTCTTGACTGATTAGTGAGCGCGTGCTAGGCGTCATAGTAAGTGAAAATACAGTAAAATGTTATTCATTGATGATTCGAGACAAGAATGAAACGTGGCTTTCTGCCTAAAACATAAATATTCTATTATTAAGCAGACAGGTGGACAGGTCTTTTGTTGACCAGTTAAATACAGAAAATACCACTCAAACCATAAATTGTCCATTGCGAATATTAATTTCGAGTTCTTTTCAGAAATCAAGACTAGTACAGTATGCGCACAATATGCAAACGGATATATCCAAAACTACAATGCTGGTATGCAGGTAGTTGGCATGAGCAGGTTATTTAGTTTGAGTTAAAACATGAAAGGACGATTCTGAACGCTCATTTTCTTTACCGATACTTGACAAACGTAGATATAAACTGACAACATATCCTTTCAATGCAAAAATCTACCGCTTTTCAGTAAACACTATCACAATTAGGCATCAATTAAAATGATGCTTTTTGACTTCGTTGTTTTGAGCTGTATCTAATTATAACAGAACAGACATGTATACTTAGTTATCTTCGCGTTATTATTTAAAGGATAATTAATTTTGATTTAATTATGTAATTTCAATGCAATGTACCTCAAAAGCTCATTATTTTAAAGGCCAGATTACACACACACACACACACACACACACACACACACACACATTTACTTATTATGAGCTCGACGAATATAAAAAATTATTGTCACCAAACAAGGTTCACCGAAGACATGCATACAATGCCTAAACCAATGCACTTTCAAGACACTTGAAAAATAAAAAAAGGAATGCGATGTAAGATCAGTAATGATATCTCATTTATAAAAATGTTCGTCATAGCGACCGTGGATGTCACATCGGCACGAACTTCAATTACTATGTATCACAAGTGTTTTGTTTTGTTTTTGTTCTTGATTGTTTGTCCTTGGTTGTTTTTTTTTTGTTTTTATTGTTTTTGAAATTGGCATTTTAAAGTAGACTTGACGACACACTGAGAAAGAATTGCGATATTAATACAGATTTGGAGAACGCTGCCGTGGTGTTTATAAATTAAATACATTGGACACCATATTCATTTATAACGAATAAGACTTCATTATGAAACGGACCAATTTTCTAATTTTCCTCCTTGCAGGAGTAACGGTAAGATATTTGTGTTCACGGCCGGCTGCAGATAGCAGACATTTGTTTTTCATTTCTGAACTCTTCAACATACAACCTAACTCAAAATTTCAAGCAGTAAATTGTTACACCATGTAAATAACCTTACTGTAAATGTGCAGAGGCCAGCTGTTTGATTGATGAGAATATTTCTGAGTAAGATATGGAATCGAGTCAAATTGTATAACGGAGACGTGGTTTCACCACCTTCACTACATCATTTCAAGCAGGCAACTTCAAACGTTGAATATAACATGATTAACTCAAAAGGTGCTAGACGCGAGCTTGATGTTGAGGGGTAAAATAATAATCTGAAATAACCTTAAAATACCCCATGACCCGTTCTGACATATGACCCTCGCTTTCATACTATATAATATATAAGGTAGATAATTGCCAAGTAATTGGTTCCACCCATGACCCTCAATTTCCTTCTGTTATTTCTGTCTTTAAGGCACACGAACAAACTCTATGGCATGGTTTACTCCAGAGATATGTGTCTATTCATCACGCCATGTTTAACTTTTCTGCATTCTACCGCACTAAAGTTGCAGGCTCCGAAACAAACGATTGTCGCGTATTTCTAATTATGGGACAAGTACGCGCTCATGTGACAGCCGGCGAAAATAGCTACATGTACCATGTTTGCGACTCTACGATACATTCCTTTTTAATGATAGAACAGTGGTCGATACAAAACTGAAGCATGTTCAATAGAAAAATTGAACATTGTCTTCTTCACTCGACATACATGGTAAACAAGCGACTGTATTTTCAAAAGAGATAACATATGTTGCACACAATCCAACGCCGAAATATGATTGGTTCAAAAGGTTATACTTTTATATATATTATATAATTTAATACATTCAAATGATTGCAAGCATGATGCGATCATGTATTACCTATTTTGCATGTGTACAAATAGTCTACATATTTGTATTTAAGTATATCCTTTCTAATTTCAATGACAATATAATATACCACGTATGAAGTGAAAGGTGACGTACTTAGCACTGGTTTTACAGGGACCGAATCTTTATCTTTCAAGAGTGATAAAGAAGGGGTCGAACTTGGACTAGGTTTGCTTTTGTTAATTATTTACTAATATAATTACTCGCCTCCCCCACATAGCTTCTGTCAAAATTATTATGTGATGTGTCGAATAAAAATAATATTGCCTTTCACTATGGAAGATGAAAATACAATACATGATATGAACAAAATATAATGTCGTGATTGGAAAGAATATCCCCATTCCCCATGCAGAAACCATTACAAAGAGGCCTTTTACTTCCGCTAATGTAAAAATTTACTTTGATTGTAAGTGTTATTGTTTTCAGACTAAAATATATTACGTTGAGATGAAATCCTAAGCCCCGATCAAAACACAGATATTTCAATCGATTTTAGCCATTGAACCGATCCAAATCAGCGCTGGCAAACCTAAGGATTATGAAATCGAACAAGGTATTACTAATAAGAATCTAATTAAGTTTTGCCGATTATTTGATGTAACCAAAATAATATCACATGCCACGTTTTAGTCATTTTTCCCACCTGCTTGTTAAGTTCAATCGTATTAAATTTAAAATCACTCAAGGGCAAAAATGTTCACTGACATTCATGCTTAACTCCATGACAAAATTGTGAAATGATGTACCATCCGAAAATATCTTATGCTTTTAGAATGTGGGACTTTTAAAATAAGAAACGCTGATCATTTAATTAATTATTTGACATTTCTTACTTTTGTCATTATCTTTGTGTACATTTTACACAATTTTAACATTCGCATATTTTATATTTCATCTTCCTGTACTTCATTTAACTGAACGATTTGTGAAATTCTCCATTATGACTTTACATCTAACGCTATATTTAGTTTGTCATTATTGAGTTGATGTGTCAAAAAGGCTGCGAAATAATTCATTAATTTTATTCATAAGAAGCACAGGGTTCTTAAGGTCCATGTAAAATGTTTCTTTACAGCAGCAGGAGTTGCACCAAAATGCCAAAAGCCGCGACACAAATAATGTTATCAGTATTTCTGCCTGTATGCCTACCCCCAAACCGGGTAGCCAGAATAAAGGTCAAAATTGCTTCCCATGGAATAGTGGTGTTACGTTTAGAGATAATAATTTTTAGTAAAAATATTATAGTAAAACAATAAGGACAGTTGGTAAGAATCCTGCCACGAGTTATGGCAAAACGAGACAGTATAGCTCTGCGTGGAAAAGGTCAAAAGCTGTACGTTTAGTACTTGGGCGGTAAAATTCAGCTGTACCATTTCCAGCAGCGTATTATTTTGGAGACAATGTGCTGCCACCTGTATTGAACCCTACTTATCGGGATCGTATCTTAAGACTTAGGACTACCGAAGAAAACGAAGTCCGATCAAGACTCGTTCTAAGTTATAGAAGCAGTGCCTGCATGAAACTTTCATATCGGAATTAAACCTATTCATGCATGCGATTCACACACTGGTACATAAGCAATATAAACGGGTTATTTTAAACGAAATTGATGTTTGAATCAACGTTTATTATCTGTAAAGCATTTTTAAGAACACATTCCCTCTATGATGGGTATCGGTTTGGTGCCATCATTGGAAAGAATATCATTTCATGGAAGCATTTTTTCTACTCAATAGGTCACAAGGAATCATACATTCTTCTTACTAGATCATATAAAATGTTTGCTCTATCACTGCTTGCCACAAACAAACAGCGTACATTTAACACTAGTTCGTACAAATTTTCCACTCTTATCACTCCAGCGTTAAAACTGCGACCTGTACATATTAAAATCTCGTAACTGTATTATGTCAAATGTACACTGATAACATGCGTGATATAACCTGTACACTGATATCACTGTATGATATAAAGTGTACACACTCAACACTAAATACTATAAAGTGCACACATTTATCACAGCATGCTGCAAACTGTACATTAATCACTACCTGATATACACTGTATACTTTCACTACTGCATGTTATAAACTACACTCTTACCACAACATTATATAAAATGTACTCTAGTATCACTGCATACTACAAGATGTACACTGATATCAACGCATAATAAAAACTGTACAATGTTTATCACTGCATACTATAAACCATTCACTCCTATTACTGCATGGTATAAACTGTACACTGTTATCAATGCATGATATAAACTGTACACAAGTTTTACTCAGTAGTGTCACGGGGGCTGGGTAGCTGGGGGTGTTGACAGTACGTGGTGACCTAAGAGGGGGTGAGATCAAAAGGGTTCTGTATGGTTTGTTACGGAAAGACGTCTAGGGTGTATGACCATTACACCAGCCCTAGTTACGCCACTGTTATCTCTGCATGTGTACAATCTTATCACCGAATGCAGTACAATGTATACCATCTCACTGCATCCCAAAAATGTCATACTCCAATAACATTATCGTAGTTTTGTTTTACAAAATGCATTCTCTCTTATTATAATACAAAACATCGGGGGCTTACGTCTTTGAAATAGAACAAAACATTACAATATAGGACGATATCGTTAAATATATGAAAACAAGCTGTTTCTAAGGTCTTCTGATTTCAAAGACGTCATGATAGGAGGGCGGGGTGGGGGCATTTGGAGGCTCACTGCGTGGTCCTAATTAGGAGGTTAGTGTTAGGACTTGTTGATAATATGACTGGATGAACCATCACTCCACATGTGTGCAGCATGATACCCTAGTGTTAGACATTAATGTAACCTGCCACACTGCAGACATCGTAGAAATACGACTGTAAAGTTTTAAAAGCTAAATTAAATATGCAAATCACACCCATACATATGCACAAACACACACACACACACACACACACACGTGCGCACGTTATCTTAACGATACCGCATAACAATAAGTAACTTTAAATTTAATCTAGGCAAATAATGCTCTATCATCATGTAGCCATATATATATATATATATATATATATATATATATATATATATATATATATATATATATATATATATATATATATATATATATATATATATGCCTTTCTTTTTGCTAAGCTGAATATTGTAGAAGAAGCGATCAACAACATGAGAATCTAACTAGGAGGGACGGATCATGGAGCAAAGGGTCATTTTTGTACAATAGTAACTCACACTCTTTTCGATTTCATACAGATGCCTTATAGTCTACAGCAATGTTACGCTGTAATCGTTCTAGACTGCTGATTTATGTGAACTCGCTATCTGATGATATTATTCCATCGTTAAGACCTGAAAATATCAATGAAGATAATTTGGAGTATGCTAGAGTCGTTTTCTCTAATTGTATTATGCATTTCGCTACATGTATATATGTTTTGCAATGATATTAAGAACACCAGCAACTGTTCTTGCTGCTGAAACACAATTTATTACAACTACTAGTGCAATGAATAGCGATGTTTTTGTTGATAACAATCCAACGGATCCAGCGATAACAGCTTTTACCGAATACACAATTATTCCAAAGACAATATGCACGTCTCCGATATGTTGTTTTTTTATTTTGCTTTATACTTATCTTGTAGTTTATTTTGCCATTCACGCAGATGATTGTACCTATACTATTGCACGTTGATTGTAGAGCTCATTATTTAAGTAGGTGACAGTTTAACACTTAATTCAAGACATACATACTAAATCAATCCGAGTCTTTTTTCTTCGGGTTCCACTTCAAATGTTACTTCGTCGTTTTGATGCAATAGTACGTACGTAGATCCAGAAGATTTTGTTAGTGGATAACGCCGTGGTATTGTGGTGGCTATCGTAAATACTGTATAAAACCCGGTAACGCGATGTTTAATAAAATTTTTTGGCATTGACCACAATACTGATCCAGATGCTACCGTGTATACAAATTTGTTGGTGATTATTTTATGTCAACCAGTTTATTGTCAACGAGTGATTGACTTCCAAAACAAACGTTAATGTTTTTGTTTACGTTTCTATGTAAACTCAAGTACATATATAATGTATAATCGGATCTAAGACGGGTTAATCCATTTAGTATTGCTGTTAACGAGTTCATTTATAAAAGTCTCTATCAATGACGTATGTCTTCGTTGATGAGCCATCGTTTGAGTCTGGTTCTCCCGACCATTTGTTTTATTAGTATTCATTGTGATATGGCCAGTCATTGTATCACTGGATTTTTGTACTCGATTGAGAATATTAGGTTATATCGTTGAGGCTTAATTTGTCCTTAATATCAAACACAGATATGCGGTATTCGGTTATTCCATTAATTCTGACGTAATGAAAGATTACTAGTTTTAAATAATCCTTTCTCATCCTGAAATGCAACAACTTGGTTTGGATCCACATTTGTAAGATTTATTAATTCGGATATTTCATCACTAATGATTTTATTTACATTTTCGTGCGTTATTCCGTCAGTTTTGTGTTTTTGTTTAGAGGAAGATCTTCCAGAAATATATTCCATTATACTTTTAACATCTGTTTAAAACAATAGTAACGATCCGGTGGTCGAGTGGTTAGAGCGTCCGCCGCGTAAGCGGGAGGTCGTGGGTTCGACCCCCGGCCAAGTAATACAAAAGACTTACACAGATGGTACTACAGCTGCCTCGCTTGGTGCTCAGCATTAAGAGGTTAGTGTTAGGACTGGTCAACCTTATGTCAGGATAATGTGACTGGGTGGAACATCATGCTACATGTCTGCGACGTGATGCCCCAGTGCTAGATATCACTATAAGCTGCCTCACTGCAGACATCGTAGCCATCTGACTGAAAAATTGTTAAATGTACGTTAAAAGTCCTAATCCTAATCCTAAAATAATACCGGTTACTTGTATAATCGTGCACTACTTTATCAGGTGGTTTGGTTGATTTTAATACAGAATCGAGTACAGCTATTGCTTCACGGCCACATATTGTCTGTTCAGTTATTGTCTGTGTTTGTAATATTGAATACCAGATCCGAATGAATGTTGTATAAAACATAACTTCCTTTAAATAAACAACAGATCCACGTTGATCAATTGCGCATGCAACCCAATGAGTACCTGGACTAGAACTAGTGTCAAGATTAAAGAATACTGGTTTTAACTTCATTGTGCTGATTAGTTAATTGATTTTGCGTAAAACATCTTTAAAGCTTTAATTTATAATGTTTGAGCAGCATTATTTAAATCAAAATCTGGCATTGTAAGAATATGTGTTGTGGCTAACGAACTGATACTGGAAGTCTCAGACCTTTTCCGTACCATGTGTGCAGAATTCCTAAAATGTCTTAGACCCTTTCCTGTTTTTAAAATCCTTGTTCTGTTACTTTCCTTAATTTTCATTCCGGCAGCGTTTCCGACAGAACCATACGCAACGGTGTTTGAAACAGCTAGTGCAGTAGGAGATATTACCGCTGGTATAGCTACTGAAATAAAAATAACTACTTGTATCAGGAACTTGTAGTTCGATACGGCCATGCTGATTTTGGTTGTTTTGGGTCATTAGAATAATACTGATTATCATCTTTGAGAACCGGTGCATCCATGTCGAATTCTGTATCGTATATACGTGTAAACATTTAATTATAATTGTTATCGTAAACACGAATACCACTTCCTGCTATAAAATGTGCAGTTATACTTTTGTGCTTTATCAGATACCTCTGCTAATTTCTGCTTTGCAGCTTGATTTATTAGTCTACTGACATGTGTAGGCATTACTTCTTTCCTGGGTAATTGTGCTGGCTGAAAGTTCCGTTGTATTAATCGTTCTAGTCTACCTTTGATTGCCTAACACGCTTTACCGGCAACATTATCAATACCACCAGGAGCTTTACACGAACGACGTTAATGCCTTTCATTCCTACTTGCTTCGTAATCGGTATTGGTTTCGGGGTTATCCTTATAAATAAACCCTGAACAACATCATCGAGTCCATCTCCCGTTAAATGCTGTATAAGAGTGAAATTGCGATTTTATCACCGACTATTACGGGTTCACTTTAAGCATTATGAACGATCATCTTATTTATTATTTACTTATTCAGTCACTTTGATAGTCGTCAACGATTTCATCAATAAGGGATAGATAAACGCTAACGTACGTTATCACCTGTAAATAATCGTCGACAAATATCAAATATTTAATTAATAATTTCTAGAGAAATATTTCCAGCTCGTTTTTCTCCAATCAGAATTTCTAGAAAATGTTCTTAGGAAAAGAAATAAGACCACTTTCTTTAGTATAAGTACAAGTTCCTGAAGCGCCACGAGTATATTCTAGATCATATTTATTTTTTCATCACGTTCTCTCCGTTTCTAGTCCAATTTTTCGGTAAATTTTACAAACTTTGGATCACCCGTACTAATACCACACTATTATGACGAATTTTAAAGATCATATTTTGGTATTCATCCTCATATAATTGTTGATGTTTTGGTAACACGTCATTTTAATTAAAATTATTTGCAGCTAATTGATCATCCTTCACTTTTTTCATAGGCCCCAGGTTTAAGTTTATCAATTAATTTATCAACGGATGGAAGAATTTCCGTTTCATGCTTTTTCTGCTGTTTTCGGGTTTTCTTTTGTTGCTTTGGTTCTTTCTTTTTTTTTTTGCTGTTGTTTGTCCTTTATATTAACCATGTATATCGTTTACCGTATTGATGGATTCTCTATATGATGCATTTTTGTCTCGTTTTGACTTCTGTTAGTTTTAATTTGATTTTAATAAACATTTTTTTTTTCATTTCATAGTGTGTAGTAGCAATAGCTGGAAATTTACCTGGATCAGTTTTATCGATTACATTTAAAGCATCTTCATTAGATTAATTACGTATTTCTTCGACTATTTCGTCATTAGTTTTTTTCCTCTCTAGTAATGGATTTTGCAGATTGAGGCATGCCAGGAAGATTTTCTAAAAGTCTTGATGCTTTTTCAGTTTTATCATCTATATATTCGCTTTGAGGAAGAATAGGTTTAGTTATTTTAGTAACAGGTTTGAATAATTATTGAGAACTCTGCAAAATCCACCTGAGATTTCTGACATTCTCATAATTTTTGCCTGACAGAACCACGTACAGAAATAAATTTCTTAATTACTTCTAGTTGCTCTCGAGCTAATCTAGTTTTATAAAAGATTCCATAGCTGGTACCATATTATTGATATATAATAATGATCTAATACACAGTAGCCAAGAGGGCGCGGCCGCAAATAAGTGCGTATGTCTGAGCTAATATTCCATTAACAGTATTTGCCTGGGAACTAAAGTCGTTTTTCTTTCTGCATAAGATGGGAAACAACACATAATTAATACATTCAATGACTCGGTATTCACTTTGATAGTAGACAAGTCATTATGGTAGACAGTTTGTATTGTGTATATTTTCAGCACCTGAACTTTAAGGTTGACAAAATATAATAGAACACAGAATACAAATATGTAACAGTATAATAGCGTATCGTACACAAATCTGTATAAAAAAATGTATAACAGCCCATCCTAAAAAAGTTTGAGATCAAGACATATTACAGCATGTGCGTGTTATGACCGTATTCAAGCTGAGTTTGTGTGGTATTAACATTATGGCAAACTTAATTACCGTTTTAAGCTGACCAATGAGACATCGTTAGAATATCCTTTGAAAACTTGATGAAATAAACCAGTTTAATGTTTTGCCATGACTTTGGTAAACCTTTTATGACATCGTGCGAGAAATTAATCTGGGAAAGTAGGAAAATCTGTCTTGTATTAAATTCCGTGTATGTTCCATTGTCATGATATACAACAAAATTTCAAAGTAAGTGACAACTTTTTTAAAATCAAGTTTGTTAAGCCAGTATCTCTTTACTGAAATCGTTCCGGAAAGTACCGGAACTAGATTCAGAGAGTATGTCTTTAACGAAATCGTTCCGGAAAGTACCGGAACTAAATTCAGAGAGTATGTCTTTAACGAAGTCGTTCCGGAATAATGTACACCAGATTCAAACAGTGTTTATTTGCCAGAATTGTTCCGGAATAAAGTACAGAAGAAGATGACTTAGAGGATTGAGAAATAAAATAAAGGTTGTTTCTCATTATCCACAAAAAATAAAGCTACTTAGATGAGATGGATGACGCGAGTAATGAAGATAGATGATTTTAAAAAAGTGATGCAAGATAAGGAACATTTTAAATTAGAAATGTACACGCAATATTGTAAGACTATCCAGAAGCATAAATAGGATCAACGATTTACTGGCTACTAAACTACATACTATGTTGGGTTTTGAGAGATGGCAGCCAACTTTTAACGTTCGTGTGGATGGGATATATGTGGGAGCAAAATATGTATCAGATCTATATTGATTTAGTGTGAAAAGGTAAAAAGTTTCTAAAACATATCTAAATTGCTTTTTATGATTTATCCAGTCTTAAAGGTAACACTTGCTAGGATCTACCAATTATTTCATTAAGTCATGTATGTATTATGGAACACCTGTCTGTTTCTAATAGTACGATATCTTGTCCGTCTTTACAATTATGGTTCACTGGGAGGAAACAAATGTGAAAAACTGTCACAATGTGTATCTTATCATACCTTGTTTGAAAGCAAACACATGCGTGTGACATTTTGATAATATGAAGATATTGTGATCATGTTATCTATCAGATTTAACTGTAATTCAATTTCAATAATTGTAAGTGATTAAGTGGTTTCAAGGAATGCTTAAGTGTCATTGGACTGAAAGTACATGTGAACTGTTTTAAAATGGAAATTGCGTTTTGAACTTGTGTATTGCAACATATATGCAAACATTGCTTTGCGTTTGTCTAAAAATATACCTCTGATTCGTAAAAGAGAATCCCCACCCAACCAGTATTGGACTACACACAAATCTGGAGCAACGTAGGCAGGCTTAGATCCTCGAGGGTAAGGGTAAAGAGTACCAATATATAAACATCATGTGTATTTTCCTGTCTGGGAATTATATACATGGTTATCAGATGGTCTTCTAGATTATTCCTTAGCTATACTCCATAAATTAAGCCCCATGGAAGAAATGAAACGCCCCCAGTGGCACGAATGCCTGTGTCTTTTCATTCCGGGTAACCATATATATTACTGTGTTGCATTTATTTTGTCATTTTTATAACATTACAATGTATTTTCGTTATTTTTGAATCATTACTTTGTTACACATTGCTCAATAAACAAAATTGGCGTCTATATATTTATTAAATAATCCTTGAACAAGTGCGCTTTTCTGTACTGCGTTTACATAAGTTATGGCCCTTGATTACGTATTATCCTGACGTTGCATCTAGAGCGTAATTATGTATCAAGCATTTCTGGATTTCAACAAATAAAGAATAAAATAATAAAGTGCGTTTGCTATCGATAAGAATTTAAAACAGTTTGATTTCAAACTGTTCACATTTTTTACAGTAGTTAGGATTTTACCAGTCCATCATCCTTGATTTGTTTGGCTTCAATATCAAACTGACTTTTACATCTCAGCAAAATTTAATTTGTGCCCTCATGAGATTAACCACTGAGTCATGCCGTTACTTCATCATCCTTATGACTTCGATTACCGAAGCATAATATTACCATTATAAATTTAGATTTATATCAGATTTCGCAACAAAAGCTGTATTCCTGAGACGCTGAAAGAGCTTTAAATTTAGCATTTAATGCCCATCACGTAGAAAATCTGTTGACCCTGATTATATATCCTGCTTAACACATGTTTTGCCAGATAGCAGGATGTTGTCAAGGATTTTTTAATTTCAAACATATTTTGTATAATTACTAGTCCTCAGTCGAGTTCGATTAAACTGATTTCTTTGTCTTCATTTAGAGGAGTTATTGGCCCTGATTTTATATCTCAGTGACCTTTGGTATTGATTGATCATCATGACCTAGTGGTTTTCAAGCAGATCCCGTGTTCCAACTTTCACTGAAACGATCTCAGATAAATTGATTTTCCTGAATTGTAAGGCTACAACATATATAAGTACTGCAGTGATGTTTCATTATTTGAAACATTTTTTGGGGGGTAGGAGTTGGGATGGAGTGGAGTGGAAGTGAGATTGGGGGTTGGTTACTCTAATAATATCATAATTCATTGTAATGTGTAGAAAATCATTGCTCACAAATGTGTAATACACACCTCTTTAAAGTCAAAATATTTCTCTTATTCACTTGACCACGCTGACCAAGTCAGTGTAAGATGCACCCGTCACTAACAGTTCTGATATCTTTTCCAGTGAGACATCTGAAGGAGGAAACAAAATGTGTTCATATCAAAGGTTAGTATTAATCTACGCAAGTGCTCATATCAAAGGTTAGTATTAATCTACGTAACTGTGTTCATATCAAAGGTTAGTATTCATGTACATAACTGTGTTCATATCAAAGGTTAGTATTCATGTACGTAATTGTGTTCATATCAAAGGTTAGTATTCATGTACGTAACTGTGTTCATATCAAAGGTTAGTATTAATGTACGTAATTGTGTTCATATCAAAGATTAGTATTAATCTACGTAAAGTCGTCCATATCAAAGGTTCGTCTTAATCTGCATAACTGTGTTCATGTCAAAGATTAGTATAAATATACGTATAGTCGTTCATATCAAAGATCAGTATTAATCTATGTTAACGGCGTTCATGTCAACTGTTAGTATTAATCCAACTTAACGGTTTAATTAATTTTATATACTTATGATCTTTGTAAACAAATAACGGCGAAACTAAATCAATAATAGTTACCCAATATTTTTCCTTGAGGATTGTTTAATGAGAGTAACACATATAATAACCACATAACCAAACAATGACATGCTACATATCTATGTATAACAAGTCACATACCCATATATGACAACACACATAACTATATAAATCAAACAATATACCCATATATCACAGGCACCATAACCAATATGATTAGACCCATACCTATATATGTCAAGCCACATAACCAAATGTGATAAGGTACATACCCGAATATATCAAGCCACATAACCAAATATAACAAGCCACATAACCAAATATAATAAGCCACATAACCAAATATGATAAGCTACATCTCCATAAATATGTATATATGATTACATCAGCATGACCATTCTAAACACTATCACATTGTGTTAATAATAAAAAAGCAGGGTGGGATCGGAGTCAATATATGTCTTTTCGTTGTCTTTAAATGAAAGATCTATATAAGTTGAGGTTACTTGAAGAAATTATTCCTTATTGAAATAAAACTAACGACAAATGGGGTAGATATATGAAAATGAAAACTGCAAAGATGTAGTGAAAATGGTTTATAATGTCTTGAAAATGAACTACAGCAGTATATTGAATTTTCTCTTCTTTATTTCTTACACAGGACTGACATTTACTCCAGGGAAATCTGGACAAGACAGTGTCATTGTACGAATAAGAGGTAAGTGAAATTCTTATGACCGTTAACCGATCGCAAGCAGTATTTTTATACACATCATTATTATCTTATTAACGATTGCTCCACTCCGATTCTGTTGTCCACCATCGCAAAGTCCGTTGCCTCAAACGTGAGGCTGAAATTTTGATCGTCTTTCAATCGTCTAATCTGATAAACGCCCCATTCAAATGTGGACTGCAGTCTCCATCGAAAAAAGACTGTCCAGTCTGATGAACGCCCCATTCAAACGCGGACTGCAGTTTCCATCCAAGTGAGACCTGTCCAACATGATATTTATTTTGCTATCCTTGTTTTGTGACTTTAGTCTAAACGCTACATTTCAAGTTACTTTTGAATCTTGAATGCTGTTATTATATATGCGCTTCGCTCTTCAACACAGAGGTGAGTCTTTCTCAACAAAACATCATGCTCTATGCACCAGTGATCGAAAGGGTTTGAGTGACTTTGTCTCATCCATTATGTTTTGTGACTGAAGTTTGATATATTTATACAAGAGAGTGTATCATATGTGTAATGCACGCAAGCAAACGATATATGTATATGGTTAGAGTTTGACTTGTAATAAAAGTTCTCTTACACTAGATCTATATAAAATGCATAAATGGTTGCCTTAGTTTCATAACATGTACTGGGAATAGAGAAAGGCCCATATGTTAGAGCGTGCCATAATTGTCATAATCTTATACCAATAGTTCCATAATTGTTGTAATCTCATACCACTAGTTCGATAATTATCATAATCTCATACCAATAGTTCCATAATTCTCGTAATCTCATACCAATAGTACCATAAATGTCATAATCTCATCAAAATAGTTCCATAAGTGTCGTAATAGCACCCTAATAGTTCCATATTCGGCATAATCTCATACCGATAGTTCCATAAGTGTAATAATCTCATAAAAATAGTTCCATAAATGTCGTAATCTCATACCACTAGTTCCATAATTATCATAATCACATACAAATAGTTCCATACTTGACATAATTTGATACCAATAGTTCCATAATTATCATAATCTCATGCCAATATTTCCATAATTGTCATATATCATATCATTAGTTCCATAATTGTCATAATCTAATACCATTATTTCTATAATTGTCATAATCTCATACCAATAGTTCCATAATTGTCGAAATCTCGCCAATATTCCCATAATTGTCATAATCTCATACCTATATTTCCATAATTGTCATAATCTCATACCAATGGTTCCATAATTACCATAATTTGATACCGATAGTTCCATAATTATCATAATATCATGCCAATATTTCCATAATTCTCATAATCTCATACCACTATTTCCATAATTGTCATAATCTCATAGAAATATTTCCATAATTATAATCTCATACCACTATTTCCATAATTGTCATAATCTCATACCAATATTTCCATAATTGTCATAATCTCATAGAAATATTTCCATAATTATAATCTCATACCACTATTTCCATAATTGTCATAATCTCATACCAATATTTCCATAATTGTCATAATCTCATAGAAATATTTCCATAATTATAATCTCATACCAATATTTCCATAATTGTCAGAATTTCATACCACTATTTCCATAATTGTCAGAATCTCATACTACTATTTCCATAATTGTCATCATCTCATACCACTATTTCCATAATTGTCATAATCGCGTACCAATGGTTCCATAAGTGTCATAATTGCATGCCAATGATTCTATAAAGACCATAATCTCATATCAATAGTCCATAATTGGCATAATCTCATATCAATTGTCCATACTTGGCATAATCTCATATCAATAGCCCATACTAGGCATAATCTCATATCAATAGTCCTTAATTGTTATGATTGTTTCCTCAAAGATGGCCGCCATTACTGAACTGCTTGAGAGACACTCTTCCATTTTTGTGCTATTTTTCATGATATGTGCTTGTTGTCTATCTTCGTCTACATTATTGTGTTTCATCATGCATTGGCTATTCAGTTCGTATGTGTTAATTCATCTCCTTGTTTTGGAAACGAGAACAATTAGAATCGTTCTCAGCTGGTTTGTTTCACTGTTAAGACGTCATTTGTTTTTTAATAAACCGCCATTACGTGATCGCCAGTCAATCGGCTTACGATATGATGGCCCCTCATTAATTACATTAAATGTCCACACCTTGGGTCTTGATACTATATTGTGCTCAAGACTAAACGAAAAGGGACTACATTCGTCATTGCCTAAATGTAGAACAGGAAGAAGAAATCCAATTATCTCCCTTTGGTCCGTAACAGATATACAATTTAACAATTGTGTCAACTGTCCATATATACCACTACGTATTGCATTATTCAACGCTCAATCAGTATCATCACCAGAAAAACGCACACAAATAGTTAATTTTATCAACGACCAGAATATCGACGTCCTCTTCCTGACAGAAACATGGCTAAAAACACCAGGCAATGAAGCCAAGTGTGCGGATTTAACACCCACCGAATACTCCATCAAGTAGTTTCCCCGCAACTCTCGTGGTGGTGGAATTGCTGTCATCACAAAGAATTCCATGATGAAATGCATTAAGTACAACACAGCCTTCAATTGCTGCCACACATCGTTTGAACTAGTCCAAACAACACTCAAACTGGATCAAAGGTCAGTATATTTTTTCTGTCTCTACCGCTCTACTCCTAGTAAATAAAAACAAGCTGACTGAATCTCCTTTTTGTCGCAGTTTCCAAATCTTTTGGAAATTCGATCGGTAGCAACCAAATTATTCTTGGAGATTTCAACTTTCACTTTGACTGTCATGGAAACCCGTACAAGTCAAAACTCTTAGATTCCATTCGTGTTTTTAATCTTAAAGAGTCAGTTAAGCAGCCCACCTATAAACTTGGTCACATCATAGACTGTTTTCTTTATAGACCTGATGATAATATCCTGCAATCCATCCTTGTATCCCATGAACTTGCATCAGATCACTTCTGCATTATATGCCATCTCGACGTATCAGTCCCTAACCCTCCACCTTTATTTGCTACTAAGAGAAACCACCGTATGATAAATAGAACCAAATTCATGCATGAAATCCAAGAAAACCTAACAACATTCTTACATCCAACAGCGGAACAACTCGATAACTGCCTGCGTTCATTGCTTGAAAAACATGTCCCAGCCACCAAATGCAGAGTATCAATAAAAAAAGTGTTCCCCATGGTATAGCTGTGTTAGGGACCAGCTTCGCACTGCTAAAACACATCGCAGAAAAGCAGAGAGGCTTTGGCATTCTACCAGACTCAATATCAATAAACAAATCTACGAAGTCACTAAGTAGAACTTTACAAACATAGTCCATTTAGCCAAATTATCCCACTAAAGTATAAAGATCACGGAGAGTTCCAGCTGCAAAGAGCTCTTCGAGATAACTATCAAACTAATGTTAAGGAACAAATGTACACCACTTCCATCTACCTTCTCTCCAGTAGACCTTCCGGACCAATTTGAAAATTTCTTCCGTGACAAAGTACAAACCATTAGAGATTCGCTTGACAACACAATTGCGATTGACTCGTCACCATACAGTTATGATGCAGAATTTCAGCGTCAACCATTAGGAGCATTTGAATTTGTCTATATTGACTTAGTAAGGACAATCGTGATGAAGAATTCACCAAAGTCTTGTGAACTTGATCCAGTTCCGACAGCACTGCTGCTTGAGTGCTTAGACCCAATATTGCCTTCACTAACTGATGTTATTAATATCTCTCTCTCTCTCTCTCTCTCTCTCTCTCTCTCTCTCTCTCTCTCTCTCTCTCTCTCTCTCTCTCTCTCTCTCTCTCTCTCTCTCTCTCCATCATCGGGGGAATACTCATCATTTTTCAAAGCTACCATCGTAAAGCCTCT
Source organism: Unio delphinus (assembly GCA_029339505.1). Lineage (NCBI taxonomy): Eukaryota > Metazoa > Mollusca > Bivalvia > Unionida > Unionidae > Unio > Unio delphinus. The sequence goes on along the minus strand of JAQISU010001241.1, from coordinate 134,964 downwards.
GCTGAAGAAATCTTGACCATAACGATTTAAAGAAATGCCGCCTAGTTTCTAATCTCCCATTCATATAAATAATCTTAGAAAAGTTTGTTCTAACCCAACTTGTATCTCATTTGAATTCAAACAGTCTTTTTAGCAATGTACAGTCTACATATCGCCCTTGCCACAGTACGGAAACTACTCTTCTGAAAGTATTTAATGACACTCTCTCTGCTTTGGACAGTGGAAGGATTACTGTGCTCACCCTCCTTGATTTGTCTGCAGCATTTGACACAATAGACCATGATATGTTACTTCACCGTCTCCAGCATGTATTTGGCATTCAGAATATAGCTTTACAGTGGTTCAAGTACTACTTAGTCAACATGACACAAATTGTGTCTGCAAATTAAATACATTCCAGCCCAGGTGATCTATGTTGTGGTGTTCCACAGGGGTATGTCATAAATCATTACCCAATATCTCACCAATTGTACGCTGATAACTCCCAAATATACAAGTCTAGCCACCCAACTGAAGTTGATGCTACCATCTATGGTGCATTTCTGATGTGAAATTAGGGATAACATTTAACAAGCTGCAGATGAATGATGATATAACTGAGGCTATTCTGATCACAACACAAATACTTTCTCATTCACATCCTTTACTTAAGACAATAAATATCAGCAACACCATTATTAAATTCACACAGTCAGTACGAAACGTAGGTGTTACTCTAGACAGTACTCTCACATTGCATCAACATGTCATGAACATATTCAAGGCTGCATATCTTGAACTGAGACGCATCAGTTCCATTTGTAAACATCTTTCAGTTGACGCCACTAAAACTATTGTGTATTCATTAGTACTTTCAAGACTGGACTATTGTAATTCAATTCTGTTGTGGTGCGTCACAATATTTACGCCAGAAACTTCAAAAAGTTCAAAACACAGCTGCTCGGATCATCTTTAGAGTACCTCGATCAGAGCACACCTCACCACTGGCCATCAATTTAATACAGAATCAGATACAAAATGTGTTCTCTGTACTATGTTGCACTGACGGACTCCAGTTCAACATAGCTATCCGGCCTCACCCATGTGTAGACACCAGCAAGATACTTACGCTTATCTTCTGACAATCGTATATGCATTGTTCCCACTATGAAAACGACGTCCTATGGACAACATTCTTTTGCATACCAAGGCCCGGCGATATGGAACGAATAGCCCATTGAAATTAGACACAAAGACACAATGGTCATTTTTAAGAGTGCTCTTAAAACTCACCTTTTCCCACTGCAGGAACAAACTTAGAGACTTAATAATGTTTTGTATCTTATATGTTTTCAGCATGTTTTTATGTTTTCCAATTTTATTGTTTTTTGCTTTCTTTCTTCTGTAGTGTAGTCATTTCATTATAGATGGTGTAAAGCGCTTATAGGTTCTAAAGATTAGGCGCTATGCAAAATCCTCATTATTATCTCATATCAATAGTCCATAATTGTCATAATCTCATATCAATAGTCCATAATTGTCATAAGCTCATATCAATAGTCCATACTTGGCATAATCTCATATCAATAGTCCATAATTGTCATAATCTCATATGAATAATCCATACTTGGCATAATCTCATATCAATAGTCCATATTTGGCATAATCTCATATCAATAGTCCATACTTAGCATAATCTCATATCAATAGTCCATATTTGGCATAATCTCATATCAATAGTCCATACTTAGCATAATCTCATATCAATAGTCCATAATTAGCATAATCTCATACCAATATATCCATATTCTTATTTTCCTGAATTTTGCATATATCGGAGGATCTAAGTAAACATTTATGGAACGTTTAGAGTCTTCTAGACCTACCTTGACAGGCATTTATTTCCATACGAGTGAACACATTACGAGCAGCCACGTGTGTCCACTATAAAAAAATAATCTACAGTCAGCAAATGAATAGAAAATTAATAGTGACAGGAAGTTAACGTTGTTGAAGTACATGTTTAAACTTATTTTTGGGATCCCTGGCAGTACACGCTACTCAGAAAAAATATGAGACGACACCACTCCACCTGCCCCGTTTTCATTATCTGCTGAAACAAATATAGTTTGGAGAGGAGTCATTACTGATATCGAATGTCTCACCACAATATCTATGTTTTTCGCCAGTATGACAGCACGTGACTATTAGATGGCGCCTACATCGAGTGGGCATTGATTAGTTCTGGCTAACCGCCTAACGTAGCCATACAACTGTAAAACGTATTGAATCGACGGAAACTAACGAAAAGACTGACAACAATCATTTGTTTTGTATGTGACTGCAATATATTTGTCAACAAAGAAACAAATATTATTTGTTTTCAACGTTTGCAAAAGCCTCTCAGAGGGAAGCAACTCTTGTTTGACCAATCAGACGTTGTAATCTACCATTAGTTGAATGCAATGATAGTGAGAATAACTTTGTTTAAATGAGATACATGGAGATATGTAAATATACATATGAATACATCTATACATAGAGATACATATAAATGCATAGAGATACATAGAAATACATATAAAAACAGGGACTACATAGAGATACATAAAAATACATAAAGATACATATAACTACATATATAGAAGGGGCTCCGGGTGGTCTAAAGTGCTCCCCGTTACGGATCACTGCCGTCTCACCTTTGTCTGCGTGGGTTCGAGTCTAAGATTCGGCTAATGTAGTTATGTGAGAAAGCTTGCCAGTAGCTTATCGTGGGTCGATGGTTCTTACCGGGGGTTTTCCCGGGTTCTTCCTCCACCAAAATGAAGGCCGTCTATTGTGTGCTAAAATAATGGCGTTAAACCCTAAAATAAAAATATATCTATATATAGAGAATTACATCCAGATACATAAGAATATATAGATGCATCGAAATCCATCGAGATCCATAGAAATACACAGAGATAAGTATAAATGCATTAAAAAAAATCATAGATACATAGAGTTACATATAATAGCATAGAGATACAACATATAAAATGCATATATATATATATATATATATATATATATATATATATATATATATATATATATATATATATATATATCTATATATATATATATATATATATATATATATATATATATATATATATATATATATATATATACATATATATATATATATATATATATATATATATATATATATATATATATATATATATATATATATATATATATATATATATATATATATATATATATATATATATATATAAATTGCGTTACATGTAATATTAAGAAGTCGCATTGGGAACTTTTCCTACTTTTTCAATGCTGAACAGTATTACGTCTTAGAGAAATTACCCATGACAACCAAGCCTTACGCTACAATATATACTGTTATGTAGGTCATTAGGTAATTCCTTATTACGATGGAAATGTTGCATGTGCTTAAGGGCGATGCACATTTCCTGTTTATTCCATGAGCTGTGGAGATTGTGAGAAACTTTATTATCTGTCTGACACTCTTTAGAATAACCAAAATCTTCCTAAATTCTTCTGGCTTTTATATAAACACTTTAGCACACCAGACGTATTCATTGGCAGCAATAGAGAGTGCCTACAACGGCCAACCCAGCGGTCTTGTTAGTAAGGGACGCTACTAGTGGATGCATGTAGTGAGTGTCCTATTAAAGTTGATTTGCGGGACTTTAAATTGCGTTGTTCACACATTTACGTTGGGTTAAAACAAACCCAATTTGGAGAAGAAACAAAACACATCAAGAGTATGGGATATCCTTGTGCAATTTTTAATGAAGTAAATGTTTTCTTCTTTGAAGACGGTAACACGCCACCACCACACACAATATGTATTCTTTCCGAAGCCAATAACTCACTATAGCTCTCTCCCAGTTTCCGACTCTTGTTAACATAAATTACATCATTCATTCTTAACAGCACGTGTTCACCATGTCCAGGTGTAGTCTGCTGATTCATTTTGCCAAGCTAGTCTCCAACAGGGGTTTCCACTTATTTCACTCCATCTAGTTTTCAAAGTGTTTTCTCAAATATTTCACTTTATTTTGTCACCAAAGTAGTTTTCGCTATTGTATTACCTTGTAAAATATCAGCCATGACAGAATGCTGTTCTTTAATTTAGATTGGTAACAGTAAACAACATTATTTCTTCATTATCAGAATTTTCCTATATATTTCATAATCTTTGACGTCTGTTGCGGAAGCTCTTAGCTGCCATGGTTACATGCTAAAGAGGAAATTCGAAATTAATTGCGATACCTAATGGAACACATAAGTTTTTATGATATCGTTAATGGCTGCTTACTGATCGATTTTTATAGTAAATCCTACGGTACATTGATAGTGTTGTCACGAAAAGATATATTTTCAGAATGTCATGGCATCATTATTGGTAATTAAGTACAAAAATAACATTTCTTTATTTTGAATAAACAAAACATACATAAATAAATAAACACGTCAATTAAACTTATATGGAAGGCATTGTACAACTGATGTAATTTATAGAATACTAACTGATAATCTAATTATTTCCCGTCATGCAAAACATAAAAGGGTTAACGCTAGTTTTAAGATTGCATCAAGAGTGATATAAACAAACATACACACAAAAAAAGGACTGCCAGAGTTACATGAATAGCTTCGGAAGAAAAAATAACCAGAGGAATATATAAATCGAGGAATAAATGAAACAAAAAGAAATAGACTAATCAAGGGACATTATCTGTGAAAACATAAACCCATCAACAAATGGAATTCCTTTAACTGCAACATATGATCCACGGAATACAACTATCATAACGATAGTACAAATATGTGAACAATCTCTCAAACGTAATGAGAGAGAAAAACGAAAAATGTATTGGAAAAAAAATTATTTTTTAGTAAGGGACAACCCAAAACTCAAAACAAATTCTTGCCAGATGTAAATTGAACCTAATTGAAATGTGACACGAATAAATGCAACTTATTAAAATATAATAGAAGGAAAGTAAAATTAAAAACTGGTTAGTTATTTAAAGTTAAACAGAACACGAATAAATCTGATTTATATATTGATATTTGTTTGGTGTGTAGCGTGTTACATAGGTAAGACGACAATTGAACTAAGAAAGAGATTGATAGTACAAGACATCAAGAAAATGCGGAGTAACTCAAGGCATTTAAAGTCTGTAAACATATACAGAAATGTTTAGGATGAAACTGTCAAGTTTCGCTTTTATAAAGTAATTACTAATCATGAATCTTTAATTGAAGAAAAAGAACTGTATTTCATACATACTCTACATCAAGACCTTAATAGATTGTCTCAGTTCTTTGTAGCACTAAAGTGTATTACTGACTTCAGTTTTCCTTTGTTCCTTGACAATGTCGCTAACAAATTGGAAGGTAGGGATTAGAGTTTTCCTGACTTTATGATCCTATGAACATCACTGTTAGATATATATGTATCGTTACTTTTGTGAATAGCTTTTGTAATGAAAAATATGTCTCGAACATTATTCTATTTAAACGATTTATTATAACCCATACACCAGGTTTGTCAAATAATACTCTTTATAAACAATATGTTATAAACGACGTACTACGACTCTATGGTCATAAAAATAAACTAATAACAAGAGTGCAAGGCAGCAAGCTTTGTAACCAGCTAGTTAATTTCCCTGGAATTCAAAGTGAAAATTTAATAAAAGGGAACGAACGCTATTGCTAATCAAATTCAATATCATCCTAGAATTACTAAAACAAGTCCATCTAAATAAACTTTAATTTGTATTACAAAATCAATCCAACGCAACACAATGTTATATTCCTGTATTGGCGTGTGTAGGTGTGATATACAATCAGTATTTTGTTGGTTCACACTTATAAAATCCATAAATTATATTTTTTCAATTTCACAATAAATCCAAATCTCTATTTCCAAAACTGTTATTATGAGCACTTTGTATTTTCAGAGAACAATAGGTTGAATTTAATCATTTGTATACATAAATTCAAGCCCAAACTAAACACTAGACAAACCTGACATGAGTTCACACTTAGCGTTTCAAATAACAAAGAATAATGCCTCATTGAAAATTTCAGTCTGGAAGATTCCAAATATTTTGAAGATAAAACCTTTAATTTATGATTAGAAAGTCGGTTACTAAAATTAGAATAAAGAACATGGTAGACACAGTAGTTATGACTAGGGCTAATTTAATAATTACTCATAGAGAAACTATCAGCCTTAATATATAATATATAAAAATAAATGGATACAGGACAGATAGAAAATTTTGATTTTGGAAAAGGTAAAGTCTCAAATATAATATAAATAGCCTAAAATGGATTTTAAAAAATTCTAACTAAATTATCCAGAAATACCCATGTTATATGCATTATATGTACGCCCTACGTATGTTAGAATCTACATATAAATATATTGAACTCGGCAAATTTTGACTGCCCGCAATGTGCAGGGACGTGTGAAGAGAAATAAACGAACAGTGGAAAATACTTACATTGTGCATTGTTTCTTAACACCAATAAAGCTGTGTTATTTACCCGTGGTCTCTCAGACAAATAAAAGATAAAAAAAATATGGCTATATATTTCAGATCAATTAGTACAGCATGCCATCAGATGATGGCAGAAGCAAGTCCTTTCGTATAAAAGTGACAATAATATTGTTCAGCAAATACTCAATTATTATTCTACAAATTGTGTATTACAAATGGGATTTTTATGTAAATTTCAAATTTGAATTGTACAATAAATAATTGTAACATAAGTGTGAAACTAAATGAAAGTTACGTAATTTTAAGTTGAATATCTTATCAGCTTGTAGAAAAGATAACTTTTCGGTTGAGATATAAGAGGTTTGCCCATCAAGATTACTGTAAAAAAAGAGATGACAGCCTTTGGAATGTCAGAAGTTCGACCATTTGAATTATAGAGGAGAGAGATTTACTTCTACACTGTTGTGTATTGAAAGATTACAAGTGTTTCTCTCATTCCAAGCCATTTCAAAGTGTTGCTCGCACTCCAAGTAATGTCCTGCTATGCTGCTCACACTCCAAACAATCTCCTGCAGTGTTGCTCGCACTCCAAGCAAAGCAATATCCTGCGGTGTTGCTCGCACTCCAAGGAATTTCCTGCAGTGTTGCTCGCACTCCAAGTTGTCTACTGTGGTGTTACTCGCTCTCCAAGCTGTATCCTACGGTGTTGATCGCACTCCAAGCCGTCTGCTACTTTGCTGCTTGCACTATATCATATCTCCTACGGCGCTGTTCGCCCTCCAAGCCATCTCCTACGGCGCTGCTCGTATTCCAGACTATCTCATAGCGTGCTGCTCTCACTCCAAGCTATCTCATAACTTCTTCTCACTTGGCTATCTCACAAGTTTCCGTCTCATTCTCAGCGACGTGACAAATAATGCTCTAGTCCAAACTGTCCCAAGAAATAAGGCAAAGAACGCTAAATTGAAACTGGAAGTGGCAGATCGTGAATTGTATCTTAATGTTGAATAGAATTTATAAAGAAATTTTTTTAAACTTTATTCCCCTAAAGCCTATGCTGCGCCATCCATGTTATGCCAATATCGTATGTCCATGTTATGCCAATAGCTTATGTCCATGTTATGCCAATAGCTTATGTCCATGTTATGCCAATAGCTTATGTCCATGTTATGCCAATATCGTATGTCCATGTTATGCCAATATCGTATGTCCATGTTATGCCAATATCGTATGTCCATGTTATGCCAATATCGTATGTCCATGTTATGCCAATAGCGTATGTCCATGTTATGCCAATAGCTTATGTCCATGTTAAGCTTAGTGAAAATGGATGGAAATGACTATATTAATTTAGTTAGTATTCATTTATGAAGACTTTGCATTAAACAATGACCTAGGATATTATGTAGACCGAATCAATCGAGTCGATACATTGGAATATGGCCCAGTCTACTAAGGAAACTTCAACTATCGAATCAATGCATTTGACAATAAGTAAGTCAATACTTTATATTTCGATTTATTTGTATATAACCAGAAAACGAGTAATAAATAGTGTATATAATTAACAACACAACTAAATAGGATAAACAAGACTACAGTCAAGATGCCGGAGGACGATATGGAGCTATCAAGGTATTATAAAGCCACACACACACACAGACACAGAGCAAACGTAAATAAATATTCACACAAAGCACAAACACACACAGTGCACACAACTATTCACGTAATCCACAAACACAGACAGTAAACGCGCATAAGGATTCACACAATGCACAAACACACAGAGAACACATATCTTGATACAAGGCACATATACACACAGTAAACACACATAACTATGCATGTGATGTAGATATACACAGTAAACACACACAGCTATGCACGTGATGTAGATATATATGTGCACATATATTGCACATTAGTGGCTTGATTCAAACCTCAAAATAGGTTGATTGAGTGCTTGTACTTATATATTGTTTGTGACAGAACATGTTAAATTATGTATACTCTTGTTGATATATTTCAACGCAGTACATTGTAGGAAATCAATCATAGAACTGGAATCAGGAAAATGGAGATAATACACTCGATTCTTATTGTCTTGATTCTGAAGTTGTCTCCCCGTGAAAGATGTCATCTCATACAACCTTAGATGTTGCTTTCATTGTATAATAGAGAACATAGCAAGATTTATTGATTTTCTCCGAATTCTCTAATTGGCTCTTAAGATATTTTTTTTCTCGGATCTTTTTATAATAGTTAATGCCGCGTATTATTTCCTGTATTGTCTATTGACACAAGATTATATCGTTAACTCTTCAAATGTATGGAAAACATCAGCGAGAATGTATGGTTAAAGTTAACTCATTGATTCAAATATAGTTTAATTTAACATGCTGCATCTGGGTCAAATATATATATATATATATATATATATATATATATATATATATATATATATATATATATTAACATACACACACACTGTTGCACATTGGAAAATTGAATTCTTTTTGTACGCATATGAAGATATATTACAAACAAAACAACACAAAGCACAAAACTGAAATATTCAATTAAGAAATTTATAATAAATTTTAAAGTGATTTTAGCATCACTACAATATGGTGATTTTTTATTAAGTTCCGATGGAACTATAGAAACGCCAAAAGTAAACAACTTCTGACGAAACTGTAAGGAAAATTCATGCGCACACATACAAACTATTTAAATTAACCAAATGTTTTGGGAGATTATGTCTCTACTTCCAATGTTTCAATTGTTTCTGCCAAGTGCGTCTAGAGAAGTTGTATCGATTGTACCTTCCAAGTAAACAACATTCTGGATAAAGGCGATTCAGCTTGTGTTTATATGAGCGGATATTGTTCCTGACTGTGCATTCCTAATAAAATGATGATTCTATAAAATGCATGCATTTTACATCTTCGTCAAAAAAGTGCAACTTAATCCTTATAATCTATTGTCTTCTAATCTGTATAATCTATTGTCTTCTAATCTGTATAATCTATTGTCTTCTAATCTGTATAATCTATTGTCTTCTAATCTGTATAATCTATTGTCTTCTAATCTGTATAATCTATTGTCTTCTAATCTGTATAATCTATTGTCTTCTAATCTGTATAATCTATGGTCCTCTAATCTGTATAATCTATTGTCTTCTAATCCTTATAATCTATTGTCTTCTAATCTGTATAATCTATGGTCCTCTAATCTGTATAATCTATTGTCTTCTAATCTGTATAATCTATTGTCTGCTAATCTGTATAATCTATGGTGTTCTAATTTGTATAATCTATTGTCTTCAAATCTGTATAATTTATTGTATTCTAATCTTTACAATCTATTGTCTTCTATTCTTTATAATATATTGTCTTTAAATCTTTAGAATCTATTGTCTTTTAATCTTTAGAATCAATTGTCTTTAAATCTTTAGAATTTATTGTCTTCTAATCTGTAGAATATATTGTCTTCTAATTTTTTAGAATATATTGTCTTTTAATCTTTAGAATCAATGCTTTTTTAATCTTTCAAATCTATTGTCATCTACTTGAACAGCCATAACACCTTTCACAATAAAAAATAAAGTGTTTCGTAAATTAATAGGTATTACGTCAGTTAATTAAGACGTATTGCCATAGCTTTTCTGTTGCAAATATACACAGAGCGTATTGAAAAATGTTTATGCAATGCATCTTCGTCATAGTTTCTCATTTGGGAATAGATAATGTACAGTGTGCATGCGCTTGATATATACTGAACGCATGAAGAAAGTTATCTCACATTGCCAGTAACATTTGTATAACCATGACAACGGAATATATAGGCAATGTTTTCTGTCTTTGGGCAAAATCTTCATGTGAGAAACAACAATCTCAGCGGTTGTCTGTGGCAATGTCGTATGATGAGACACAAACCAACCAAGCGTTTGTCTATTGGAAATATCTTCGTATGAGCAACAACAATCCGGACAGTTGTGTCTGGGTAATTCTTTCATTTTGAGAAACCACCAACCCAGCAGATATCTATTGGCAATGACTTCGTATGAGAAATAGCTCATTCAACAAAGTATATATGTCAATGCTTTCATGAGGGAGACAGAACCATCCTCATCAGTTCTCTGTGGGCAATGTCATCATATGAGAGAACAATACTAGAGGTTGTGTTTAGGCAATAGTTTCAGTTTGAGAAACATCCATACAAGAAGCTGTTTTTGACAATGTCCTCATGCAAGAAACAACTATATTAGCAGTTGTCTATGGACAATGTATTCATATGAGAAACAACCATTTCATTTGCTGTCTATGGACAAAGTCTACATTTGAGAAAGTATTGTTCTATGTTTTTTGTATACTGGACTCTTCCTTTTTGATTGAACACCTAAACTAAAACGCCTTGCAATGTTTTCGTATAGTTCTTCTAATACCTGTTTGATATTAATTAACTAATTCACTATTAAATCCTACACAGAGAAACCTTTTTTTATTTCTTACTATAACGGATGCGATGTATTCTGCTTATAACTGAAAACATTTGCTAACACTATTGAATGTATTTATTATAGTAATAAACAAGGCTAGAACAGCTATTTTCGAGGGCATTAATTCATCTGCAAAACATTTTCGAGGCTATACATTCATCTGCGACAGGTAATTGTAAAGATATACAGTCAGCTGTGATATCATAAACGTACAACTGTTGTACTCACTATTTCAAAAGAGAATATATGTGCTTTGATTACGTGTTATCTGATTACAATAGCTGTCCTCTACAACACAGTAACACCTGTACTCTGGCAACAATAGGTGTAGTTGTTTACTGATTACTTTGTTGGATGGATCCTAACAATAATATTAGTATCTCATAGACTAGAAACAAAATTGGTCGAATTCTAAATAATAACACTAACATGGTAAAGTCAGAATGATTTTTTTTGTTTTTTTATGGTTTAACGCCATTTTTCAGCACAATATATAGGCTATACATGGCGGCCAGTATTAGTGGTGGAGGAAGAAACCGGAAAAACCCCGGAAAGAACCACCGACCCACGAGAAGCTACTGGCAAGCTTTCTCACTTAACTACATTAGCCGAATCTTAGACTCGAACCCACGCAGACAGAGGTGAGATGGCAGTGGTCCGTAACGGACAGCGCTTTAGACCACTCGGCCACTCGGGGCCCCCATAAGTCAGAATGATACATTTAAGTTATTATATGGCAGAACGTTTAGGGCAATGTCTTCTAGATCGAGTAGCGGTATGTATAATAATCAGCAATACGTATCATGTTTAATAGCACAACACATTACAGACGTGAGCAACTGACACTTGCTGCTTGCCAGAGTAGTTGAACGCATAAGGGATTCGAGGAATCGACGATTGGTACTAGATCAATTAAGAGTGCGCATACGGGACTCGATGAATCAACACTTGGTACTACATTGGATAGCGTTACGCATAAGGTACTCGACGATGGGTTTTAGATCTATTTTAGAAGAGCGGTATGTATAACGGACTCGAGCAATGAACAATAGGTGCTAGATGGAATAGCAGAGCACATAATGGACTCTTGAAATAACGTGATAAAGGGGATAATTTTATAACTACGATTTGTTTTAAATACAAAATCTGCATCTAGCTTTATGCAATTTTCCTTATTTTCCCACACGAACTAGCCTGGGTTTTTCGGTCTTTATATCGCCATGTAATGAAAAACCATAGCTTTGTTTCTGTGCAGATATAGTGTGTGCAGGTATAGACTAGTGTCAGAATAAAACTTTACAATGCCTAAATTTTGTACTATTTCGAAGAAAAGATTTTCCGACATTTTTTTAAATCTTTAAGAAGTTTTATATTGGTAGTCCATTTAAGAACCTTGGCCTTTGCGAATAAGAAAATTACCGTGTCGACGTTTAATACAAAAAATCACTTTAAAGTGGTCTACCAGATTTCTGAAGTGTCAACCCTTTTGCAGCATAAACATAAAGACTGTTGAGAGTATTCGTATTACCTTTAGCGTATCTTTCCAAACCAGGCTTGGGCCCCGAGTGGCCGTGTGGTCTAAAGCGCTGTCCGTTACGGACCACTGCCATCTCACCTCTGTCTGCGTATGTTCGAGTCTAAGATTCGGCAAATGTAGTTATGTGAGAAAGCTTGCCAGTAGCTTCTCGTGGGTCGGTGGTTCTTTCCGAGGTTTGTCCGGGTTTTTTTTCCACCATTAATACTGGCCACCATGTATAGCCTATATTGTGCTGAAAAATGGCATTAAACCAGAAAAAACAAAACAAACCAAACCAGGCTATTTGCGGATTCAGTAATTAGCTTCTAAAGTTACGCCCTTTTCGTCTGGTCGTCAGGTTGTAACACGATAACCGGGGAAATTTCGGATTTATAGCACAACACAATTGATGGTCATACAATTACAATGTTTAATGACAAATGATTCGAATGAAAGTTTAATTATGAATAATATGTGCGTGTATACGATCCAAATATTGGATCAATTAACATAAAACGCACGGATATAAATAATGAAAATATAAAAAATGAACAGTAAAACAAAGTATTTTACTCGTATAGTAAAAATGTAAAATGTGTTCACACACTGGGTTTTATGAACCCCAAACATTAGCCCACGGTTAAAATATTTCATATTAGGAGTTTTAAAAATACACTAATACACTCGGCTACTAGTCACAGTGGCCAATCAAGCCGTCATTATCACAGGTTGATCAATCAAGAAATGATCGCCCACCAATCTCAACAACACCCGATCACCTGCTACTTAGTCTGCAACCTTTTTTAGCTCTACGGCTGCAATGGTTCTGCTTTACAGCTGGTATGTTAGACCTCATAATTAGCTCTGTAGCTGATATCACGTCGAATCAGATCCGTTCAGCTGAACATATATCTAACGCCATGTAATATGCATGACACGAGCGTATATGATGGAAGGTAATGACGTTACATAGGTAATCTATGCAGATTACATTATCACCACAATAATTACAAAACAATACTATAAGTTCAAAAGTGAAGTGAACCATGCCAGATACGATTCATACAGTACTAAACGCCCCCTAAAAATGCAGCATTGTCTTGCCAATATAAGTCTCTTTCTAAGTCACAAACAATAGAAAATGTATGCCATATACCACGTGGGCCGAATCTACTTAGAAAATATGCAAGGGAAAACGTGGTCGTAAAATAGTTTTAATTTATACACAATACATTAATAACTGACATACCTCTATAGCTGAAGATGTGTCAGTCACTAAAGTTGACAAGCTCACTTACAAGACGTTCCGTGATGTAAAGGTTTTACTTTGGTGAGGTATTTATACACAGATAATGTATGTGTACTGGAAATATTCAGTTCTTCCCAGTAAAAGCAATTCACACGAGCGGGATAGGATGAACGAATTCACCATTTCGAAAATTCTATCACCCTCGGGAATCGTTGTACATACAAACGAATCTCCAGAAAGAACCATCGCCCCACGAGAAGCTACTGGCAAGCTTTCTCACATACCCAAATTGGTCGAATCTGAGACTCGAACCCACGCAGACATAGGTGAAAAGGCAGCAATCCGTAACGGAGAGCTCTTTAGACCACCCGGGGCCCCAGTTCGTTCCAGAGTCCACAATATTGCTTATGTTGAATTGTATGTTACAAACTGGCTGCATTTTCGCTAATGCAGCTAATGTCGCTGAATTTAGAGGAAGAGGTCTTTTACAACTTTATCTTTACGTTATTTTGCATCTTGTACCCAGCAATCCTTATATATCTCTTTGATCATGAAACGTCCATTACATGCAGATTTGATATTTTTCAAGGTTCAGTTTTGATGGAATTATTGTCCTGTTTCTATAAACATTAAATCTTTTGTGACAGATCGTTGTAATTATAACACAGGAACTATTCAATATATTTCAGCGCAAAAGGGTATGTATCTCTTCCCAGACCTATATATAGATTTTATGAGTATTGTCTCATCAGGCCCATTTTTGATGGTCAAGACGTTTACCGATTAACTTGATATCTTGATGTTAGATGTCGCTTGAAACCAAGACGAGAACCATTTAGCATATTCTAGATCAATTCTGTATGACTATTGACTTATAAAATTCATCTGCCTTTTATGGTTTTGTCACTTCTACTCCATAAATGAACTCCAGATTTTTCCTTGTGAGTTAGGCCTGTAAGACACGGAGAATGCCAAGATCATGTGAACTTTCGTCTGGTCTGATGACGTCAAAGGATGTGCGACGTCGACGCTGACGGTTAAGATCGACAGCTGATGCAGAGGTAATCGGCGTAATATCAACCATCATTGGTACCATTAATCCGTGTTAGTCCAGCATCCTTATCTAGTGGACATCTCCTGCGCTTATGCGAAAGGAAAGGCTGATGACTAAGCAATATCATTGAATTATTTCTACAGCATGACCCCATGTCTCAGTGCTAGACATCACTATAAACTGCCTCACTGCAGACATCGTAGCGATATGACTGAAAAATTGTTAAAGCTACGTTAAAAATCCTAATCAAACAAACAAACAAACAAACAGCATGACCCCAATTAAATTTGCATAATCAGTTGATGTATCGACAGATAAATTGTATTGGTGCGCACTGTGTGAAAGTTGGTGGAAATCGCCAAGGCACTTACAATGTTCAAATGTAAATTAGAAACGTTTCAGTTGTACACAGCACATTCATTATTATATAAATATATTTAAGCTTGCGATTATAATGTTGGCCAAGCCTTGCTCAATTTCGAGTGGTTGTTGATTCATATAATTATCAGACAATGCCCTCTCCCAATAATTTGTCAAGGGTGGAATTTACGACCACCACCAATGACAGGTGATTGTCAAGAGGATATTGTCCCATTCGTTTTCATGGAAGGTAATTGTGTAGCCTGCAACAACATCGATTGTGTGATGGCATCCCTCAGCATTGTTTATGGTCCAAATGAGTGGACACTCTTCATGGACTCATTCTCCGAAGACGAGTCTTAAATCCGTTTTGCTACATGATGCTTTGCCATCAATTCCAGTTGGTTATACAGTCCATATGAAGAACACATATGAAAACATGAAACAACCATTTAGGTGCATAAATGATGACCAACTTAAGTGGCAGCTTTGTGGCGCATTGAAGGTTCTAACTCTCTCTTGTTTGGTCTGCTGACTGGATACACAGTGTATTGCTGTTTTCTCTGCGAATAAGATAGTCGTGCGAGAGATTCCCACTACATCAAAAGCGATTGGCCACTCCGACAGTCATTGGAGGCAGAGAGGAAACGTGTTCAGCATCCACCACTTATTAAATCAATTTCAATTGTGTTACTACCCATGCACATCAAGCTGTGTCTGATGAAGGTCCATGTCAAAGCCATGGACCAAACACAAGCAGCTTTCCAGTACTGTCATGGAAGATTTATAAGGTTAAGTGAAGCTAAGATAAAAGAAGGTGTCTTTGTTCGTCCGCAGAATTGTGAACTTCTTCGAGATGATCCAGGTGACCGTGCACCTCGTGGCAAGGAAACGATGGCGCGGAAAGCATTCAAGTTAATGGCAATGTTTCGTAATCGGAAACAACAGGACAGACAGCTACAGGGAATTTGTGGAAAACTTCCTCAAGGTATACAATAGCCTTGGCTGTAACAGTTCACTAAAGATTCGTTTTAGCACTCACATCTAGATTTAGGAACAGTAAGAGAAGAGCACGGCGTGCGATTTCCCCAAGACATTGGAGAATCGCTATCAGGGCAAATGGAAACCATCGTAGATACATAACATCTTTTTGCATTTTGTTTCATAAAACATTATATATATATATATATATATATATATATATATATATATATATATATATATATATATATATATATATAACCTTTTAACTGTTGTTTTAAGTGTTACATGAACATTACAAGTGAAATATTATCATTTAAAGAAAATATAAACACATGAAATACCTAGGTTTACAATTTATGATAAATGATTTATTGCCTACACAATATCCATGGCCATAACATATCAAGACTTCAATATCTTTGAAATCGTAGCAAATCGTTTCGTTTTGTTGCCATATTTTATTTCAGCACATCAAAATCCATACTAAATAACACATTTTATCTGTGAAGAAGACGGCGTCTACAAGCTTGTAGATCAGTGGTATTAATGAAGTTGCAGTACAAACTGGAGCAAGCATAACACACAGATAGACATAAAGTAACAAATTAGATAATTTGTTTTCTAAAGTGTAAACGAATTGCGATAATTTGTTGAAAGAGGAAATTTCTCCATCAAGACAATTAC
This sequence comes from Unio delphinus, assembly GCA_029339505.1. Taxonomy (NCBI): domain Eukaryota; kingdom Metazoa; phylum Mollusca; class Bivalvia; order Unionida; family Unionidae; genus Unio; species Unio delphinus. The sequence continues at coordinate 118,083 of JAQISU010001241.1, read as the reverse complement.
CCGAATTTACTGAAGAGTGTTACTGAAAAGGTGGATATCATGACGAAATTGAGGGATATATATTAACCAAAGTTGTCTTGAGTTAATATAAAAACCTTTGTTTATTATTTTTGTTTCTTCAAATAACTAAAAATGTGTTAAATATATCTTCACTCCAAACATACAAACTTCATCTGACTTATTTATTGTATCACGCTTATATCGGGTACCGGTATAAAACATTACAAATCAGCTTCCTTTGCGAAATGTAGGGACTGACAACGAGACAAAGTCAGCTTCCTTTCTAACATGTTTGAGATTGACCACAAGACAATATCAGATTCCTTTGCGACATGTTTGAGATTAACAACCAGAAGTCAATTCGAGATGTAATTATCGATGTACAGCGAGGTTTCACATGGTAGAACATGCAGAGGCATTCATTCTCAAGACGTAATTCTAGATGTACAGAGAAGTTACACATGGTAGAACATGCAGAGGCATTCATTCTCAAGACGTAATTCTAGACGTACAGTGAGGATGTATATGGTATAACATAAAGAGGGATTCATTCGCACAACGTAATTCTAGATGTACAGCGAGGTTGTAAATGGTAGAAGACTTAATTCTGTATTTAATTTGCCTAGTGACGCATTTATAGTAACGTTCTACTCAACGAAACCACGTTTTGCCCGTTTCGAACGAGGAAAGGAGTGGTATTTCTGAGCGCTGGATAAATGTAATAACCAGCTACACCGATAACCTAAAATCAAAATGTCTTTATCTAAAATCATTCTTTTTCTCTAATGCTGTAAAGGTAAAAGAACTATTGGTTTCATAATCGCATTTACATGACTAGTATGTGTTAAACGATTTCGTTTATATCCATACACCACTATGCGAAATATGGCTACGAAATTGAAACTACACTTAAAGAGTCTGAACTAGGTAATTTAATAACATAAAACAATTTTCTAAATTGAAAAGCTATGAAAGGTTCCAAGTTTTTGGAGACTTCATCTCAAGAAACTGGTATAACAAATCACATTCTTGCTTCCATTTCAAATCCATATTTAGAAACAAATGTATAGCTTGTGATAGCACAATCGAGTGTTGTCAGGGATACCAAATAGAGTAAAAGCTAAATAAAGTCGTTTGGCAATTTGTAATTAAAGAAACCTTTACGGTGACATGTTAGGTACAATTGATGTTAATGGGTGATCAGAAAAAGGATTCTAGGGTGTCGGAATCCTTATTTAAGCGAAATTCATTTAAGATTGAAATGGTAGAAATAAAACTCGAAACCGTTGATAGATCATGTAATTCGATAGTTTATTCATTGTGATCAAAAATATAATTTCAACATCATAAAGAAGTAGTTTTAATTGTAATGGGCTATGGGAATACGAAAAATGATATATCATTATTCGGAAGGTCCCCTGCCTTTTCAAGCTTAAGTTAGTAATATATTAATCTTATTTGTTTGTCATCAGCAAGAGACGTCAATGTTCCAATTGTCATGTATAGAATCATAACACGCGTGATCATTGCACTTCAAAAGACAGATGTACTCCTTTAATGTTTTACACATATTAACCTATAGAAGACCTGTATCTCAAACTATCTGAACATCAAAGTAGATCATTGTGAAGGTTAAACGTCCTATACTGAGTGAACATCATCTAAATTAGTAGAAGCTATATAGACCTACCTGTTCATGTCAGAGTAGATACACACACACACATACACACACAAACAACAGATCAAATATATTATTATAGAGTTAATTTTTTAACTCATGATAATATAAACTACAAATAAATGCATATTTCGTTTCCAAACCAGTTGTTGCAAGTAAACATGTGTTGTCTGGCAATGGAATATATTATCTAATAGTATATCATGATATTTGTAGTAAAGTATACGAGCAAACAATTGTTAATGGACGTAATTTTGGAAAGCTGCACATTCAGTCCAAAACTATTTAAAATGCCCGATCAGAAAGATGAATACTATAAAATAGAGCGGTTGTCCAAAAATGTAGGCCGCGGTTTATTCAAAAGTGCCTAAAACTCAACTGTTAGCATATTTTGAAGTTAAGAAGGTTGCAAACCACTGGAATAGAGAGCGTAACTTAATAACATCCTTAAGAGCTAGTGTTTGTCATCTGTAATAACGGAATCGTTCCTTTACTTCAACATTAATGCGTTCTGAAACGGAAGTTATACATTTTGTAATCATTAACTGAAGTGAATAAAGTAACTGCGGGTGTGATTTGTGACTTAATCCAAAAGATTGTGCTGATATCCTGTCTACACAATCACGCCATATTTATTATTATTATTATTATTATTATTATTATTATTATTATTATTATTATTCCCGACTATGCACAAATAAACTAAACAAGCAGGCATCAGGCCCCTGCCCCACGACATTGAAGTTCCTCGGTCCTTAATATCATTACCGTGTGCTGTCATTTGTACAGTGCCGGATTACCAAATATGCAGAGTAGGCACTGGACTATGGTCACCATGCCTTTTTGAGACCCCGCGACAACAGAAAAAAATAATATTGACAGAAGATAATTTGCGAGGGGGTGGGGCCCCCAATATTTTCACTGTCTAAGAGCCTCCACAGGGTTTAATCAGGATCTGGATACGTATCGCTGTATGTCCGGCGATAATGTGGTATACCACGGTAAAAACAATGATCGTCATGCAGTGTTCTATTGACAAAGGCTAACAGAAAATAAGCAGCAGAAACTTCAAATTTGGAGGGCGATGTGTATTGCGATTGTTCTGAATAATTGACATGAACTATAAAAAGTCTATTTGCACTCTGTTGCTTGCAAAATGAAATAAAAGTATTGATTTCTCCAACATATACAATCGGTAAGAGAAAATGTGTGGATTTCCGTAGTTTTTAATCCGTGTAGTTTTACATCTCATATTATCGGCAACTGCTGTGCTCTGCAATATTTCCACGTGATTTGTATCTCGATATGTTTAAGTGAAAACTCTTTTCCTGTCAATCATTGATGTTTTGTGCAGGCGCTGAATTTGCACCTCATTTAATTAATACGTGTGTCTTCTTCCTATCTTGGCTTGCTGTTAGTTTAATCATAAATGAACTAAAACTTCTATTTGTTGTCGATGTCATGTCATCTCCCATTTTATTACATTACTTACACGAAGTTCTGCTAAAGTCCTTTTACTTTATGGTAGTATACAAAAGGACGATTCATTATCTTAATAAAAAAGTGCTTGAACCACTTGAAACAAAGATGCCCAGTTCAATTATCAAACCCGATTTCGCATGCATGCTGCATTTTAGGACTGTTTGCACCCAAAGATACAAAGGTTTTGTTTCAACATCTGCAGTTGTGCTCGATATGGGACAAAATAATGTGTGTGTGCGTGCGTGTGTGTGTGTGTGTGTGTGTGTGTGTGTGTGTGTGTGAGAGAGAGAGAGAGAGAGAGAGAGTGAGAGAGAGAGAGAGAGAGAGAGAGAGAGAGAGAGAGAGAGAGAGAGAGAGAGAGAGAGAGAGAGACGGGTCAGAATATATGCATTCCAGTCGAGATATTTGAACGAAGAAGAGTTAGGTAATACAATATCATGGGATAGACATTACATAATGTGTCGTTTAGTTTTTCATCAGCAGTCAAAAATAAAAAATGATATCAAATACATACATTTTACTCTAATCAATACAGGACAAAAATATAACCAACCTGCTAAATATCTATAAACCGCACATCTGTATGGGTTCTCTTCATCAGCTTTCCGTACTGCCTGCAGTTCACGCCGTGGAAGGTATTAAACTCTGCCTCTAATACAGGAAACTATTTAAATGCCGCCACGTTAGACCAGTTAATGTATGGTTTCAGGCACATTTTGTCAGTACAACTGAACCACATTTGACAACGTGGAGGCATAAACGGTATCTACTAATTAATTTCGTGTTGATTCCATTGTGTAATTTACCGGTTTCCTACTATAAATACTGCCACTGCTGTCACACCACCAAGGGCTGAGTGTGTGTTGGGTCTATTCCCACTCACACATGATTCTCCATTCAGGTCGATGGTGGCCCAATAGCAACCCCGACCTAACGAACAAATTAAATAGTACTCCTTGAGAACATAAATGCCTGGGGAACGCGGCACCATTCCTCCTACAGGAGTACTTAAATATCCAGCTTTGCTGGAATCTTAAAACAGTGCTACATGCCCCTAGTGGGCCATAAAGCACTATAATTCAAATGCAACACTACCAAAGGACATTAATTCGGTTATGACCTGAATTCACTAATATTGAACCATGGCATTATCGAAACTCACTCTTAACTCCGTGATGTTAGCACTTAGTAACTGGATAATTATTTCCGACTACGGAATATTTCCATTGCACCGAATTGCAAAAATCACAAACAGCTCCGGTGACCTAATAGTTTGAGCGTCCGCGTGGAAGCGGGAGGTCGTGGGTTCGATCCCCAGCCGAGTCATACCAAAGACTTACAAAAATGACGCTCAGCATTAAGAGGTTAGTGTTAGGACTGGTCAGCCTGGTGTCAGGATAATGTGACTGGGTGAGACATCATGCTACATGTCTGCGGCATGATGCCCCAGTGCTAGACATCACTATAAACTGCCTGTATGAAGACATCGTAGCGATATGACTGAAAAAAGTATTAAAACTACGTTAAAAATCATAATCAAAGAAACAAACAAACAAAACAAAAATCACACAAGTAATTACACAAATCTAAACATTCTTTAAAGCAAGGCGCTATAACCAAATTATCACATTGCCCCCGCCTTTAAAACGATCAGTCGATCTCGAGTGCCAAAACCGTCACACTTCTGTAGTCTCATAAACAAATAACTATCGTGTGGTGTGCAGTATCATTATTGAATGCTGCTAATTGATTATTAATTATTATGAATTACGCTATTACATCCAAGCAGACCAATCAAACTATGCATGATAGAAACATTACTGGACCATTATGATTGTAAAGATGGTAGCAATCCATTTTTAAAATACACTGTGTACGAAACAATTTCCAACTGGCAGGTCACTAGCAGATCAATAATACAGAAACATCCCTATGTACAACGAGGTTAGAGAATACGTTCTTCAGAGAATAACACGACTTTTAATAACCTCAAAACAAAAAACGAGTCAATCATGACTTCAACGCCTAACTGGCGCGACATTCGTTGTCATCCAGAGACCAACACTAGACGTGCCACTGCCGTCATATATTTGTTCAATACAAGTATTAACTCTACAGGGACAGAAAAACAGTCCTCTAATCTCCAAACAAGCACACATCATAGCACCATCTTCCCTTATCAATTTAGCACTGCTTCACCCAAAGCATAAACCACATAAATAAATCAAATTTACCAAATTCTGGATTCAAGCAGCAAACAAGTTCTATGAACTGTTCGGATCTTACACTGCAATCCGATTATTCTATACAACGTATCCATACGAACATAACAAAATATTAGAATCTCTCATCACATAATCATCTCACTGGAATCACACTACAGCCGATGGACGCAGATCAATCTGATTTTAACTGATCGACTTTTGGACCTCAACCCGTTTGACCCTTTATTCTATATCCAACCAATTATTAATCACAAGGAAATTATTACCCACCCATGAAAACTGAAATCACCACTTCTGTCGGCTAGGCAAACGCGTCTGATAACATAATTTCACATTTCGGTACTAAACGCCTTGCTCTCAATGGAGTTTTTTTTATTAAATCAGTTTCAATACATAGATGCAGAACATAACGTGTGTATGTTTTTCTAATTTGATTAGTGTTTTGCTTCTTCGTATTAATCCCGTACCGAACAAATATAGACATTGTACCGAGTGTGCCTGTATTTTTGTTTTAAATGGGCATTGTCGCCCAATACAATTTCAAAGGATTGATTCTCATTTCCCATTTCAAAGAGTTTTTCAATGCTACCAAGCAATATGTTTCATGCCGACACGAGTCGCCCTTAGCAAACAGTGATACTAATGTATCCATTACAGCGCACTATGCACCATTAAAATTCCAGGAGATCCCTGGAATATTATATACCTATCAATCTCAACGTCAAAATAATGTTTCCAATCAGGCGCAAAGAAATATTGAAACCACGTTAGTGTTATTCTTTTTATGTTTATTGCCAAATCTGCTATGGGGTTTCATGAAATTCAGTATAAAACTTATCAACTCAACATACTATAGCGGATTTGGGGAGGGGGGGGGGGAGGCAGCGAACCCTAAGTCATATCAAACAAATTAAACGGTATTGGATGAGTTGTGTGGTATAACACATGTCTGATATGTCACATGTTCCCAAGTAAAGTTAAGACATTTCAATGATTGGATCCCTATCTTAATGTAATAGTAGTTATAGGGTTTAACGCCATTTTTTCAGCACGAGATAGGCTAGATATGGCGGCCAGTATTAATGGTGGAGGAAGAACCCGGGAAAAACCCCGGAAAGAACCACCGACCCACGAGAAGCTACTGGCAAGCTTTCTCACATAACTAAATTAGCCGAATCTTAGACTCGAACCAACGCAGACAGTTTATCTTAATGAATGTACCTATTAACTGGTCGTATGTGGTATTTTACTGCCTAACAGGTCTGTTTGGTGTTTTACTGCCTAACAGGTCTGTTTGGTGTTTTACTTTCCAACAGGTATGTGTGGTGTTTTACTGCTAAACGGGTCTGTTTGGTGTTTTACTTCACAACATGTCTGTTTGATACTTTACTACCTAATATATATGTTTGATGTTTTACTGCCTAATAGGTATGTTTGGTGTTTTACTTCCCAACAGGTCTGTGTATTGTTTTACTGCATAAAAGGTATTTGTTTAGTGCATAACCTGTTCCATTGTAAATACAAATAACTGTCAATATTGGTAGTTGGAACGATGATGAAATGGATGTTTTATAGTTGCCACCGCCCTCTAGGGGCATATGGGCAACTTTTATAGCCACCATATCGGTGTCCATTTAAGGTCCCTTGGGGAGGGTCGCTACTCCCCCCCCCCCCCCTCAGGATTTACAGTGCTTAAATGCACTATATTTTAAATAGGGCGTTCTCCCGAATTACTAAAAAGTAACTATCGGGAGAAATGAAAGCCCATGGGGTGGGTAGGAATGGTACCTACACACACCCACCCCTAACAACCAATCGATAGCAAACAGTGGTAGCGAGGGAAAATGTTTTCTCATTTTGCTAGTAATTTGGTGAGTCGGACAAGGCAAAGGTGGAAAGGGCCCAGGTCCAGGAGGGCGTCGACACAGCAGCACACACCAGAGCACGCAAACAGCAAGACAGCACAGCAAAGGACGCAGTCCACACCTGAAACGACAAGGTCATACTAAAGGTCAAATTATGTCCAGTTGTACTAATGGACAGCTTAACATCCAATAATGTGTTAGCCACCTGTGCAATTACTCAAATATTTGAGTTGAAGAATTGTTATTTAAATTCCTATCATTCAAATAAAAACTAGTACATAAGCGTACATATAATAAGTCCCTAACAAATTTTGAATTAAAATGTCAAAGTGACATATAGTAGTGTAGTCAATGGTAGGTAATTTTTGGTCTTAAATTTGATGGAGGCGGCACCAATAAGGTCTAATTAGCTTTTTAGGGCCACGGAAAGTTGTTCATGGAGGGGTACTCGTAACCAAATGAGTCCCCTATTAAGGCAAATTGGCAATTTTAGCCCTTAAAAGGGCTGGTACTCATCGTGTTTGAAAGTACCTCGTCTCCCCTCTATCTCCACCAAATCGGCTGCAGATTTTATTTCTTCTCGGATAGGTCTAGGGAAGTAGAGTCCATGTCTCTTTGCAAGGTGTGCTGCAGCATCAAATAACTGGTACATGGGTTTCTCTTCAAAGATGTTCAAATAATAGCTAGTCAAAATTTGTATGCCATAACGCCATTGCTGGATTCTCGGTGGAGATGTCTGAAGGGACCGGAACCCAAGATAGGTCACCGCTGAGATGAATGAAGTAGCTTTCTTCTTATTTTCCATGAGTTCATTGAGTCCCAGGTCCCTACATAATTTCTCCATAAGTTGGTCCTTTGTTTTCTCAGGCATTTTGACTGTTTTGACTGGCACTTCCCATTTTTCTTTCGGGGTGGTGGTAGTGGTGGCGATGGTGGTGGTGACGGCAGCAGCTTCCAATTTCTTTTCCAGATTAATTGCCACATCTGTTGGATGAGTGGGGGTGGAAGATTTTAACACCCTCTTTTTCTCCTTCCTTTTTGTTTGTTTAGGGGCTGGTGGTGATGGTGGTGGTGGTGGTTCAACCTCAGGCTCAACTGCCGGTGTAGGCTCGACAATAGGTGACATAGCCTTATCCAACATTACTGGTGGGTCTATGGCAACAAGTAGACCCTGAAGTTGAACAGTTAGCACTGCTAACTGGTCCCCAAAGGCGCCAAGTATATCCCTCTGTACAGCAGACTCCTTTTCAGTTGTCGATTGGGCTGGTTCCTTTAGAGCTGGGGGTGGGGGTGGTGTGACGTGGCTATGTCCAGTTTCCCGCCTTCTCCACGGTCTATTCCTTTGTCTCCTGTACATGAGTCCCCCATTATTTTCCTTCTTATCTTCTTTATCCCATACAAGCAGCAGGGTAGTTCTTTTTCCTGCTGCTCGGAGGCTCCAGTTATTCGCCTCTTTAAGTCCAAGGCCAATGATAGCCTTTATGGCTGGGTCCGGGATTAATTCCATCGCTAGCGTTAATGTTGCTCCTTGCTCGTTCGCTGCTGATATGGATGATGATGACGGTAGTTGGAACGAATGTCTAAGCCTTGTGTTATATAAGCGTTATTCGTGTCTTTTCAATCCGAATCAAATTTGTATGTTAAAATGTCATTTCTAAAATCAATTATCAATGACGGAAATAAAAATTTGTGACATTTTACCATAATTTATAAAAATATATCTTTCTTTTGGAATGCACAAATATATTTTACACTCTATATTTTACACTCTATTCAAGGAGGTTGAGTTTAAAATGGCACAGAGTAAACAAGTATTTCTATTTTGAAAATATAACCAAATTAATCTATTAGTCTCGTCAAGACATTAAAGTTCATTAAAGAAACTTTCTCTAGTCACATGGTAACTACTGGTCCTCAGGTAAATAATTGTGTGAGGGATTGTGGTCGTTCTAAGGCTTCATTTCTGTAAGTATCCACAGTGTCAGTGAATGTGTGAGGGATAACGGTCGATATAGGGCTTCATTATTGTACAGTAGCAGTAGTGTAGGTGAATGTCTGAGTGAATGTGATCATTATAAGGCTTCATTTCTGTAAGTATCCACAGTGTCAGTGAATGTGTGAGGGGATAACGGTCGATATAGGGCTTCATTATTGTACAGTAGCAATAGTGTAGGTGAATGTCTCAGTGAATGTAATCATTATAAGGCTTCATTTCTGTAAGTATCCACAGTGTCAGTGAATGTGTGAGGGGATAACGGTCGATATAGGGCTTCATTATTGTACAGTAGCAATAGTGTAGGTGAATGTCTCAGTGAATGTAATCATTATAAGGCTTCATTTCTGTAAGTATCCATAGTGTCAGTGAATGTGTGAGGGGATAACGGTCGATATAGGGCTTCATTATTGTACAGTAGCAATAGTGTAGGTGAATGTCTCAGTGAATGTAATCATTATAAGGCTTCATTTATGTAAGTTTCCATAGTGTATGTGAATGGATAATGGTCGTTATAAGGCTTCATTATTGTACAGTAGCAGTAGTGTAGGTGAATGTCTCAGTGAATGCGATCATTATAAGGCTTCATTTATGTAAGTATCCATAGTGTCAGTGAATGTGTGAGGGATAACGGTCGTTATAAGGCTTCATTATTGTACAGTAGCAATAGTGTAGATGTAGGTCTGAGAGATTGTGGTCGTTATAAGACTTCATATCTGTACAGTAGCCATAATTTAAACAAATGGCTGAGAGATCGTGGTGGTTATATGGTTTTATTTCTGTACACTAGCCACACTATAAGTGAATGCCTGTTGGCTTGTGGTCGTTATAAGGCTTCATCTCTGTACAGAAGAAATAGTATAAGTGAATGTCTGAGGGCTTGTTGTCGTTACAGCCATTCATTTCTTACAGCAGCCATAGTTTAAGCAAATGGCTGATGGATCGTGGTCGTTATAAGCCTTGTATATGGACAGTTGCCATTGTGTAAATTAAGGTCTGAGGGTTTGTGGTCGTTATAAGGCTTCATATATGTACAGTAGCCATATTGTAAATTAATGTGAGGGATCATAGTCGTTATAATGCTTGATATTTGTACAGTCGCCATAGCATAAGCGAAATTCTGAGGGATAGTGGTCGTTAAAAGGCTTCAAATCAATACAATAGCGATATTGTAAGTGAATGTCTGATGGATTGTGGTGTTTTAGCTCGTAGTCCACCTTTATAATATACAGAAGACCAGTGACGTCAATTCAGTTTGTTCATGGGGGCGGGAAATACATGGCAAAACATCGGTGGGGGCAAATGAAAGCCCTACCTCTCCCCATATTACGTCCCTGTGGAGAACTTCTGTTTCCTCTTAAATTACAGGTGTATAAATTCACCTAATGTGAAACATTTGTTGTCTATATGGTAATACGTTATAAACGAAGGATTAATTGTATCTTCCTCTCTTCGGGTCCCTGTGGTTTGGGACGGGTGTCAATTACAGAATTGCCACCTATTTTGGTTCATGAATGCTTGATGGAGGTGAGTTGGGGAACGATGATTATTGTAGATATAGAATGTATCAATTTCACATTAGACAATCCAGCATTCAAAGTTGTATTAGTTTTCAAATTAGTGGCTTGAAAACATGGACAACATTTACTATAACTTTGATAGTTCTACTCCACATTTGCAAAAAAATAAGTGGTTCCAAAGTCCATTCCAAGAAATAATACAAAGACTACAAAACATTGACGAATACGTACAATCTTGCTTCAGACATATGTAAGATCAGATATAGGTGTCATACATGTTAAAATCAGCAGCAATTATTACGCCAATAAAGAATTACTGATTAACAAAAAAAGTAAGCTGGTTCCATATTCTTTAACATAAATTAAGATGTAAAGCAACGTATATCTATCTATCTATCTATCTATCTATCTATCTATCTATCTATCTATCTATCTATCTATCTATCTATCTATCTATCTATCTTCATAATTGACTTATATTGTCTTCATGCATTCCCTCATTTGGGGTTGATGGAAGTGACATTATTTGGTATATTGTATATTTTGCTGGAAACATTTATTAGACTTAAGATTGTATTCTTTTAATTTCGACTTTGAAATGCGTTGTCAGTTGAAAATGTTCCAAAAACCTTGTATTGGTTCTGCTATAAGTAGAAAATATTTCAATATTCGTTCATGTTGGACTGGAATTTAACTAATGCATTAGAATCGGTACCCAGATACGCTGTTTATATCTTATTTGTAGCTTTCTTGGAATTTGCGTTTGATTTTCAAATGTTCAGGACGCATAGTAATTTCTACCGTGAAATATTTGGGAAGGAATCCTTAGTTTTAGATACATTTTACTGTGGTTTTGAAGCACATGTAACGTTACCGTGTGATTTTGTTGTGGTCACATTAATATATTTTTACCTGCCGTAAATGCAATATGAAATCTTAACCCGGTTATTTTTGATCAAGAGTCAAACGGAAATATACTGGAAAAGTGTTTTCGAGTGTTAAGGGTCCAGTTTTTACGTAGCGGTGATTTGGTTTGTTTGTCGTTGTATGAGAGATGATCGAGCACGATTGTAATGCCCGGATAGAGTACATAATAACATAAAATATGAAATTAAGGGATGAAATAACAAAGATCTAAATATAGATATAGACTAGAACAACACGGGCTCCCGTATATAGAATATAACAATTGAATAAAAAGCATAAACATAATGAAATTGAACATAACATTTGAATGATACACTTTGTCAGAGAAATACACTGACCAAACTTATAAGAAATGCTATTAGCTGTTCTGTTAAGCCGAGGAAACGAATTTCATAATGGAATCGAGTGTGCGATCGAACTCGGTTGCTCAGAATGGCTGCATATTCTGGTTGCTTCCAAATACAACGTTGGTGACAGACCAGAGTCTTTCTTAAGATACATAAACCATATGAATTAAAGACAAAAGAATGTAAACAATTAACTTTCAAACTCAAAAACATCATGTATGAATATAAAAAAAACTCAATTCAAGATAATAATTATAGTCTAATAGTAATTTAACGCATAGTATGCGATTGTGACACAATTTATGCTTTCTGAAACTCGCACTTCCTTTGCAGCCGAATCCCTTTGTTGTTGTTAAAGTTCAGTGTCGTTCAACTTCCAAACACCTGTCCCTTGGACAATTTATAACGGTGAAAAACTTTCTACTACATTGGATTCAAGAACAAGAAACATGGACAGACTAACGTCGCAGTGGAAGTTACTTAAAACATTGCATTTAGTTTGTGAAATAAACAATTCTCATTTAGCTGAGCCAGTCAGATTAACTGTATCTAACCACCCAAAATTAGCCAACACCTAACCAAGTATTAGTAACGATCCATATGTCCGCGCTTTCTTTATAACTGTCTCTGGAAAATCTCATTTATGACACTCATTTAGATTGTCGCCATGTTGTCTTTCCTCCCTCCCCTTCACCTCTCCTCAACATCCTTCTCGCCGTTGTCCCAAAGGATTCCAAATAAACAGCATCATGCTAGAACACCTTGGGTGGTTAAACCATCAAAGACTAGCAAATGTGTACCGGCATAGTCATACATCAATGTTAGTTCCTACGTGTCACGCTGACCGCGACAAGATGCTCTCACTTATGCTGTAGTAATCATCGCTCAAAATTCAGTTTGTTACACCAAGTCTTTGCATGTGTAGTAGGCAATAATGGCCTAGGATTTCTATTCTGACTGGAATGTGGATCTGAGTACAGCTTGGTGAAATGCAATTATGTAATATATACAAAAGTAAATGGAATCCATTACAGTTTATACATGAAAGCAAAGTTAAATCCGATTCCATACTAGTAACTATATAATGATGCCTCCCTTATATAAGAATATATGCAACAATAATCATTTGCATATATTTTTATGCTTGCATGTATTAAGGCTGAATGGTACGTGAGCACAACACTAGCTATATTGCATCCACCAAAAATGTAATTGTAAAACTGTAAATATAAATTGTAAAGTAAATCAAAGAGAAACCTTTCTAAACAAAGGCGATCTTTAGTGCTACCAAACAAAATATAAAATATAAAGATTATAAAATTAATATGCAGTCAAAGAAAAGATATATGCAATGAAAGATTACAAAGGTATATACAATTGTTAGGACTCTATAGTCTTAATTAAGTAGCTGAAAAGAGCGAAATCCATCCAGCACACCTTGTAACACTCAACAAATAATTTATTTCCCTAATACAAAATGAAAATTTAAAATGAACTGACAGTGCTTACTTGCAATTAAATCCCAAATAAACACAAAAGTACTGTCACAAGTCCATTTGAATCCCCGCTGTATTCCAAATAAGTTTCTGTATTGAACAGTAGCAGTGGTATCGAATGTGCTAATGTACCAGTGGAATGGGGTAAAGAACATTTGTATAAAAACCCATGGGACAATAATAGAGCCAGGATGCATTCCAGCTTCCTCTTTATAACATTAAAAGCTATCAACACGTTATATAACTTTTTAGTGGAAATCTCGTATTATCAACTCTGATTCAAATAAATAGGCTTACCATTGATAGCAAAATCTGAATATTTAACATGATGACTTTGCGAAATATTAACAATATATTGAACCGTACACCTAAAATATAAGACAAAACCTTTTGAAAAGACCCTGATCGACTTTAGTATTGTTTGATGTGGATTCTATCCTGTTTTCTTTGTTTTTCTGATATGTCCGAACATATTGCTTACATCTTAAACTTTTCGACGGCAGATATGCGTCTGTTGCTGATTGCAGCTAGATTCGACTTTTATCTTAATATATATGGTTCTTGAAATTGGAAGAATTAGCAGAATAAAATAATTGTATTTTGCCTGTTAACTCTTTGATAATGAGTCTTCTTGACGAGCCATTCCCAGTTTTTAAAAACATGCGGAAAGAATTCCTCTAAATGTCGCAATAATGATCAATTATTCTTGTGATATTTTAAGGTCTGATGGATTTGGGTTGAAATAATGACTTGTATTGCATTTTGTTTTAGTTCTATCACTAGAAGTATAGATTAGTTATTGGAAAGGCATTTGAAAATGCATCAGGAATACCATCTTTTCAGCGTAATGTCAAGTTTTACTTATAAATATAAACACATTAGTGAGTCTATATAAAATACAAATTCACAAGAATATAAAAACACATCCTAGCCCCGATCCCACCCCATCCCATTACGTCTATTCAATGCATCTTCCGTAAATCTATCGCCATTCCCTCTTTTTCAAATTTCCTGTACAAGAATAAAGTTGTTTTTGTCTGCGCGTTAGCTACTTTATTTCTCTACGGCATTGCGACTGTATTTCAGCTGCGAATCGGCTTCAAAAACATCAGCGATTCCTAAATGTGTCAGCAAACTAGGGTTTGATGATGCACGCAGATACATTTTGGAAAAGGAAAAAGGTCGAAACAAATCTCAATACCAACTCAGCAACAATAAATGTGAATATATACTGCATACCGAACTAAAAGTCACACTACCGTTACACAAAACAGGTCATACACACAGATATCATATGTCCTTAAGTTGAACTCGGGCTGCTCCATGACATCAGTATGGAATATGGTACAAAAAACCATTTGCAAAACGACAAGCTGTATCGAATACCTAAACCATCTGAAACAATGATTGACCTTTTCTGCATAAATCTCAATAATATTGACCGAAAATTTTTCGAAATGCTCCTTACAAGAGAATTATTCTACAAACGTCCGCCAATGTCATAAACCTGAATGACAGGGATTCGTCCAATCTCAATGTATTCAGCACTGATAACGTTACACTCTCTGAGATTTTACAGGACTCTCGTTATCTAGCCGATGATAGTTCTATATAACAATATACAGCACCATCCTCTAAAAATAGCTCATGCGACACAGGTCTCTATATAATCTTAAACATTTCAATACAATTGTAGACAAATGCCCATGATGAGAAGCAAATGTGATACTAGTACCTAAGTCCTTAAATGGAAAATGTCAACTCGTCGCTTATATCACTACATTGTTGAAAAGGTTTGTTTGTTTGTTTATTTATGCTTTTTAAGTTAAATTTAACAATGTTTCGGTCTTATCGCTACGATGTCTGCAGTGAAGCAGTTTATAATGTTTTCTTGTACTGGGGGCATCAAGCGGCAGACATGTAAAATGATGTCCCACCCAGTCACATTATCCTGTCACCAGCCCGACCAGTCCTAACACTAACTTCTTAATGCTGAGCGCCAAGCGAGACAGCTGTTAGTACTATTTTTGTAAGTCTTTGATATGACTTGGCCGGGAATCGAACACACGACATCCCGCTCCGGCGGCAGACGCTCTAACCACTAGGCCATCGGAGCGGTTGAAGGAAAGGAAAAATGGCAAATGCATCTCGTATCTTGATTACAATAAAAAGACTTATAGCAGGTCAACGAATTCAAACGTCAGACAGCCTAACATCTAGTCCTAAGTATTATTTCATTGCAGCAGTTTTCACAAAGAAAGAACTTGTAGTTACCATGTGTATTTGATTCGAAAGAGCTTAAGATAACCCATGGAAGCAAGGAATAAAACGTATGACCCATTTCGCCTACGCCCAAAAAATATAAATAGTTTTGAATGATATGAATTTCAGAGCTAAGGCAGGTTCAAAATTTATCTTATCCCAGTTGCTGAGTGGAGCGGATTGTAGAACTCGTTATTTTGTTTTTACATTGCTTGTCCGACATTCATAACCCATGGATCTTGTATAGGACATTCATGCTCCATGGATGCGTGTCGGACATTCATGGCCCATATATCGCGCATAGGATATGCATAGGAAACTTTTTTCTTCTTTTATATGCTTCATGTTTACATTTTTCGGTAAGGCACGATATGGTTATTCTTGATTTCGTGTGAAAATAACTGACAATCTGCTAGCGATGGAAGTCACTAATGGGCAGAGTTTTTCCAATTATTGAGACAGGAGAAGTGATATATGATGACGTGAGTGCTCTGCAACACGAAAGCAATATATATAGACTGTGTTGATTGAATACTTGCTTAAATTTCGATCTTTTTGCAGGAAGATTGTCTCTGCGTATTAGGACTAGCAAAGGGAAATGTATCGTAAATTCTACTAGGACTACTAAAGGGAATAGGTGACTGAGTGTAATAGGACTAGTAATGACAACTTGTCACAAATGTACTAATTAGACCAGCAAGGTACAAAAAGTATCACAAAAGAGGGGAAAATGTATCACAAATTGACTATTAGGACTAGCAAAGGAAAATTGTACAAATTCACTATTAGGACTAGCAAGGGAAAATTGTACAACCAATTGACTATTAGGACTAACAAGGGAAATAATCCATCACAAATTTACTGCTAGGACAAACAAGGGATTAAACGTACCACATAGTCACTATTAGGACTAGTAAAAGCAACTGGATCGCAAATTCACTACTGGGAAGAGTTAGAAAACTGGATCGCAAATTCACTACTGGGAAAAGTAGGAAAACTGGATCGCAAATTCACTACTAGGACTAGTAAAACAAACTGGATCGCAAATTCACTACTAGGACTAGTAATACAAAAAACTGGATCGCAAATTGACTACTAGGACTAGTAAAAAAAATACTGGATCGCAAATTTACTAAGACTAGTAACAAACCTTGATCGTAATTGTACTACTAGGACTAGTAAAAAAAATGGATCACCGATCTACTACTAAGACAGGCAAGGAAATACTGTATCACTAATTTATTACTTGCAAGGAAAATACATTATCTCAATTTCACTACTAAGAGAAGGAAAAAGGGTTGAGTGCGTGGTTGTTCTATTCCCACTCCCCTAGGTCTCTCATTCATGTCGATAGTCCCTTCCAGGGGCGCGACATGACGACCAAATTAAATAGTATACTTTATATGCATAAATGCCTGTGGGGATATGGCACCATTCCTTCCCCGCGGGAAAATATAAATCACTACCATACTAATTGGTAGTGTAAAATAGTGAACATATGACTCTTCGTAGCCGGTTTCACTTAAAACTTTAAATACTACTACTAAGAGAAGGAAAAAAAATGTATACATAATTGACTACTTTTAACTTATTTCATTACTGAGAACAAGTTAGTAACCACGTCAGGAAGCTCGATTTCTTCTTAGATAATCCATTACCTCCTCTATCAATACAGAAAATACATAATATGTTAGGCAAAGGAAGGGCTGGGCTTGTTACCAATAGTGAAAGCATACCACTATACTAGATCCTTGCAACAGGTGGAAACAAATAAGAGTTTTGATTGGTAAATCAGAAATCAATTATATCTACTTGTTGCTATGATATAATTTGTACAAACTAGAACAGTTAATAATTCATCTCGTATGATATAGTATAAACCAACTGATTCAAATATTGAAACAATTCTCTACACTGCATATGATAGCACTTATATTTGACGATGAAGAACCTAGCAGTTTCATCTCTTTCAATATGGAACAACTAATGAAACAACTCGGCAATGTAACTGTTATGTAATAAAAAATCGTTGTAATCACAAGAAAGAGAGAAGAAGAGAGAGAAGAACTCTCTTAAAAGAGTGTCGCCGCGATGATAGACAGCTACATCTGAAATGAAGAGTCAAACATTCATTTTCTGCTGACATGGAGAACTTTATTTAAATAATCAACACACATATATATTACTACATTCTAGAAACACATCTAAAAACTTTATAATAAATACATATTACATTTTCATCATTAAGCTTTCCAACTTCATTTTATTCATATAACTTCTGCACCTTAGAATATTATACACTAGTTAATTCTCAATCAATTTCTAGATAGTAAAAGTATTAAATGTAATAACAGTTAATGCATTTTACTCATTTTAAAACAGAATATTAAGAATATTGATTTAGAATATATTGCTAGATATTACTCTTTCTTACTTAAGAAATACTTTATTTCAATCATTAAATCAAAACATGAAGTTGGTAGCGAATTCAACCTTTACCATAAAACTTACATAAATATAATTAAATATGAACATAAAACATTCTATTACAATATATTATAAATAAAAGAATTCAGTAGTAATGTTGCAAACAAATGAATTTTACCATTAAAATCTCAAGCATTAAAAATACCTATTTCTAAAAGAGGTTATGACATATACAGTGTCCTTACCTGAAATGAAGAGTCAAACATTCATTTTCTGCTGACATGGAGAACTAATCTGACCTGATCGCGCATCTGTATTTATAGTGTCAGGGTCAGAGAAGGTCATACCCCCATGCATCAGTCAGAAAAGATGTTGACCTACTTTCAGGTATAAACCAGTTTCGACCGGCAGAAACCAATTTATCTTACGTCATAAGACCTACTCTATAGTTTATTTATATTCGTTTTAACGACGTCAGACCAAATATGGATACTCGTTAGTTGGAAGCCATTTTGTTTTGTGACGTATAGAAGCCTCCCAGAGAAAGGTTACTCCTTCTTCAGTAACCGAATTGAACCTATGCCAATTCTAGGTCAAAAACATATTTTTACTGTTGGTACTTAGAACTGTAGCTAGGCAAAATCCATGTATTATGTTTTTTTCGTTATATGCTTCCACACAACTTATACATTGGCAAGCTTAGTATCTTGCTATTTCTACACAACACATCGATATACATTGCCTAATTTCCACTTGCTCAGCAACCCTTTCTATTCTGTATAGTTGTACTTCAAAAACAAGTGAAATTACCTTTAATATATTTTAGAAACTCATTACTTTAATACAATTCAAAGAAAATATCAATCTTTATTAATTTTGCTAAAAATTCAATCCTAACATAACTTATTTCAATATGGAAAAAATGATCAAGCCACGTCTTTGTGGAAATTTCCATTTTTAGTTATTATCATCATTTCATTTTAAGTATCAGCAGATTCTGTGACGCTGACCTTCTCACCTGTCGACCTGTAGCTCTTGAGTTTGTCTACAACTCACAAATATTGCAAAAAAATATTTTCTTTTCTTTGGAATAATCAAATCTATACTTCAAATTTCTGCACAGATTCAAATATTTAATTGCAATGTACTGTAACACATTGTCTAGAGAACAATACGGGGCATAATTTCTACCAATATTCAAGAGGACAAGATTATGTAGCTTTATGGTAATCCAATCCATCGTCGGAGACAATCAGACATGGTATGCTAGAAATGGCCAAAATATTCTTGGTAGAATACCATGCTAGTCACACTACTTCACACGTATTTTTAATTATTAATCAGACGGGGGTCTAGTTATTGATCTAGAATTCTGAATGGGTACAATGTTTCAGATCTTGTATTAAACGAGACGTTTTGTAAAAGCTATATATATAATAATGAATAATACATTTCAGATATGGCATTCATGGTTTTAAGCAGGAGGGAGTTCGGACACAGTAGAAGGGGGATTGGAAAACAACAGAAGGGAATGTAAATGCACATAATATACGCAGGTTTAATAAATGTGGCCTAAGTTATAAGCGAAACTAGCAAGGAAACATCCCCTATGCTCCCGTATAGTATCCACGTGTCAAAGCGAAACTGGCAGGGAAATGTCCCCTATTGTCAAATAGAGTATCCAAGGCTCTAATCGAAACTAGCTGGTTTACGTTCCCTGCCAGTTAATTAGTCAGCAACCTAATAATTGGTTTTAATGAAAACCTGTTCGTTTGTAGAATAGGACGAGCATTTTATGAAAAAACGTAATAATTCAAGTTATGTAAATATTTCTAAATTACTAATACGCATTAAAAGGTCGACACCAAAAACCTTTATTACAAAATGGGTCGTGTACCTTTTAAAATGACTTTATACAGACGGATGAACTTTTATAAATACTGGCTCACTTATTCACTTATTACTTGCATCTACCTTGCTGGACGATTTATATTGCCATTTTCAAGAAATGTTAATCAAAATGGAAAACTATAGGAATTTGAAAATATGGACCATTTTTTTCTGTTTTGATGAGTCAGGACATTTACAATGTTAACATGTCCTTCTTTGCATTCAATGGCTCCGTGATGTATAAGACATAGTACTCTCTAACAAGACAGAATTTATAATACTAATTATTATTAATTATTATAATTATAATACTAATTATTATTAATTTTTATAATTATAATACTAATTATTATTAATTATTATAATTATAATACTAATTATTATTAATTATTATAATTATAATACTAATTATTATCGATTATTATAATTATAATACTAATTATTAATAATTATTATAATTATAATACTAATTATTAATAATTATTATAATTATAATACTAATTATTATTAATTATTATAATTATAATACTAATTATTATTAATTATTATAATTATAATACTAATTATTATTAATTATTATAATTATAATACTAATTATTATTAATTATTATAATTATATTACTAATTATTATTAATTTTTATAATTATAATACTAATTATGAAAATAAAAGAAACATGTGTTTTATTTACTTGTGTTAATACAAAAAAAAAACAGAGTACCAGTTCCTAATTATGTCTCAGCTTTTGTGCGTATATTATGATTGGTCTGGGTTTGCCGTATTTGTATTGGTGTGTCCTTGATCAAATTCGTCAATACGTTCGTCTTTATTTTAGTATTTTGCTTACGAATATAACGAAAACGTCCTCGATAGATCTACAGACATTATACTTTGTAAAAATGTTTCACGATAATGAAGGTACCGTTTATTTAATCTGATGCTTCACTAACTTTTGTGCTTCATATGTTCGAAAAATGTAAATGCTTCTGATTCTAGCTTAGCCTTGTTTACATGTAGAGTGTATTTGTTTTAGGTACAAACTATTTCAGCAGGACGTTATATGCACTTGTCAACAGTAATCAATATACCGTTAAGTTGATACACACCTCCTTCATTACCAACGATTGACAAGCTCCGATTGCAACACTTTATCCCTTTATCCTCAACAGTCCCTCAAACTGACACTGTTGACAGAAAGCGATGCCATCTTGGAGTGGTCGTCGATGTTGTGTGGATCAGATTGTGCTTTGGGGAATTTATAATCTGAAACAAAACCTGATGATCATTAGATATCCCAAACTCCCCGCCTTTCAGGGTAAACTATTCCTTGTCCATTATAAACTGTCAATCATTTTTATATCCATGAGGATAATGACCGTCAGGTAAATTAATGTACGTGTTATTCGCCATTTCAATAAGCGTGACTAGCATGTGTACTGCATGTAAGTTATCAAGAGAAAATTTACCATGTGCATTTTGTGTTCCTTTTGTATTTTTTAAAATAATTTTTACATAATTGGTTAAGTTCGAAATGGAGATATAATGTAGTAAAATAATTACTAGCTTGATTCAAGCAATGGACCAACAGTGATAGCTAGCACTGGAAATCATGCCGCAGACATGTAGCATGATATCCCACTCAGTCATATAATCCTGACACTAGGCCAGAGATCGATACCACGACCTGCAGTTTCTGCGGCGGACGCTTTAACAACTCGGCCACCGCAGCGGTTCCACAACATCGTTAAAATAAAGCATTATTGACTATCATTTCAATAATATTGACTATCATTTCTATAGTGTACTGTAATAAATAAATAATGTAATACGAAATATCATGGAACTCGTGAAAGGAAATACATTGTGTATTAAATACAATTCCAGTTAGGGGCCCCGAGTGGCCGAGTGGTCTAAAGCGCTGTCCGTTACGGACCACTGACATCTCACCTCTGTCTGCGTGTGTTCGAGTCTAAGACTCGGCAAATGTAGTTATGTGAGAAAGCTTGCCAGTAGCTTCTCGTGGGTCGGTGGTTAATTCCGGGGTTTGTCTGGGTTCTTCCTC
This sequence comes from Unio delphinus, assembly GCA_029339505.1. Taxonomy (NCBI): domain Eukaryota; kingdom Metazoa; phylum Mollusca; class Bivalvia; order Unionida; family Unionidae; genus Unio; species Unio delphinus. The sequence goes on along the minus strand of JAQISU010001241.1, from coordinate 95,910 downwards.
CACCATTAATACTGGCCGCCATTTATAGCCTATATTGTGCTGCAAAATGGCGTTGAACCATGCAAAAACAAACAAAACAATTCCAGTTGGAAAAAGAAATACATCTTGCATTAAGTAAATAACCAGTTGATAAAACAAAAAAAAATATTGTATTAAGCATATATCCAGTTGGTAAAAGAAATTTATCATTATTACATACATATACAGTTGGTATGTGAAATATATAATTTATTAGGCTTATGAAATGGCTAAACTGTTATATATATATATATATATATATATATATATATATATATATATATATATATGTGTGTGTGTGTGTGTGTGTGTGTGTGTTATACTTGACCTTTGTTCGAAATTAAGCATATGATTTTGGACCTCTCTGATTAATGACATTGTTTTTACAAATATGTTTACTGGGATTTGAGTTCCGGACATTGGTTTGAAATTATGTTGCGAACCTGATTTTTATCAGTGTTTGCTAAAAGTAAAGTAAACATACCTCATCTTGTTTTAATTGTGTCTTAAGTCAGACAACAGTCTGTATATCAAGAAGAGGAGAAGAAGAAAAAACAATTTGTCATTCCTAATTTGATATCAGTCCTCGTGTAATCACTTTTAGTTATGTTCTAATTCGATATAGTTTGAAAGGAATTTCCTATTTAAATTATTCAGTGGAATGACAAATTGTTCATTAACATTTTGTATGTAGACTATTAGTGTATGAGCATATTATAGAATGTTGGTACAACAGAAAATTCAAGACCTGGAATTCATTCGGAACACTCTGATACAGTTTGAGGATTGTTTGGGATTAAATTCACAATGTTGTAAATTCCTTTTACACTTTCACTTCGCGTTGTATGGAAATAAATTATTTCTTAAATTTTACTTAATTTGTTGGTGTTACTTAATTACTTTAAGACCATAAAGTTGTAACAAAGCAAAATATTGGTGAAAAGGAACAGAATTATATGTATGTATCTATTGTAGGTTATTCTTTATAAGCTACATTAAAACATGAAGAACTTCAGATATTCGATTACTTAGAAACAATCGATTGTCACGACCTAGTACGCACGTTAAACATTATCCTGTCTTAGACGATTAGACGATCCCGAATGACAAACCTAAATGTCTAACATAGCCATTGGGCTCTCAGCTCCGCGATTTTTCAAAGTTAAAATTTGTATGATTTGTAAATGTAAGGTGTCAAAATACGAATCTCTTCTAGAATACAAGTCTAATATATATATATATATATATATATATATATATATATATATATATATATATATATATATATATATATATATATATATACATATATATCCAATACATGAGAGGCTATTTAGTTTTTATCACGAAAGATCTGTGCAAAAATGGTACGAATACACTGAATTCATGGACACCTTAAAGGTCAAAAGGTCAAACAATTATTTTCTCATTACGGTTGATATTAACATGACGTTATATATTGGGCTATTTACACGTAGTACAAAGGTTGTATGTTGTTTGATGTTGGATTATTTACACATACTATAAATCATCAAAGGATAACGTCACGTGACTGGTCCCAGTTAACATATGGAATATTGTCAGTGGAATAGAGATCAGAGTTGTTTCTTCAGACGATAAATATCCCACCAGACTCTGAAATCTGACCTAATTGCAAAACCTAATAATGGGTAGACGAACATACATACACATGGACAAACAAAGAAACACTATAAAACCTACCTTATCTTCGAGAGGAATTAAAAAAATGGTTTCACAATAAAGTGCGTGTAGATCATGAGTGACTTAATCAAATCCAAACATTAAAATAAACAGCAACGCATATATACATACACAAGACGTAAACTGATAGAAAGAAAGCGAAGAGAGGCACATAAAGAGTACGATAAATCGGTATCGCTGAGTGTAGGTACACATAAAGAGTACGATAAATCGGTATCGCTGAGTGTAGGTACACATAAAGAGTACGATAAATCGGTATCGCTGAGTGTAGGACAGTGAAGAGAGGCACATAAAGAGTACGATAAATCGGTATCGCTGAGTGTAGGACAGTGGGTGGGAAAGGAGGGGGTATACCACTTTAACGATCTAAATCCTCGTAGTAGTATTTAAGTAGTTTTTTTTTATCAAGAAAATAACACAAGAAGCAGTAATAGATAAGTGCATATGAAGAGATCTAGCAGAAACCATTCTGTTAGAAGGAGGAACGCCATATTGCACTCAATTTAAGTAAATACCACTTTTGTTTTATATCTGGATAAGAATATAAATGCTAACCAAAGGAGTAAACTCTTAAAGAAGTCAGATTGGTAACAAGTTCTAACCTTTACCGGAACACTATACTAAACTTTACGGTACATGTTATCTCCAACAGCCTTGAGTATTTGTCAGAACACTATATGCTAAACGTTATGGTAAATGCTAACTCCAACAGCCTTGATTATCTACCGGAACACTATATGCTAAACTGTACGGTGAAGATACTTCCATCGGTAGGGGTGTTTGCCGGAACACTATATACTAAACTTTACGTACAAGCTACCTGCAGCAGCCTTGAGTATTTGCCAGAACGCTATATACTAAACTTTACGGTAATACTACCTCCAATAGCCTTGAGTATTTACCTGAACACTCTATACTAAACTGTACGGTAAAGCTGCTTCCAGCAGCCTGGGGTGTTTCCCGGAACATTATATACTAAACTTTACAATACAAGCTACTTCCAGAAGCCTGGGGTGTTTTCCGGAACACTGTATACTAAACTTTACGGTACCTCCAGCAACCAGGGGTATAGATAACCTTCAATGATAATGAAGCAACAATGTACATCACTACTTGACCTTGTCATAACTAAAGTATTCTTCGTCACTTAAGTAGTTATGTCCTATCAGTGAGCAGAAACACGTATCAAAATATTTCAATGTTCAGTGGATTTCCTAGCACCAGTTTTACCCCATGTCCAAAAATGTAGCGGGTGGGTAGAAGGGGGACTGGAGCCTTAATGAAAGATCTCTTAGCAACACATGCGTGTCGCTGCAAAGGTTCCACCATGGTATTTGCTGGCATGTGCTTCCTAGCACTAGTTTTACTGCTGTGTCCCAAAATCAGGGTATCTGCTTTCTTCTTCCTTCGTATGGTGTTTCCTTATTGCTCTTCCCTTATGTATGTTGTTGTTCCTTTTTCCCTTATGTATGTTGTTGTTCCTTTTTCCCTTATGCAATTGTAATGTTTGGCTCCCTTTCTGGGTCTTGGTTGTTTAGAATACTTGAGTTGGAGTACGTTAGCGATAGTGTTTGCGGTTGGTCTTTAATCGCACTGGCACATTATTTGATATTGATGAAGAATGCAAAAACATACATTGTGCACCTTTATCTTTTTATATAGTTTAGTAGATTTGTCTAGTACACGGGTGGTGGTTTTACATGCTGTGTATTGATAAACTGGTGCTTATGATTGTGTTATTAGTTTAGTTCCGCCTTGTTCTGAGGGGACTGATGATTGGGCTTAGGTCACCCTATAATCTTAAGAAAGGCTTGGGTCCTAATGACGTTGGCTTAGCTCTTACCAATCTTGTTGCATGTGTTTCGGCCTGTTGGCGATGCTGGTCTCGTTATATAAGATATGTACGATAGATATGTGCATTGGAATAATTTACTCTGGCTGTGGTGATTAGTAGTGTAATAAGTTAATAACTTAAATAATAATAATAATAATAATAATAATAATAAAAATAATAATAATAATAATAATAATAATAATAATAGTACATAATAATAGTACATAATAATAATAATAATAATAATAATAATAATAATACATAATAATAATAGTAATAATAATAATGATAATAATACATAATAATAATAATAATAATAATAATAATAATAATAATAATAATAATAATAGTACATAATAATAATGAGAAGGTGGAGGAGGAGGAAAATAATAAAATAGAAGTAGAAAACAAAATATAAGGTATGAAGATAGAGAAAACTATTTTTTTTCCCATTTAAAAAGAAAAGTGATTTTTCACAACGGTCTGCATTCTGGTCAGCAGTCTTACCTTACTGTTTTGATCCTCCTGTTTAATCTAACTTTGATTATATATATTTATGGTTTCATATTTTGTATGTTTATCAATATATTTGAGGTAGCGAATTATATTATATATGTATTATCGATGCACGTGTTTCTTACCTTGAAATTCATGGTATGTTTTGGGAGATTCCATTTTCATTTAACTTGCTTGGAACGTAGCCCGTTGGTGGCGATATTTGAGGCAGGTGTTGAATACGTGTTCCAAGGTTTCTGGTTCAGGGCAATGAGGGCAGTTAATAGTTAAAGCTCCCTTGTTGAGGTGTTTCTTGAAGCTATTGCGGAGTTTTCCCTGTTCTGATCACATTGATTTCTTTTACATCTGTGGTTGCCATGACATAATTGATGTATGTGTGCGTGCGTGTGTGTGTGTGTGTGTGTTTGTGAAAGAGAGAATCTGAGTGTGTGTGTTAAAAGCGTGTACTTAAAAATGGAACAACAGTGACCACGTTAGTATATTACTTGTTGTTTAACTATAGCATGTCATATTTCATGTATTTTTTTCATTTCTAAGCTTTCGTTGTTATCTAAGAGTCCTTAACTTTGATATTTTCTAGTCATACTTGTCAGAACATGAGACCGACACGTCTGCAAATCAGATTATTTGAGCTTATTTGTAAAGCAAATCTTGTCAAGAATGGATGTCTGTATGAATGTATGGACACGTTATTTACATGGATGAGACTATTTACGATAAAGGGACAAATAAATCTGGACGTTTTCAGAGGACATCGCCACTGCATAAACATACGAACTAAAACTGGGTGAAGACGTCCGATACATACCAAATATTGCACTGTCATTGTATTGATAGAATTACATTTCTGGTACAAGTTAATTTATTTCCTGCTATCTTACGATGACGTTCTATAATTTAATTGATGTATTTAATTATGTGTCAACTGTATACATACATGATACATTTCTTTTTGAAACCTGTGACATACGATCTCATGTTCGAGTACTATATCAGGACTCACTGTACTAATTCTATAAAGGAATAAGAACCAGTCTAGAAATGGGTGCACATAGAACAGAATATATATGGATTTGGCTGATCAGGGTTGGTTGTTCATGAAATTACATTTTTAGTAAATACATATCTTTTGAAACCTTATCCTATTTTTTTTTTTACTGAAAAATAGAGACAATGCTTTATTAATAAAAGTTTTGTCCCTTTACGAAACCGGAGGTTGAAAACTCAGTAATGAAATTAGCACCCGACTCTTTGGTGCGGAATTTAAAAACTGTTTCAAATACATGCAAATCCAAAATGTGGTTTTCTCTACAAAGAAGCTTTCATCAAGGATATGTCTATAATGAAATAGGTTTGATCATTAGCATTCAAACATGAAAGGTTGTGGAATTGATAATTGCATGATGTTTGCATTATAATTAATTGATGTATTTAATTATTACTAAAATACGAGAGTTGTATTAGTACTGGGAGTTCTATCAAGACCAATATCCTTATAGTGGTTACACAAATGCATGTTCAGCTACCTTTATCACAAATGCAGAATTAGACTTATATTTACGGATGATAAGTAAACTAAATACCTTTAGTCTACCTCAGTCGGACATTACACGCACACGCACACACACACACACACACATATAGAAAGTGTTGTTATATGTGGAGGACGTTGCAGTGCCTAGATTTGACTTCGCTCGATGGAGTGACATTCGACTCGGTTAATATCTTTACAATGAAATCTATAACGTTTAAACAATTTCTGATTTATAGAGTAAGAATTGTCACCAATATGGTATTTCTTAATTGTCTTTTGAAACATTATGTTTCAGATATGATCTCTTAGGTATTCATCTTCATACTAAACGCTAATGGAGCATTAAGTGCTTAGTTCACCACCAATGTTATTCAGTATATGTTTGGAAACTTCCTATTTTGTAATTTAATTGGCTTGTGCATACCGTACTTTAAGATATATATGTTCTGCAGGAAATTTAATCAATTTCTGTAATTTACATCATCTGCCATTTACATATTTTTTTCTGATTTTTGTTTGTTTGATTAGGATTTTTAACGTAGCTTTAACACGCTTTCAGTCATATCGCTACGATGTCTGCAGAGAGGCAGTTTATAATGATGTCTAGCACTGGGGAATCAAGCTGCATACATATTGCATGATGCCCCACCTAGTCACATTATCCTGACACCAGGCCGACCCGTCCTAACATTAACCTCGCAATGCTGAGCGCCAAGCGAGGCAGCTGTTAGTATCATTTTTGTAAGTTTTTGGTATGACTCAGCCGGGGATCGAACCCACGATCTCCAGCTCCCTCGGAGGACGCTCTAACCACTAGGCCACCGGGGCGGTTCTTTTGTTCTGAAGTAATACATGTAGTTGGTCACTTTGACCGTTGACCCATTAATTATGGAATATGACATGTCTGATAATATATTTCAGTCTTAAATTGAATATAAATGAGGAGGTAACTCTTGATTAGCCATATTTATATTAATTTTTGTTCGGATTGTCTGAAATGAAGTTCAAATACTTAAATGTTTCATGGAATGCACCACTGCTTTTGTTTGTATGCAAGATCTTACAATATAATTTAACATCTACCGATGTAATTTAACATCTACCGATGTCATTTAAAATTTACTGATGTAATTTAAAATTTACCGATGTCATTTAACATTTACTGATGTAATTTAACATTTACTGATGTAATTTAATATTTTCCGACGTAATATGTTGATATAACGAGAATTACACGCATCATTTATGAATGTAGTCTACTACCATACGCAGGCATACCAAGTAATCAAGGGTAAATATAGAACTCTGTTACTAATGATAAGAAGGAATATAAACAGTCGAGGCATTTTAGACCTTAATTTTTTTTTATAAAATAGATAACATATGGGTTTGCCTAGCCAGGATTGGTTGATAATGAAAGCAACGAACAAAAAATCTTTTGAGAGCTTCTGCTCGTTGTAAATGTATGTGTTATTGTTGGAATTGTAAGTCCTATTACAGACTTTAATTTCGAAAAGTCATCACTGAAACTAGAACCTGACACTTCTTATCTGGAACTGATAAGCACGAGTACGAGTAGCTCCAGAATATATCGCACCTCATATATTTTTCTCTACATAGAAGATGTCATCAAGGATATGTTTATACTGATAAATATAGGTTCGATCGTGAACGTTCAAACAATTAAATTTTTATATTCTTTAATATTGTCACGGAATTGTATAAACCCTTTTTTATTAAATGTATGTTCTCGAGTTTCATTATTGTGTACAACGATACCCGATGGTGTTTAATGTATATTGTGTTGCATTACGAAATAGTGAGTTCGGTCCATCCTATGCCGCACGGGCGAGGTGCTTTTGATTGGAAGAACCGAACGTTTCCAGTGCACAACCGATCTATGTGCATAAATACCTCACCGTAGGTAAAGCACTTTACATTACGTATAGTCTTGTCAGTGAGCGGGTCTACTATTATGATTTGCACACCTTCAGCTGTAGAGGTATGTACGTTTATGAAATTCTTGCATATAAGATATGACTATTGTATTATCATGTCTGTTTTTGTATGTTTGCTATGTAGATTTGGTTTACTCAGTATCACGCACACATGTATATTCTGGTTTGCAACTTGGCAAGGGATTTATATGGGTAATATAAGGCTACATTATTTTTTTATAGAAATGTTGAGTACAGTATGATTCTTATCAACAAGGTTGAGTTTACTTTTGAACGTGTTGTTTTTGTAAGTATTGTGCCGGTAATGTAATCTGTATAGCTTGGAGTGTATAGCGTTATTAAGTTGTAAAGCCCGTGTCATGTATAGTACACGGTATTGGATATGCTTTCAGCCATCCGGAGTAAATAGAGCTGTGTACAGTCGTCTAGTCCAGGGGACCTGGAGCGTCAAGAGAGCAAGGAGCATCTAAGGTGTCTGTAGATTGACCCGAGCGTTCAAAGTTATCGGGAATGATCATGGTTGACGTTATACAAGTTGACAAGCCAGCCACAGGAATTAATCTTGGCAGCTGTGAACCGGAACTGCAGCAGTCGTGGAGCTAAAAATAAAGTGCTGATGACGGAGTGCATCTCCTTGCATAAAATTTTGTAGTGGTGTGCTAATTTTGGGGTTTGTAAAGTCTGTTGTGTCTTTCGGGACTGTAAAGATGCGTTGTATATCTGCCCCGTTTTGTTTGCATAACTTCACTAAGTTAATTAATTTTACAAAACTAGTAAACTTTTAGATGGTTTACTAGCTGATTAACTACAGCCGTCTTGTTATTGTGAATCATTCACCATTTGTCTTTGTAGTTTGTAAAGTAATTATTTTTAGTTTACATTTTTACATTTGTGCATTCTATGTTAATTAATCCAATATTTGGATTAAATATACACGCGCGTATTCACAATTAAGTCTCATTCAAGTCATTCATTATTAAACATTGTACTGATATCAAATGTTTTGTTGTGAATTTGGAAATCCCAACCGGTTATCTTGTTACAAATGGTGCTTAGTTTTGTTTACTATGATGACATTCAGACAATGAAAATTACAGAATGTTTAATCTCATGATTATGTGAGTCCTGAATGTGCGCATTATCAGGTAAACATTTTTATTTCCAGTAGGAAAGCTTCATATCGTTAATTGAAAAAATGTATCTGCCCTTTAGTGTGAATTGAGGCAACAGTTTCATATTCCATTTTTAATACTTTCCCTGGTTTCTTACCTTTTTATGGAAAATGTGCATGCGAAATTATAGCTACAGTGTTAACGTTTCTTAATGTACCGTAATCTAAAGATCCGGAGTTACTTTTTGAATCGATTTATCGTAAGCTACAGATACAGTGTTTGCCTTTTGAATCAATTTGTCGTTAAACTTGTATTACCTACGGATACGGCAATATATACTTATTCGGGGATATAATGTTATTTATAATGAAAAACATATCTGAGAAAATGTTTACCTTGCCGTTTGGTCTGATACGCTCACAATAATGTTGCAAGAGGCGAATGATGGAGGGGAAAAATGGGGCGAGTAATGGAGGCAGTAATGTTACCCTGATATGCATCCCGCTATTATACTCTAGCTAACGAGTTCAGTATTTTAAAACAATTAAGCTCCTATCAAAATTCAGTATTTGAGGTTGTAATGTAACGAGATTGTTTACCTATCTTTTCCTTCATGTTTGTTTTGAATGCTTTATAACTAAACTTGTTTGGCACTATCAAGCCAGAATTTTGCTTCGTGTTTTAGGGCGGTCATAATGGGCTACCATGCCCTTAGAGGTGGGGTGGATGCGGGTACGCCATGTCATAGATTATTGTATCATGTATTTATTTAGATGTACAACTTTTGTTCATGAGAGAACACTTTAGTTTAGTTATTCTCATGACTATTAATATTTGTTAAAATAATCATTCGTTTATGTGCTTTGCCGGGGGGGGGAGGGGAGGGATGCGCTCAGTTTGACGCTCGCCCACAGTTTCGTACGGAGCATATTTGCGACGTCCCTGAAGTGACATGTGGGGGCGAAGAGCTGTTCAGAAAGATCCTATCGTTGATCTGCCATTTACCCAGTACACACACCTTGATATAACACGGTCGATTTAGATTACTTTCTGCCTAGCAATATTCGGGCATTGTATCGATGATATCTCTCGTTGCACTTGTATTTACTTCGTGTGGGTCGACTTTTGTATCTGAATTATCTCCATATCTGGCAATGTTATAACTAGGCTGAATAATCACAACAATGTGTGTGGTAGAGATAGATGTGGCAAGGAAAGTCGAGCTGTCGTACATACTGATGTATGAATGTCACAAGATGGACGTATGGATGCTTGGAATGCTACTCATGAAGGAAGAGACAACAAGCTCAGAAATTAAGATGATTTGATTAAATGTTTATGCACAATAGCAAGAAAAAAGCATAACTGCATTTAAACAGTTTTTAAATATTGTTGGATGTTCTTAAAAGTTCTTAAGAAAAGTGTATACTGATACTTCTTGCAGAGTTATACACCCTCCAATGGCTCCTTCACTGTATAGGTGTACCCTCTAATGGCTTCTTCGCTGTATAGGTGTGCCCTCTAATGGCTTCTTCACTGTATAGGTGTGCCCTCTAATGGCTTCTTTACTGTATAGGTGTGCCCTCTAATGGCTTCTTTACTGTATAGGTGTGCCCTCTAATGGCTTCTTTACTGTTTTATGAATTATACGGTACTTCATATAGCTGGCACTCTCATGTCCCGATTTTCTTAGGACATCGTGTGTTTGTGCGCATTTGTGGCCGTATTGCTTACAAACTCCTTTTATCAGTCTCAATCCGGCCTCAATTCGCTATATAGTTGGAAGCGGTTCGTGTGACTAGGGCTCCCGTGTCCCGACGGGTTCTTATGACGTTCCGGGTTTGTCAGTCGTTGTGGCAGCTAGCACAATCTCCCTTTAGCGTCGTCAACTCGTCCTGTGTACTCCATGGTTGGAAACGACTATAAAATGAAAGTAATTTTGAATTCTTGTAAAACATTACACAATATCTGTGCATTACAGAGTGACTTGTTACACATAACGTCTTCGTGTTCCGTTTTATACACATGCTTTGTTACGTCTACAATTACTTTGCTATCTCATACTACCCTAAATTAAAGCACCCTTAACATTTCATGAATGCAAGACAATAAAAATATTAAATATTTACGTTGCAGCCGATGCATACAAGTATATTAGAACAAAATAACGTATTATATTCAACGTACTAACGTTGCATACTTGAATATGACGTACA